>JADLSH010000041.1:0-355988 GCA_016169945.1 Trachythela sp. YZ-2020 | reverse complement strand
AGTCCTAACTGAAAACTAGCATAAAATGGCCAAAAGTAAAGGGTTAGCCTTAGCTTTTGGTCGAAAAAATGTTAAGGGGTTAGCCTTTACTTTTTGGCCATTTTTAGCAGTCTTTCTCGCTTTTGAAAAACTAGCCAAAAATGGCCAAAAAGTAAAGGGGTTAGCCTTAAATTTTGGTCGAAAAAATGTTAAGGGGTTAGCCTTTACTTTTTGGCCATTATTACCAGTCTTTCTCGCTTTTGAAAAACTAGCAAAAATGGCCAAAAAGTAAAGGGGTTAGCCTTAACTTTTGGTCGAAAAAATGTTAAGGGGTTAGCCTTTACTTTTTGGCCATTATTAGCAGTCTTTCTCGCTTTTGAAAAAACTAGGCAAAAATGGCCAAAAAGTAAAGGGGTTAGCCTTAACTTTTGGTCGAAAAAATGTTAAGGGGTTAGCCTTTACTTTTTGGCCATTTTTAGCAGTCTTTCTCGCTTTTGAAAAACTAGCCAAAAATGGCCAAAAAGTAAAGGGGTTAGCCTTAACTTTTGGTCGAAAAAATGTTAAGGGGTTAGCCTTTACTTTTTGGCCATTATTAGCAGTCTTTCTCGCTTTTGAAAAAACTAGCCAAAAATGGCCAAAAAGTAAAGGGGTTAGCCTTAACTTTTGGTCGAAAAAATGTTAAGGGGTTAGCCTTTACTTTTTGGCCATTTTTCACCAGGTTTTTGTAA
The DNA here is from genome assembly GCA_016169945.1 of Trachythela sp. YZ-2020. Taxonomy (NCBI): domain Eukaryota; kingdom Metazoa; phylum Cnidaria; class Anthozoa; order Malacalcyonacea; family Clavulariidae; genus Trachythela; species Trachythela sp. YZ-2020. The sequence goes on along the minus strand of JADLSH010000041.1, from coordinate 355,281 downwards.
ACACATGCGACTGAGGCGTAATTACAATAAAAAACTGCATATTGCAGGAATCGCTCCGCAATATGGAACTAGTATATTGGTACTTACATGCTTGGTTATAGTAGCAAGTAGACTGCCAGTGAAATGAACAGTGGTACGAGGGATATAGTGCAGTAGTAATATAGATGGAGTTAGCTTCTGTGATGTCGGTTGCCTAAAACCACCATGAAATGAACAAAAGTATTAGTAACTAAAGTATTAGTAAGCAAAGTATCAGTCCTAACTGAAAAACTAGCATAAAATGGCCAAAAAGTAAAGGGGTTAGCCTTAGCTTTTGGTCGAAAAAATGTTAAGGGGTTAGCCTTTACTTTTTGGCCATTTTTAGCAGTCTTTCTCGCTTTTGAAAAACTAGCCAAAAATGGCCAAAAAGTAAAGGGGTTAGCCTTAACTTTTGGTCGAAAAAATGTTAAGGGGTTAGCCTTTACTTTTTGGCCATTATTAGCAGTCTTTCTCGCTTTTGAAAAAACTAGCCAAAAATGGCCAAAAAGTAAAGGGGTTAGCCTTAACTTTTGGTCGAAAAAATGTTAAGGGGTTAGCCTTTACTTTTTGGCCATTATTAGCAGTCTTTCTCGCTTTTGAAAAAACTAGCCAAAATGGCCAAAAAGTAAAGGGGTTAGCCTTAACTTTTGGTCGAAAAAATGTTAAGGGGTTAGCCTTTACTTTTTGGCCATTATTAGCAGTCTTTCTCGCTTTTGAAAAAACTAGCCAAAATGGCCAAAAAGTAAAGGGGTTAGCCTTAACTTTTGGTCGAAAAAATGTTAAGGGGTTAGCCTTTACTTTTTGGCCATTTTTCACCAGGTTTTTGAAAACACATGCGACTGAGGCGTAATTACAATAAAAAACTGCATATTGCAGGAATCGCTCCGCAATATGGAACTAGTATATTGGTACTTACATGCTTGGTTATAGTAGCAAGCAGACAGCCAGTGAAATCAACAGTGGTACGAGGGATATAGTGCAGTAATATAGGTGGAGTTAGCTTCTGTGATGTCGGTTGCCTAAAACCACCATGAAATGAACAAAAGTATTAGTAACTAAAGTATTAGTAAGCAAAGTATCAGTCCTAACTGAAAAACTAGCATAAAATGGCCAAAAAGTAAAGGGGTTAGCCTTAGCTTTTGGTCGAAAAAATGTTAAGGGGTTAGCCTTTACTTTTTGGCCATTTTTAGCAGTCTTTCTCGCTTTTGAAAAACTAGCCAAAAATGGCCAAAAAGTAAAGGGGTTAGCCTTAACTTTGGAAAAATGTTATTGGTTAGCCTTTACTTGCTTGGCCATTATTAGACAGTCTTGAAATCAACAGTTTTGAAACGAGGATATAGTGCAGTAAATGCTGATATAGGTGGAGTTAGCCTTAACTTTTGGCTAAAATCCCTGAAATGTTAACAAAAGTTATTTACTTTGGCCATTAGTTAGCAGTCTTTCAGTCCTAACTTAAAAACTAGCCAAAAATGGCCAAAAAGTAAAGGGGTTAGCCTTAACTTTTGGTCGAAAAAATGTTAAGGGGTTAGCCTTTACTTTTTGGCCATTTTTAGCAGTCTTTCTCGCTTTGAAAACTAGTCAAAATGGCCAAAAAGTAAAGGGGTTAGCCTTAACTTTTGGTCGAAAAAATGTTAAGGGGTTAGCCTTTACTTTTTGGCCATTATTAGCAGTCTTTCTCGCTTTTGAAAAAACTAGCCAAAAATGGCCAAAAAGTAAAGGGGTTAGCCTTAACTTTTGGTCGAAAAAATGTTAAGGGGTTAGCCTTTACTTTTTGGCCATTATTAGCAGTCTTTCTCGCTTTTGAAAAAACTAGACAAAAATGGCCAAAAAGTAAAGCGGTTAGCCTTAACTTTTGGTCGAAAAAATGTTAAGGGGTTAGCCTTTACTTTTTGGCCATTTTTCACTAGGTTTTTGAAAACACATGCGACTGAGGCGTAATTACAATAAAAAAACAGCATATTGCAGGAATCGCTCCGCAATATGGAACTAGTATATTGGTACTTACATGCTTGGTTATAGTAGCAAGCAGACTGCCAGTGAAATCAACAGTGGTACGAGGGATATAGTGCAGTAATATAGATCGAGTTAGCTTCTGTGATGTCGGTTGCCTAAAACCACCATGAAATGAACAAAAGTATTAGTAACTAAAGTATTAGTAAGCAAAGTATCAGTCCTAACTGAAAAACTAGCATAAAATGGCCAAAAAGTAAAGGGGTTAGCCTTAGCTTTTGGTCGAAAAAATGTTAAGGGGTTAGCCTTTACTTTTTGGCCATTTTTAGCAGTCTTTCTCGCTTTTGAAAAACTAGCCAAAAATGGCCAAAAAGTAAAGGGGTTAGCCTTAACTTTTGGTCGAAAAAATGTTAAGGGGTTAGCCTTTACTTTTTGGCCATTATTAGCAGTCTTTCTCGCTTTTGAAAAAACTAGCCAAAAATGGCCAAAAAGTAAAGGGGTTAGCCTTAACTTTTGGTCGAAAAAATGTTAAGGGGTTAGCCTTTACTTTTTGGCCATTTTTCACCAGGTTTTTGAAAACACATGCGACTGAGGCGTAATTACAATAAAAAACTGCATATTGCAGGAATCGCTCCGCAATATGGAACTAGTATATTGGTACTTACATGCTTGGTTATAGTAGCAAGCAGACTGCCAGTGAAATCAACAGTGGTACGAGGGATATAGTGCAGTAATATAGATCGAGTTAGCTTCTGTGATGTCGGTTGCCTAAAACCACCATGAAATGAACAAAAGTATTAGTAACTAAAGTATTAGTAAGCAAAGTATCAGTCCTAACTGAAAAACTAGCATAAAATGGCCAAAAAGTAAAGGGGTTAGCCTTAGCTTTTGGTCGAAAAAATGTTAAGGGGTTAGCCTTTACTTTTTGGCCATTTTTAGCAGTCTTTCTCGCTTTTGAAAAACTAGCCAAAAATGGCCAAAAAGTAAAGGGGTTAGCCTTAACTTTTGGTCGAAAAAATGTTAAGGGGTTAGCCTTTACTTTTTGGCCATTATTAGCAGTCTTTCTCGCTTTTGAAAAAACTTCCCAAAAATAGCCAAAAAGTAAAGGGGTTAGCCTTAAGTTTTTGGTCGAAAAAAAGGTTAAGGGGTTAGCCTTTACTTTTTGGCCATTTTTAGCAGTCTTTCTCGCTTTTGAAAAACTAGCCAAAAATGGCCAAAAAGTAAAGGGGTTAGCCTTAACTTTTGGTCGAAAAAATGTTAAGGGGTTAGCCTTTACTTTTTGGCCATTTTTCACTAGGTTTTTGAAAACACATGCGACTGAGGCGTAATTACAATAAAAAACTGCATATTGCAGGAATCGCTCCGCAATATGGAACTAGTATATTGGTACTTACATGCTTGGTTATAGTAGCAAGTAGACTGCCAGTGAAATCAACAGTGGTATGAGGGATATAGTGCAGTAAATGCTGATATAGATGGAGTTAGCTTCTGTGATGTCGGTTGCCTAAAACCACCATGAAATGAACAAAAGTATTAGTAACTAAAGTATTAGTAAGCAAAGTATCAGTCCTAACTGAAAAACTAGCGTAAAATGGCCAAAAAAAGTAAAGGGGCTAGCCTTAACTTTACGTCAAAAAAATGTTAAGGGTTAGCCTCTACTTTTTAGTCATTTTTTGAGTTTCTGAAAAAGCGGCAAAAAATGACCAAAAGGTAAAGGGGTTAGCCCTTAACTTTTCGTCGAAAAAATGTTAAGGGGTTAGCCTTTACCTTTTGGCCATTTTCAATGACTTACATGAATGACACATACCTTTATGTTGTATTCACATCAATGATTTTTCCAATAAGGTTGTACCACTCTAAAGAAACAAAATAGAATATTTTATAAAACACTCTTGATATAGTGGGGTTTTCTGTAAGCCTAAAATGGCCAAAAAGTTATGGGGTTAGCATTAACTTTAGTCATAATATTGTTAATGGGTTAGCCTTTACTTTTTGGCCATTTTCAACAACTTGCATGAATGACACATACCTTTATGTTGTATTCACATCAATGATTTTTCCAATAGCTTGGCCGGTTGTACCCACTCTAAAGGAACAAAATATAATATTTTATAAAACATTCTTTATATAGTTTGGTTTTCTGTAAGCCTAAATGGCAAAAAAGTAAAGGGGTTAGCCTTAACTTTTGGTCGAAAAATGTTAAGGGGTTAGCCTTTACTTTTTGGCCATTTTTAACCACTTTTTGTGTTTTTGAAAAACTAGCATAAAATGGCCAAAAAGTAAAGGGGTTAGCCTTAACTTTTCGTCGAAAAAATGATAAGGGGTTAGCCTTTACTTTTTGGCCATTATTAGCAGTCTTTCTCACTTTTGAAAAAACTTGCCAAAAATGGCCAAAAAGTAAAGGGGTTAGCCTTAAGTTTTTGGTCGAAAAAATGTTAAGGGGTTAGCCTTTACTTTTTGGCCATTTTTCACTAGGTTTTTGAAAACACATGCGACTGAGGCGTAATTACAATAAAAAAACTGCATATTGCAGGAATCGCTCCGCAATATGGAACTAGTATATTGGTACTTACATGCTTGGTTATAGTAGCAAGCAGACTGCCAGTGAAATCAACAGTGGTACGAGGGATATAGTGCAGTAAATGCTGATATAGATGGAGTTAGCTTCTGTGATGTCGGTTGCCTAAAACCACCATGAAATGAACAAAAGTATTAGTAAGTAAAGTATTAGTAAGTAAAGTATTAGTAAGTATAAACTAGCATAAAATGGCCAAAAAGTAAAGGGGTTAGCCTTAGCTTTTGGTCAAAAAAATGTTAAGGGGTTAGCCTTTACTTTTTGGCCATTTTTCACTAGGTTTTTGAAAACACATGCGACTGAGGCGTAATTACAATAAAAAACTGCATATTGCAGGAATCGCTCCGCAATATGGAACTAATGTACTTACATGTTTGGTTATAGTAGCAAGTAGACTGCCAGTGAAATCAACAGTGGTACGAGGGATATAGTGCAGTAAATGCTGATATAGATGGAGTTAGCTTCTGTGATGTCGGTTGCCTAAAACCACCATGAAATGAACAAAAGTATTAGTAAGTAAAGCATTAGTCATAACTTCCAGATGAAGGGCCTTCTTTTACACAACAGTGAATGTGAACCGCTGAATCTTTGTTACACTCCACCCTCACTGGCAACGCATGTAAAAGTATTAGTACTTTATTTACTGAATGTGCATTCCTTTCTGCTTTACATGACAAGGGATATCCATAAAAATATAATTTGTTTTATGCAGAGAGGAGGTGCTGGCCCTTTCAATCCTGACCCCCTTCCCAGCCCTCGAAAAAGGTCAAAATTGAGGTCGGCAAAAAAATGCAGACCTAAAATCTGAGTCAGTTTCGGCACTTCTCGGCATCTTTGAGGCCACTGTCAGTTTCTACAGTACCTCCAGAATTGCGATTTCGGAGCAGCTACAAGCACTAGTAATTACAAAGTCTGACAAAGTCATGCAGCCGTCTGGTGTCACAGTTATAAGACCTGGCACTGAAACACGAACGAACACGACTGCTTTTTGAGCTGCTATCCGTAGCTAAAAAATATTTCTCCACCGAGAAGAGCTGGATTGATGTCGGGTTATAAAATATTGAAAGAACTGGATTGAGGTCGGGATTGAGGTTGGGGGGTAGTTTCAAGCAAAATTGAAAAAAAATGGAAAACCAAAGGGTTCCCACATGGCCTGATTGCAAATAAAACATCATAACACAATAATTGGAACAAAATTTATGACATGATTGACTTATTTGAAATACATACCATTTGAATTCCAAACCCATGCAATAAAATGATCGGGGTTTTTCTTGTACTGAACCAATTGACATAATTCGTATTCTTTCCCTGGCAGACAAAACCAGATTTCAGGAAATTTTCGTTTTTCACTCCTTCAACAAAATGGACCATTACACATGGAGGCAACCTGAAAAAACATGCAGAAAGTTGAGGTATTGCAATACTAGACCAGCAATACTTGTATTACATTGCATTATATTGTTTATTCTACCATATCCTTCCATCCATTGTCACCCATTCCATTTCATCCTGTTCCATCCCCACCCCATTCACATCATATCTTGTCCCACTCCATTCCATTTACATCCCATCCTATCCCCAATCCATCCATTTACATCCCATCCAACACCATTTCATTTCCATCCCATTCCATTCACATCCCAGTTATATCCCATTCCATATCCAATTTTATTTTCCCTCCCTCCTACCTTCATTTCCTCCCCCCTCTTCCCCATACAATCACACATACCATTTTAAGTACAATTGAACTTTTTGCCCAGCAGCCTTACACTTGTAGCAGGCTCTCAGAAACACTCCAGAAGGCATTGAATAATCATCAGTCGTATTTGGAAATGTCATAACTAACTTGCTATGCCTACAACATAAATTTAATAAGCTATACTGATTGCAAATCCTTTGGTCCGCCCTTGGTCTCTGAACAAAAATTTTCAACTACCCTAAATCATGTTTGTATCATTTGAAAAGCATTGTTTTGATGAAAGAAAGAGGTTTTGGCCCTTTTCCAAACGTTTGGGGGTGGTTTGAAGAAAAATTGAAAACAAATTCGAAAACCAAAGGGGGGACCACAGGGCCTCTTTTCAAATCCTTTGGTCCCCCCTTGGTCTCTGAATAAAAATTTCAACTGCCCTAAACCATGTTTTTATCACTTGAAAAGTATTGTTTTGAAAGAAAGAGGTTTTGGCCTTTTTCCACACGTTTGGGTAGTTTGAAGCAAGATCAAAACCCAGGGGACACAAGGCCTGATTTCAAACCTTTGGTCCCCCTTTGCCTCCAACCAAAAATTCTAAAACATGTTTATCACTTGGAAATCATTATTTTGATGGAAGAAAAAAGTTTTGGGCATTTTCCAAACATTTGGGGCTAGTTTAAAGGCAAGTTTGAAAAAATATTGAAAACCAAAGGGACCACAAAGCCTTGCTCCTGGCTAGGCTAAAAATGTATATAAATTTTGTTCAAATATTCCATCCACAAATCAGCAATTATTATACATTGTAGTCACTAGATGTCTTCTGATTGGCTAATTGCTTACAGTTAAATATGGCAATCACACAACCTACACATAACAGAGTTATTGCAGATAACTCAGTTATGTGTAGGTTGTTGAGCCCACCATGCACACTGTTCTAGTGAGCTGCAGCTTTACATACAAGAATTAAAACAAGAAAAAACAACATGAATAAACAAATAATGTTTTTTTAAAGCTTTTGCATAAAAAAATACATTCTTTTAAAGGCTGTCCAAAATTGCGGTAACCAAAAAAAAGCTGGGTTACTGCAGTGTTAACTTAATCTGGTTTCCCTAATGCCCTAGAATCAATAAATGTCAAAATATAAGATGCTTTTCGTCGGTCTGGAATAATGCTGACTAAGTAACGTCTGAGCCGTTCAGACAAAGAAAGATCAAGCTCAAGTAGACCCGGGTTGAAAGCAAATATGTAGTGTTGCCCCCAACCAGGGTTCATGTGAAAAAATAAAAACAAGCCTGGGATCGTGAAAACGAGCCCTAACAAACCTGTGGCCCTCAAATACAAATTAGGGAGCTTTATGTCTCGATCAATTCCATGAGTGACCAATCCCCCCCCCCGGCATTTGTCGGGCATTTGACATTTAGGCGAAAAAACCTTTCAAATGCCCCACCATAGGGTCAAAAAAGTGGCACAAAATCCCCACCTAGGGGACTTGAAATTGATGCAAATGCCCCACCCTTGGGGACAAAATAATAGTTTTCGGCTAGCAAATTTTTATAATATCTGTATTAATACTATACAAGAAAATCAATGAACCATAAATTTCTGAACCATAAAATCTGAATGCATGCTGCATTTCATCCTGTGTCAATTGTCCCCAATTTGACCTCAAAGTGCTGCATATAAATAACAAAAGATCTATTAAGCCTTGCAGAATGAAGTATTTTGTAAAATTGAGAAATAGAGCTGTTCCAAAAACTTAACAATTAACACGTTGTAATCATGTGAACAATAACAAGATAAAACGCTCCAAGGTCAAGGTCTCAATCTGAATATTAATGCACTGGGTCATCAGTGTTATAATGCAGTATGCACTTAGTACAATGCAGTGTGAAACATAGTGTAAAACCATCTGTTCTAGTTGCATACTAAAATATGGTTAAATGGCGCGTAAAGTGCTTGCCTACGTTATATATTATACAGTGGATATTGAACGCCTCGACAAATCCCCATCCCCGGGACGACCTGAAGGAAGCAAATGCCCGACCCTGGGAACAGGTATAGCTGTATAATGCCCGACAAATGCCCGGGAGGGGGATGGGCACACATGGAATTGATCGAGACATTAGATTGCAATACGACTATGAAATTTTTCTGTTTTAAGGCTGATTTCCATTCAGTGCAAAATGTTGCCTGATCAACCTTTGCGATCGTTTTCTTTTGAATATGTATGCTTATGTATAATAAACTTACTGTACACTCGCCCAAGACACAAAAATCTCCCTCATCTTTATATTTCGAACATAAAATACCATCTTTAACTGTTGATGAATACGATATGACAGAGCTACCAGATCGACATTGCAACAGACATGGTGCACTCACTATGAAAAGAAGAGTGTACTATATTTGATAAAATATAAGTAGGGGACTTGCTGAAGGACAAGATGAGGAAAGGAATGAAGAGATCAGAAGATGATGTGGAGTGGTGGACATTGCAGAGATGATGAGAGAAGCAAGAGATGGTATAGAGACATAATAACAAGAGATACAGGAAACCTGGCCAGAGACATTATGAAATGAAGAGATCAGAAGATGTGGGGTGGTAGACATTGCAGAGAAGGTGAAGGAAGCAAGGCTGAGATGGTATGGACACGTAATAAGAGATGAAGGAGAGCTGGTCAGAGATATTATGGAATGAAGTGATCAGAAGATGTTGGGTGGTGGACATTGTAGAGAAGGTGAAGGAAGCAAGGCTGAGATGGTATGGATACGTAATAACAAGAGATGAAGGAGAGCTGGTCAGAGATATTATGGAATGAAGAGATCAGAAGAAGATGTGAGGTGGTAGACATTGTAGAGAAGGTGAGAGAAGCAAGGTTGAGATGGTATGGACATGTAATAAGAAGAGATGAAGGAAAGCTGGTCAGAGACATTATGAAATGAAGAGATCAGAAGAAGATGTGAGGTGGTAGACATTGTAGAGAAGGTGAAGGAAGCAAGGCTGAGATGGTATGGACACGTAATAAGAGATGAAGGAGAGCTGGTCAGAGACATTATGGAATGAAGAGATCAGAAGAAGATGTGGGGTGGTAGACATTGTAGAGAAGGTGAAGGAAGCAAGGTTGAGATGGTATGGACATGTTATAAGAACAGATGCAGGATGAACAGACAGTTGGACTAGATGGACTAGGTAGACTAGTAAGACGGTTATTGATGTGCTTGTTAAAATCATTATATAATCGATATAATGATGAAGTTACCTTGTAGATATTCCGTGTACGACACAGATTTTTATCTTTACATTGTTGCAAATGTAAACTGTCAGAGACTGCAGGACAATCTTCAGTATTACTTGTTTCATATTTATTTTGACTTTCTCCTTCGCAATCTTTACCAAAACACTCAGGTCTAAACAAAACAACAATGTTGCTAATAATGACCCTCGGAAATACACTAATTTCAGTGTGGTGGTCCAGTGTAGGTAGTATTCTACAATTAAATATTGAATGTGTGGTTCATGTTTAGGTACCGATAAACAATATTCTTGAGGGTTTGTAGGTTCAAACTACTTGAAAAATATAATAAAAACGTTGGCATTTGGAGAAAGGAACTTCGTCTGGAAGTTAGACACCTCTAGACTGTGCTCAAAACATCACAGTTCTTTGTCAGGTAGTGTGACCTTTGAAACTCTCGCTTATTTTTACAATAAGTTGCAATATTTGTGTGTGTACTATTTGTAAATGTTTAGACGTTTTGAAAAGCCGTTCATCAGGAGATTAGTAAACTTAGGTTGGTTACTAACTTCCTGACGAAGGGCTTTGCTAGAAACGTTGACTTGCTTTTAATCTTTTCCATGTAGTTCAGACATAAAACATGGCAACCGTTTGTGAATATCTTACTCGATGAACTATTTTGACTTACTTAGGATGATCACAAGTATGTGTTCTATATCTGACACCCATGCCACAAGATGCGGTACAGTTAGGAAAGATCTCACACTATGGGCTCCATTGAGCATCAATTGGATCTGGTAAAGGTTGGTCCAAACACTTGCCACTTTTGCACCACTATATGGGAGATAAAAGGTCAGATGTGAGAAGAGTACTTGTCTTTACTAAGCAGTAGCTGTAGGGATGGTTCTTGGTTTGAAATATTTGTCATTGTTCCTACCACAAACAGTTCTGGCAGAGATTGGAGTGATCTCTGCAATTGTTTCATTGTGTTGTATGGCATTTGTGACAAATAGACATCTCCTATTTGCAGGTGAATGTGTTTGCATGTGTTTTACACTGTCATATGTTGTTGTGTCTACAGATAAAAACATTGTATATTCTCATGTGAAACTTGATGTTTGTCAAATGCATGTTTTTCAATAGATATTTTACTCGTATGTATTTAGCCTATTTCAGTGCCTCTGATTGGCTGTCTAGGGGGAATTGCAACACCTGGCATCCGAGCTATGATGTCAGAAATTGTTGATCCCAATGAACAAGGTGACTGGTAAACAGTTTATAAATATTACATACCTGGGTTTCACTAAGCACTGTCATACAGCAGATGGTGGTCAACCTGCAGTTATCAGAGTGAGAAAATTATGTTAATTCTCTTAATTATATTGTAGCAGTCTTGTACTTGAAGGCAAATATTAAATAGAATTGAGAGATGTTGTTTAATTTTCTTCCTCCCATAAGTGTCAACATTCATAAGTGCCAACATTTCTGAAGTTATCTATTATCTGCTTCACTGTAAATGCTTACTGAAACTCACATATATACAAAACAATTATAAGATTGCTAAACGTATGTTTACACGCTGCGATTTGTTGGGCTGCTTTGATGTTTCCCTCAATGTTAATGCTGAATATGTTCTGTTGTTTATTTTGTCAGATGACAATTGCCAGATACTTTTCAAATATCATTAACGTGCATCTGAAATCGGCCTGATAAATCACAGTGTGTAAACATACCTTAATACAGATCATTTTTCCTGGGGGCATTATTTGCTGCAGTTGCAGCCGTGGAAACTGTGCGTACATTACTTGGTGCTGTGATATTTAATTGTTTATATTCAATGACAATGCATTTTGGATTCAGTCAACTAATATTCATTGCAATGGCCTTGTTACTTGTAGTTCCATTGACAATACTTCAGTAACTGTCTCTGTGGTAATATATACCATTGTTGAAATACATACCAGCTAATACATGTTTGTTCCCGCTGCTATCCAATACACCCTTTCGATAATTCAATTTTTTTTTTATATTTTTTTATTCAATTTCACCTCAATGGCAGGGAGTTCACAACAGCGTCAGCCAATTACTGTGGCCCCATTGTTAGTTCCTAAGGGTTAGTATTAGAGGGAGGAAACCGGAGTACCCGGGGAAAACCCTCCAAGCACAGGAGAGAATCTCAACTTACATGAGTTATTTGAGCACACTGCCAATCTCATGCGAGTACCAACAGTGACCTCGACTTGTTGTGAAACAGGCTCAACTCAGTGGTAAGAGGCAGCGCGCTAACCGCTTCCGCCACCCGTGCTACCCTTATGCCACAAATCTCCCCATAAATCGTGAGCAAATTGCATTTCATCGTGAATCATAATTATTAAAAGGATGCATTCACTCACATATATAATTTAAATGTTTGGTCAATACCTTTATTTCATTCTATGCTTTATACATTTAAAATTAATATCAGAACAGTGGTATTAACTAGACATGTAAAAATATTTTGAATGGCATGTTTTGTACAGGTTATATGTACAATTTTACCCTTGCTTTAAAAATTATTTACTAGCGAACAAAACACATTATCAACAAAAGATAAAACGATGTATTAAAACAGCTATGCAAGACAAAACATGCTTACCAAAGCTTGTTTTCCAAATCGTTCGAAACTCTTTTCCTCTTCAAAACCTGCCGCATAAAAATATAAAATAGACTTATTTACAAAATAGATCTTTTAGATAAATCTACAATATCTATTCTTTAAATTCACCTTATTTTTGCATCTATTTTAAACCATATTAACCCAAGCGAGGCGGATTTTAAAATATTGCTTTTACAAGTAAATGCAGAGTACATTCCGCCATTTTGAAATACCTCGGCAAAACTATTTGTGATTGGCTAATATGGCAATAAAATATAAACACGTTTGGTGCATTTTGAGCACGTTATGAAAGACTGACAAACACGAAATTTTATAAATTATTTCTCGGTAATTTTCAGGTTTTTATTTAAATTTTTTCCACACTTAAAGTGGCGGGAGGGAAAATGCACTGAAGAAGAAGATAAATCCTTAAAATAGTTTTTAAAGATCTTTAGAAGAGTTGTAAAATTCGATTATTATATTAAAAATATATTACGTCATCTTATTTTAAAGCTCCACCACAGCGCTCATGGTATGTTAATTTGTGCGATGCATCGCACAACCGCACATGACAATCACACTACAATCACTGTAAGTCATGGAATGTTAATTTGTGTGATGCATCGCACAACTCCACCTGACAACCACACTACGATCACTGTAAGTCATGGAATGTTAATTTGTGCGATGCATCGCACAACCGCACATGACAGCCACACTACGATCACTGTAAGTCATGGTATGCTAATTTGTGCGATGCATCGCACAACCGCTCATGACAATCACACTACAATCACTGTAAGTCATGGTATGCTAATTTGTGCGATGCATCGCACAACAGCACATGACAATCACACTACAATCACTGTAAGTCATGGCATGCTAATTTGTGCGATGCATCGCACAACCGCACATGACAATCACACTACAATCACTGTAAGTCATGGTATGTTAATTTGTGCGATGCATCGCACAACCGCACATGACAACCACACTACAATCACTGTAAGTCATGGAATGTTAATTTGTGCGATGCATCGCACAACCGCACATGACAATCACACTACAATCACTGTAAGTCATGGTATGTTAATTTGTGCGATGCATCGCACAACCGCACATGACAATCACACTACAATCACTGTAAGTCATGGTATGTTAATTTGTGCGATGCATCGCACAACCGCACATGACAATCACACTACAATCACTGTAAGTCATGGTATGCTAATTTGTACGATGCATCGCACAACCCCACATGACAACCACACTACAATCACTGTAAGTCATGGAATGTTAATTTGTGCGATGCATCGCACAACCCCACATGACAACCACACTAGGATCACTGTAAGTCATGGTATGTTAATTTGTGCGATGCATCGCACAACCGCACATGACAGCCACACTACGATCACTGTAAGTCATGCTACGTTAATTTGTGCGATGCATCGCACAACCGCATATGACAACCACACTACAATCACTATAAGTCATGGAATGCTAATTTGTGCGATGCATCGCACAACCGCACGACAATCACACTACAATCACTGTAAGTCATGGTAAATATGCTAATTTGTGCGATGCATCGTACAATGGTGTTTTTATAATTCATAATTTCTGGTCGATTTCTGGTTTATGACCTTGGTAGGAATTTGTATGAATGACTGTTGTAGGTCAGCCTTAAACATATGTTCGTCTGCGGCTCGTGTTATCGGTTCGCTTTGCTTGGCCAATGGTACGTTTACACGCTGCGATTTGTCGGCCCGATTTTAGGTTTCTCTGAATGTTAATGACGAACATTTTCAGTTGGTGATCTTGTCAGATGAGGTGTGCCACGCATTTTTCAAATATCAGTAACGTAATGCATAGTTTAATAAAACAAATATTGAATTTGGTTTTTGTTATATCCGCTATTATCAAGGTCGCTGTAAGTGTTATCAGTCTCAGCCTTCAGCTTTGTCTAATAACACGCAACTTCACAATTCCAGATATCACAAAAACCTCATCCAATAATTGTTTAGTAGCATCTCAATAACTATTGAATTGAAAACTGAATTCACACTAAGGCCTTGGTCTTCAACGCGTCTTCTAATAAATTTCTATTAGCATTTACAGGATAGCCAGGTCAACCCTTTGACACCTTGCCAACATAGAGCACCCTTCTTGTGTAAAGCCAAAATAGTACATAAATGTAGATGCAAATTCAAATAAAACGAACTTGAATGTCAGCCCAGGTTGGCTCAAGCTAACCAGGGTTGAAAACAAATATCTAGTGTTGCCCTCAACCAGGGTTCATGTGAATGCAATAAAAAACAAGCCTGGGCTCGTGGAAACGGGCCCTAACAAATAAACATGTGGCCCTCAAATACAAATTAGGGAGCTTTAGATTGCAATACGACTACCAAATTTTTCTGTTTTAAGGCTGATTTCCATTCAGTGCAAAAGGTTGCGTGGTCGACCTTTTGCGATCGTTTTCTTTTAAATACGTACGCTTATGTATAATAAACTTACTGTACACTCGCCCAAGACACAAAAATTTCCCTCATCTGTATATTTCGAACATAAAATACCATCTTTAACTGTTGATGAATATGATATGACAGAGCTACCAGATCAACATTGAAACAGACATGGTGCACTCGCTACGAAAAGAAGAGTGTACTATATTTGATAAAATATAAAGTAGGGGACTCGCTGAAGAACAAGATAAGGAAAGGAATGAAGAGATCAGAAGATGATGTGGAGTGGTAGACATTGCAGAGAAGATGAGGGAAGCAAGACTGAGATGGTTTGGAGACATAATAACAAGAGATGCAGGAAACCTGGCCAAAGACATTATGGAATGAAGAGATCAGAAGAAGATGTGGGGTGGTAGACATTGTAGAGAAGGTGAAGGAAGCAAGGTTGAGATGGTATGGACATGTTATAAGAACAGATGCAGGATGAACAGATAGTTGGACTAGATGGACTAGGTAGACTAGTAAGACGGTTATTGATGTGCTTGTTAAAATCATTATATAATCGATATAATGATGAAGTTACCTTGTAGATATTCAGTGTACGACACAGATTTTTATCTTTACATTGTTGCAAATGTAAACTGTCAGAGACTACAGGACAATCTTCAGTATTACTTGTTTCATATTTATTTTGACTTTCTCCTTTGCAATCTTTACCAAAACACTCAGGTCTAAACAAAACAACAATGTTGCTAATAATGACCCTCGGAAATACACTAATTTCAGTGTGGTGGTCCAGTGTAGGTAGTATTCTACAATTAAATATTGAATGCGTGGTTCATGTTTAGGTAGCGATAAACGATATTCTTGAGGGTTTGTAGGTTCAAACTACTTGAAAAATATAATAAAAACGTTGGCATTTGGAGAAAGGAACTTCGTCTGGAAGTTAGACACCTCTAGACTGTGCTCAAAACATCACAGTTCTTTGTCAGGTAGTGTGACCTTTGAAACTCTCGCTTATTTTTACAATAAGTTGCCAATATTTGTGTCTGTACTATTTGTAAATGTTTAGACGTTTTGAAAAGCCGTTCATCAGGAGATTAGTAAACTTAGGTTGGTTACTAACTTCCTGATGAAGGGCTTTGCTAGAAACGTTGAATTGCTTTTATTCTTTTCCATGTAGTTCAGACATAAAACATGGCAACCGTTTGTGAATATCTTACTCGATGAACTATTTTGACTTACTTAGGATGATCACAAGTACGTGTTTTATATCTGACACCCATGCCACAAGATGCGGTACAGTTAGGAAAGATCTCACACTATGGGCTCCATTGAGCATCAATTGGATCTGGTAAAGGTTGGTCCAAACACTCGCCACTTTTGCACCACTATATGGGAGATAAAAGGTCAGATGTGAGAAGAGTACTTGTCTTTACTAAGCAGTAGCTGTAGGGACAGTTCTTGGTTTGAAATATTTGTCATTGTTCCTACCACAAACAGTTCTGGCAGAGATTGGAGTGATCTCTGCAATTGTTTCATTGTGTTGTATGGCATTTGTGACAAATAGACATCTCCTATTTGCAGGTGAATGTGTTTGCATGTGTTTGACACTGTCATATGTTGTTGTGTCTACAGATAAAAACATTGTATATTCTCATGTGAAACTTGATGTTTGTCAAATGCATGTTTTTCAATAGATATTTTACTCGTATGTATTTACCCTATTTCAGTGCCTCTGATTGGCTGTCTAGGGGGAATTGCAACACCCGGCGTCCGAGCTATGATGTCAGAGATTGTTGATCCCAATGAACAAGGTGACTGGTAAACAGTTTATAAATATTACATACCTGGGTTTCACTAAGCACTGTCATACAGCAGATGATGGTCAACCTGCAGTTATCAGAGTGAGAAAATTATGTTAATTATTTTAATTATATTGTAGCAGTCTTGTACTTGAAGGCAAATATTAAATAGAATTGAGAGATGTTGTTTAATTTTCTTCCTCCCATAAGTGTCAACATTCATAAGTGTCAACATTTCCCTACAACATGCCCCTACAAGTTATCTGTCATCTGCTTCACTGTAAATGCTTACTGAAACTCACATATATACAAAACAATCATAAGATTGCTAAACGTATGTTTACACGCTGCAATTTGTTGGGCTGCTTTGATGTTTCCCTCAATGTTAATGCTGAATATGTTCTGTTGTTTATTTTGTCAGATGACAATTGCCAGATACTTTTCAAATATCATTAACGTTCATCTGAAATCGGCCTGACAAATCACAACGTGTAAACATACCTTAATACAGATCATTTTTCCTAGGGACATTATTTGCTGCAGTTGCAGCCGTGGAAACTGTGCGTAATTACTTGGTGCTGTGATATTTAATTGTTTATATTCAATGACAATGCATTTTGGATTCAGTCAACTAATATTCATTGCAATGGCCTTGTTACTTGTAGTTCCATTGACAATACTTCAGTAACTGTCTCTGTGGTAATATCATTGAACTAAATATACCTGGAACGCTACCTCCGACCGGAAATATGAAGCCAAACTTGAAGGATATTCCCAGTCTTCTCACGCAAGTGAAGAACGCGGTCAATCGGTCATGCATTCTTGAAAACCGACTTAAGGTTTGCAAAAAGAAACATTTTTACAAGATTCAACGCTTTTTATTAATACTTTCATTCAGGTAAAACTTCCTAGTAGACTTTACTTGTATTTTTTTCCATTTTTTGTAATGGCTGAATGATCTTTTTCGATAAAAGTGTGCCAAGGAGTGAGAGTTCGTTTGTTGACTTTCGGCTTGAATGTTTTGCGAATATTTTTTCGTTTTCCACACTGATTCTATACTCTTTTATAAAGCCAATTTCACAGAAATAAACTGCTGTGTACCAGTACTAAAATATACAACGATTATTGTAGAAAAAAGTGTTGCTTTTTTACTAGTTTAGATAATATAGAATATCAGAAACTTACTGTAAAATATTTTGATCGGCCTCGAAGCCCGTATTTTTGTTGATCATGCATGGTTTGTATGCAAAGTTAAACTTCATTGCGCTACGAATATAGAAATATCAATGGAACCTTCAAGAAAATCTAAAAAAAGAACTTTTCTTCTTTGTTATATGTAAATCCTGCTAGTTTTGACATGCATTCCGACCTATTTCAGCAAAAAGGCATGTCCACTCCTTGAAATGGTCTCGCGGGAAAGTCTCGCAACGTAAACACGCGTGTTTTGACCTCCAGACACGCGTGTCTGGAGGTCAAATTTGGCTTCATGCGATCTTAGGCGAGTTCCTATGGAGGTAGCGTTCCAGGTATATTTAGTTCAATGGGTAATATATACCATTGTTGAAATACATACCAGCTAATACATGTTTGTTCCCGCTGCTATCCAATACACCCTTTCGATAATTAAATTTTTTTTTTATATTTTTTTATTCAACTTCGCCTCAATGGCAGGGAGTCCA
Organism: Trachythela sp. YZ-2020; assembly: GCA_016169945.1. NCBI lineage: Eukaryota > Metazoa > Cnidaria > Anthozoa > Malacalcyonacea > Clavulariidae > Trachythela > Trachythela sp. YZ-2020. The sequence goes on along the minus strand of JADLSH010000041.1, from coordinate 337,228 downwards.
CAACAGCGTCAGCCAATTACTGTGGCCCCATTGTTAGTTCCTAAGGGTTAGTATTAGAGGGAGGAAACCGGAGTACCCGGGGAAAACCCTCAAAGCACAGGAGAGAATCTCAACTTACATGAGTTATTTGAGCACACTGCCGATCTCATGCGAGTACCAACAGTGACCTCGACCTGTTGTGAAACAGGCTCAACTCAGTGGTAAGAGGCAGCGCGCTAACCGCTTCCGCCACCCGTGCTACCCTTATGCCACAAATCTCCCCATAAATCGTGAGCAAATTGCATTTCATCCTGAATCATAATTATTAAAAGGATGCATTCGCTCACATATATAATTTAAATGTTTGGTCAATACCTTTGTTTCATTCCATGCTTTATACATTTAAAATTAATATCAGAACAGTGGTATTAACTAGACATGTAAAAATATTTTGAAAGGCATGTTTTGTACAGGTTATATGTACAATTTTACCCTTGCTTTAAAAATTATTTACTAGCGAACAAGATAAAACGATGTATTAAAACAGCTATGCAAGACAAAACATGCTTACCAAAGCTTGTTTTCCAAATCGTTCGAAACTCTTTTCCTCTTCAAAACCTGCGGCATAAAAATATAAAATAGACTTATTTACAAAATAGATCTTTTAGATAAATCTACAATATCTATTCTTTAAATTCACCTTATTTTTGCATCTATTTTAAACCATATTAACCCAAGCGAGGCGGATTTTAAAATATTGCTATTACAAGTAAATGCAGAGTACATTCCGCCATTTTGAAATACCTCGGCAAAACTATTTGTGATTGGCTAATATGGCAATAAAATATAAACACGTTTGGTGCATTTTGAGCACGTTATGAAAGACTGAGAAACACGAAATTTTATAAATTATTTCTCGGTAATTTTCAGGATAAGCACGCACGAATAATAATTTATACGTCATTAATATAAACATTGGAAAAAGGTTTTTATTTAAATTTTTTGCACACTTAAAGTGGCGGGAAGGAAAATGCACTGAAGAAGAAGATAAATCCTTAAAATAGTCTTTAAAGATCTTTAGAAGAGTTGTAAAATTCGATTATTATATTAAAAATATATTACGTCATCTTATTTTAAAGCTCCACCACAGCGCTCATGGTATGTTAATTTGTGCGATGCATCGCACAACCGCACATGATAATCACACTGCAATCACTGTAAGTCATGGTATGTTAATTTGTGCGATGCATCGCACAACCGCACATGACAACCACACTACAATCACTGTAAGTCATGGTATGCTAATTTGTGCGATGCATCGCACAACAGCACATGACAATCACACTACAATCACTGTAAGTCATGGTATGTTAATTTGTGCGATGCATCGCACAACCGCACATGACAACCACACTACAATCACTGTAAGTCATGGTATGCTAATTTGTGCGATGCATCGCACAACAGCACATGACAATCACACTACAATCACTGTAAGTCATGGTATGCTAATTTGTATGATGCATCGCACAACCGCACATGACAATCACACTACAATCACTGTAAGTCATGGTATGTTAATTTGTATGATGCATCGCACAACCGCACATGACAACCACACTACAATCACTGTAAGTCATGGTATGTTAATTTGTGCGATGCATCGCACAACCGCACATGACAACCACACTACAATCACTGTAAGTCATGGTATGTTAATTTGTATGATGCATCGCACAACCGCACATGACAACCACACTACAATCACTGTAAGTCATGGTATGTTAATTTGTGCGATGCATCGCACAACCGCACATGACAACCACACTACAATCACTGTAAGTCATGGTATGTTAATTTGTGCGATGCATCGCACAACCGCACATGACAACCACACTACAATCACTGTAAGTCATGGTATGTTAATTTGTGCGATGCATCACACAACCGCACATGACAATCACACTACAATCACTGTAAGTCATGGTATGTTAATTTGTATGATGCATCGCACAACCCACATGACAATCACACTACAATCACTGTAAGTCATGGTATGCTAATTTGTATGATGCATCGCACAACCGCACATGACAACCACACTACGATCACTGTAAGTCATGGTATGTTAATTTGTATGATGCATCGCACAACCGCACATGACAATCACACTACAATCGCTGTATGTCATGGTATGTTAATTTGTATGATGCATCGCACAACCGCACATGACAACCACACTACGATCACTGTAAGTCATGGTATGCTAATTTGTATGATGCATCGCACAACCGCACATGACAATCACACTACAATCGCTGTATGTCATGGTATGTTAATTTGTATGATGCATCGCACAACCCCACATGACAATCACACTACAATCACTGTAAGTCATGGTATGTTAATTTGTATGATGCATTGCACAACCGCACATGACAATCACACTACAATCGCTGTATGTCATGGTATGTTAATTTGTATGATGGATCGCACAACCGCACATGACAACCACACTACGATCACTGTAAGTCATGGTATGTTAATTTGTATGATGCATCGCACAACCGCACATGACAATCACACTACAATCGCTGTATGTCATGGTATGTTAATTTGTATGATGCATCGCACAACCGCACATGACAACCACACTACAATCACTGTATGTCATGGTATGTTAATTTGTATGATGCATCGCACAACCGCACATGACAACCACACTACAATCACTGTAAGTCACGATATGCCAATTTGTATGATGCATCGCACAACCCCACATGACAACCACACTACGATCACTGTAAGTCATGGTATGCTAATTTGTATGATGCATCGCACAACCCCACATGACAACCACACTACAATCACTGTAAGTCATGGTACGCTAATTTGTATGATGCATCGCACAACCCCACATGACAACCACACTACGATCACTGTAAGTCATGGTATGCTAATTTGTATGATGCATCGCACAACCCCACATGACAACCACACTACAATCACTGTAAGTTATGGTATGCTAATTTGTATGATGCATCGCACAACCCCACATGACAACCACACTACGATCACTGTAAGTCATGGTATGCTAATTTGTATGATGCATCGCACAACCCCACATGACAACCACACTACAATCACTGTAAGTCATGGTATGCTAATTTGTATGATGCATCGCACAACCCCACATGACAACCACACTACGATCACTGTAAGTCATGGTATGTTAATTTGCACATGACAACCACACTACAATCACTGTAAGTTAGGGTATGCTAATTTGTATGATGCATCGCACAACCCCACATGACAACCACACTACGATCACTGTAAGTCATGGTATGTTAATTTGCACATGACAACCACACTACAATCACTGTAAGTTAGGGTATGCTAATTTGTATGATGCATCGCACAACCCCACATGACAACCACACTACAATCACTGTAAGTTATGGTATGCTAATTTGTATGATGCATCGCACAACCCCACATGACAACCACACTACGATCACTGTAAGTCATGGTATGCTAATTTGTATGATGCATCGCACAACCCCACATGACAACCACACTACAATCACTGTAAGTCATGGTATGCTAATTTGTATGATGCATCGCACAACCCCACATGACAACCACACTACGATCACTGCAAGTCATGGTATGTTAATTTGCACATGACAACCACACTACAATCACTGTAAGTTAGGGTATGCTAATTTGTATGATGCATCGCACAACCCCACATGACAACCACACTACGATCACTGTAAGTCATGGTATGTTAATTTGCACATGACAACCACACTACAATCACTGTAAGTTATGGTATGCTAATTTGTATGATGCATCGCACAACCCCACATGACAACCACACTACGATGACTGTAAGTCATGGTAACATGCAACCACACTACGATCACTGTAAGTCATGGTATGTTAATTTGTGCGATGCATCGCACAACCACGCATGACAACCACACTACAATCACTGTAAGTCATGGTATGTTAATTTGTGCGATGCATCTCACAACCCCACATGACAACCACACTACAATCACTGTAAGTCATGGTATGCTAATTTGTGCGATACATCGCACAACCGCACATGACAACCACACTACAATCACTGTAAGTCATGGTATGTTAATTTGTGCGATGCATCGCACAACCCCACATGACAACCACACTGCGATCACTGTAAGTCATGGTATGTTAATTTGTGCGATGCATCGTACAATTACCCACATGACAACCATACTACAATCACTGTAAGTCATGGTATGCTAATTTGTATGATGCATCGCACAACCCCACATGACAACCACACTACGATCACTGTAAGTCATGGTATGTTAATTTGTGCGATGCATCGTACAATTACCCACATGACAACCATACTACAATCACTGTAAGTCATGGTATGCTAATTTGTATGATGCATCGCACAACCGCACATGACAGCCACACTACAATCACTGTAAGTCATGGTATGCTAATTTGTGCGATGCATAGCACAACCCCACATGACAACCACACTACAATCACTGTAAGTCATAGTATGCTAATTTGTGCGATGCATCGTACAATGGTGTTTTTATTTTTCATAATTTCTGGTCGATTACTCGATTTCTGGTTTACGATCTTCGTAGGAATTTGTGTGAATGACTGTTGTAGGTCAGCCTTGATGTGTTCGTCTGCGGCTCGCGTTATCGCTTCGTTTTGCTTGGCTAACACACTCACTTCGCTACGCTCGCCGAATCGTATTCCGAGTTAACATATGTAGTAAGTCTCAACTCGGTCGGAACAAGTTACGAACGCAGTAAAATAATGCTCTGGTACCCCCAGTTTCTATACTATTGATCAAGGTTCGAGTCTTGCAATATGCAGTTGTCTGAATATAATTTTACCCCAGTCAGAATTGTGGAGAATACTTCCAGTTTGACTTTATCAAACAGCACAAGTTATCTGCGGGTACTCCGGTTTCCTCTAGCCTACGGTGTATGTGTCTGCTGGGGTCTACGACGTTAGTTTAGTTTAGGTTTCCTCCTGTAGTAACACTGGATCAATAAGAGATGATCCTTACTGGACCTCTAGGGAGAATAGTTTAGAACTGATAGAGCTATCCAGTATAAATAAAGTTAGTTTAGTTTAGGTTTCCTCCTGTAGTAACACTGGAGCAATAAGAGATGGCCCTTACTGGACCTCTAGGAAGAACAGTTTGGAACTGATAGAGCTATACAGTATAAATAAAGTTAGTTTAGTTTAGGTTTCCTTCTGTAGTAACACTGGATCAATAAGAGATGATCCTTACTGGACCTCTAGGGAGAATAGTTTAGAACTGATAGAGCTATCCAGTATAAATAAAGTTAGTTAAGTTCAGCAGTGTAATCCTACCATAACTTTAAGTAGTTCAGTAGTTGGTCCATTAATAACGAGTTTCTCAGCAACCTTCGACCCGGAACGTAATCCCAGAACCAGCCGCGTATTTTGACGAACTACCAGTTTTATCATCAATAATCCAGTTATCATTTTGGTCCTTTAAACGTGAAAAATATGTTTTAACTGTAAAATGTTTGCTTTGGTCCGCGGAAACAAAAATTTAGTAAATTGTTTGTTAGTTAATTCCTGTGGTTGCCAAGAAGCTTGTGATATATGTGTGAGACACTTAAGACCAAAGGCATTACGGCAAGGCATATTTTGACATATAAACTGGTGGATCAAACGGCCCACTAGGCCCTCCAAGTGGCCCACCACCACTGATCTGAAAACAAGGACTGGATAGTGCATCTGTCATGCATAAATGAAGCCAATTGTGGCCATATCGGTGTAACCACAACAAATCTACTGTGGTGTTGGGGACATGTTTAAAGAGGTTCTAACATGTTCTAGTTATTGGTGGGAAAGGAAAAATATTGTCTCGATAAGAATTTGTCATCAGTGGCCTCTCTTTCTTCCTAAATTTGCCGGTGAATAACTAATGAGGGCACACCGATGTGGCCACCATAAGCCTCATTATGTGGTGTAAAACGTTCTAAAACTCATTAGAAGAGATGTTGGAAGCTATATTTTTCACGTTGCATAGAAAAATATATTTGCTTCATAACATAACTAATTTAAACTGCTAACGATTTGACTAGTCAAGAATTTGACAGATTTAAAAACCTGATCTCATTAAAAATATTCTGGCTTCAAAATTAGCTCATTGAATTCAATAGGATGCTCTATCCAGTTCTAGTTTCAGATCAGTGCCCACCACTGATTGGGCCCTCGTAGAATCATTCTTTACATTCTGGCAAATTAAAAGAGTAATAAATTGCACCTATTCCATATTACAGCTGATCTATTATTTACTACTGCACACTGTACTAGAATACTGTACTGAAGACTAGATCAACAGACAATAGAGTACAGACTGCTTTAACACACATATAGTAATATAGTGCCCATATTCCCAATGTACGAATATATGTCTGTTAAGCAATAAACCACAAATACAAAATTGCATATCAATCTCTCAATGAGTTCAGGAGGCATTCAATATTACACAATTTATCGTAATCAATACTCAGGGCTGAGTATCCTGATTTGAGAATTGGCCCACCACCGTAAATTCCTTAAAATATGGCTTGCATGACGGTAATGCGTTATTTGCTGAAAAATTGCACAGGGCGTGGTTCCCAAATTCACTCGTGCCAAAAGTTCATGAAAAACGTGTTCGACAACTTTGGCGTAAATATTAGTTTCTGGCGAGGGAGAAAAATCGGACGAAAGAAATACTCGAAGCACAGAAGAGAACCAACCAAACTCTACTCACATGAGTTTTCAAGCAAAAAAAAGTTACTCAACATACATTGTACAGAGCAACACTGTATTCACAGTAGGAGGTTTAACCATAGTTTATACTAACTCAGTGATAAGGAGCAGCGCGCTGGTCACACATACCACCCGTGTTCTCTACATTTTAAGAGCAAGTTGATCATGTAAAATATAAAGTTCATACAAACCTATATTATTATAAGTCGCCAATTTCATGAACAAGAAGGTTAGCGGAGCCAACTGATAAAGTAAACATCACTCCAGCAATTGTTGGACCTGAAACACGAGAAATAAAATATTATAGTTTTCTGTGTAATACGTCATGTTATTTCACAAATTTGATTGAACAAAAGTAAACTACAAACCCGTTTGACAGCTATGTACTGTAGTATAGGAAGTATTGACCAAACGACACGTTGACCCATCTCCGGAACACTCTCGGCATCGCCCGTAAAATTTCCGATCAAATGTTCGATCACATCCCACTTTCTAAGAAAAGAGGAAAATTGCTTTCTAGGAAGAGGAGATTATTAACCTCGATTGAAAGAAGACTACACGTTAGTCTGATTATCAGCATTTCTACTGGTCTTGTAATAGATTGGTTTCAGAAAGCGATGCAGCAGATATGGTAATCAAGTTCACAACTGTTGACACGTTTAGGAACAAGAAAAACTACATCTCTCAATTCTACCTATTTACCTCCAAATACAACTACTAAACAATGGAAAGAATTGACATTTTCTGACTCTGATAACTGCAGGTTGACCACCGTAATAATAACAATAATTTGTTCCATTACGCCAATATTGGTACATGGGATAATACAAAACAAAACTATTATGCATATAAAATAGCAAACTATAACTAATTTCTTATTTACATGTGGTACACTCAGTGAAGATTTTAGTTAGTTCATAAATGAATCTGGCTGTACAGCTTGTTATGCTCTTGTCATTCATGGATATACAATAAAGAAATATGTCGTATTTACCTAGTGAACTAAAACGACTATTGATTTCCAATAATTCTTTCAAGAAATTTTCTTGGAGATTTTGTAACTTGTAATTTTGACAGTTTGAAAAGTAATGATATTCGTCACCTATATCATTTGAATCACAAATGGGACATAGACGTGACTTATAGTCAATATTAGCATATCTACCAGCTTCAACTGGAAATCTATGTGCAGAGATCCTAAACCTTGTAATCGCTTGACGGTGTTTAACATTTTTGACCGTGGACAAATAACTTTCAAAATCCAAGTTTGGTTTTACAAGGTTTAAGATTCGTAATTTGTTACACTGTTGAATCTGATCTTTCCATATGGTATTATATCTCTTACATAATTCATTTTTAATAGCTTTAGCAAAATTATTAATATCACTTTTAGATTGAATCTCATTATCGCACAAAGGCTCGAAACTACACATATCTAGCAAGCAATCAGAGAATTTCACACCCTGTTGCTTCAATTGAAGGCACACATGAGCTGCCTTTCGTACTAATTGACTTTCGTAAACTGAACTATTAACTCTTAGCCATGCAGTATTTGATAACTAAGGTTGAAACTTGCACAATCATCGGCATTCTGCCTAGTTCAGTCAACACTGCTACATTGGTAGATTTAGAATGGGTCGACCCCTAAGATACGTTTACAGAACTTTAAATGTAGTTCATCAATATCTGAAACCACCCTAAAAATTTTGTTCTTGATCATATCGGTTGTTGTCAATCTTGCTAAAGTATACACTCCCAATATCTCACAACAATATAATAGAATCGGGGAAACGAGAGTTGAAAATAGTTTTAACAGCACCTTAACTGGAACCCTATCCACATTGGAAAACGTTTTGAAAATACTGTGGTGCCTGCAGTGCCTTATTATGCATCCTCTTTCGTGCAAGTTTAAAACCCCCACCATAATGAAATGTAATTCCTAAGTAAGGGTATTCATCAACGCATTCTAATAAATCTCCACCAAAATACCAATTCGACGTAATATACAGTCGCCTTTGAGATTTACTTCCAAAGATTAGATCTTTAGACTTTTTTAGATTAACTCTCAACTTCCATCTTTTAACATAACATTCCAACTTAGCAAGACTCTCCTGTAAACCAGACTCAGACTGTGATGGAAGTACTAGGTCATCAGCATAAAGTAAACAATTCACTTTTGTTTTTTCCCAGATACACCGGATCACAATCTTTTGAGATAAATAATTCAGGAATATCATTTATAAAAACATTGAACAAAGTTGGGCTAAGGTTGTACCCCTGTTTGAGCCCAATGTTAGAAGAAAAGAAAGGTGTAACTCCTTCATTGAGTTTGACTGCAGCCCTAACAGAAGAATACATACTGAGTAATACACAAACAAAACTTTTGCTACAACCGTATTGAATGAGTTTAAAGAACAAACCTTCTCTCCAAACCCTATCATAAGCCTTCCGAATAAAGCACGCGAATAGCGGCCTTTTGTGACTCTTGTATGAATCAATTAATGTTTTTAGTACAAGTATGTGATCAGATGTTCTGAAACCATATCTGAACCCAATTTGAGATTTATTTAAAATATCATTTCTCTCCAAAAAAGCTTCACAAAGAATGGCGCAAAGACCTCCACTGCAATCTTAATTATTTCATTACCATATGTGGTATGATAATGCTTTGTAAACTCAACGTCAAACATCCTTTGTTCTAGATTTTGGCAATGACTTAAGAAATAAACTTACTGTACACAGTTGATGAATATGATATGACAGAGCTACCAGATCGACGTCGCAACAGACATGGTGCACTCGCTATGAAAAGAAGAGTGTACTATATTTGATAAAATATAAAGTAAGGGACTCGCTGAAGGACAAGATGAGGAATGAAGAGATCAGGGGCCAGTTGTACGAAGGCCGTTTAGCTTAAACGGTGGATAAGCCAAAATTAAATAACATTTTCACACATTTTGTGAATGACTGAAATTAAATCTCATGCATTTAACATGTAGTTGCAAACATAATTGTTCTATTCAAGTTGGAATATTTTAGTATGGTTGTTAGAAGAATGTATAGATTTGATCAATATTTTCGATTTATCCAACCGATAGGGGCTAAACGGGCTTCATACAACCGGTCCCAGAACAAGATGAAGAATGAAAAGATCAGAAGAAGATGTGAGATGGTAGACATTGTAGATAAGATGAGAGAAGCAAGACTGAGATGGTATGGACACGTAATAACAAGAGATGAAGGAGAGCTGGTCAGAGACATTATGGAATGAAGAGGTCAGACGACGCAGATAGTTCAATGGACTAAGTAGACAATTATTGATGTACTTATTAAAATCATTATATAATCGATATAATGATGAAGTTACCTTGTAGATATTCAGTGTACGACACAGATTTTTATCTTTACATTGTTGCAAATGTAAACTGTCAGAGACTGCAGGACAATCTTCAGTATTACTTGTTTCATATTTATTTTGACTTTCTCCTTCGCAATCTTTACCAAAACACTCAGGTCTAAACAAAACAACAATGTTGCTAATAATGACCCTCGGAAATACACTAATTTCAGTGTGGTGGTCCAGTGTAGGTAGTATTCTACAATTAAATATTGAATGTGTGGTTCATGTTCAGATACCAATAAACAATATTCTTGAGGGTTTGTAGGTTCAAACTACTTGAAAAATATAATAAAAACGTTGGCATTTGGACAAAGGAATTTCGTCTGGAAGTTAGACACCTCTAGACTGTGCTCAAAACATCACAGTTCTTTGTCATGGAATTGTGACCTTTGAAACTTTTGCTTATTTTTACAATAAGTTGCCAATATTTGTGTCTGTACTATTTGTAAATGTTTAGACGTTTTGAAAAGCCGTTCATCAGGAGATTAGTAAACTTAGGTTGGTTACTAACTTCCTGATGAAGGGCTTTGCTAGAAACGTTGAATTGCTTTTATTCTTTTCCATGTAGTTCAGACATAAAACATGGCAACCGTTTGTGAATATCTTACTCGATGAACTATTTTGACTTACTTAGGATGATCACAAGTACGTGTTTTATATCTGACACCCATGCCACAAGATGCGGTACAGTTAGGAAAGATCTCACACTATGGGCTCCATTGAGCATCAATTGGATCTGGTAAAGGTTGGTCCAAACACTCGCCACTTTTGCACCACTATATGGGAGATAAAAGGTCAGATGTGAGAAGAGTACTTGTCTTTACTAAGCAGTAGCTGTAGGGACAGTTCTTGGTTTGAAATATTTGTCATTGTTCCTACCACAAACAGTTCTGGCAGAGATTGGAGTGATCTCTGCAATTGTTTCATTGTGTTGTATGGCATTTGTGACAAATAAACATCTCCTATTTGCAGGTGAATGTGTTTCCATGTGTTTGACACTGTCATATGTTGTTGTGTCTACAGATAAAAACATTGTCTATTCTCATGTGAAACTTGATGTTTGTCAAATGCATGTTTTTCAATAGATATTTTACTCGTATGTATTTACCCTATTTCAGTGCCTCTGATTGGCTGTCTAGGGGGAATTGCAACACCCGGCGTCCGAGCTATGATGTCAGAAATTGTTGATCCCAATGAACAAGGTGACTGGTAAACAGTTTATAAATATTACATACCTGGGTTTCACTAAGCACTGTCATACAGCAGATGATGGTCAACCTGCAGTTATCAGAGTGAGAAAATTATGTTAATTATTTTAATTATATTGTAGCAGTCTTGTACTTGAAGGCAAATATTAAATAGAATTGAGAGATGTTGTTTAATTTTCTTCCTCCCATAAGTGTCAACATTCATAAGTGTCAACATTTCCCTACAACATGCCCCTACAAGTTATCTGTCATCTGCTTCACTGTAAATGCTTACTGAAACTCACATATATACAAAACAATCATAAGATTGCTAAACGTATGTTTACACGCTGCAATTTGTTGGGCTGCTTTGATGTTTCCCTCAATGTTAATGCTGAATATGTTCTGTTGTTTATTTTGTCAGATGACAATTGCCAGATACTTTTCAAATATCATTAACGTTCATCTGAAATCGGCCTGACAAATCACAGTGTGTAAACATACCTTAATACAGATCATTTTTCCTAGGGTCATTATTTGCTGCAGTTGCAGCCGTGGAAACTGTGCGTACATTACTTGGTGCTGTGATATTTAATTGTTTATATTCAATGACAATGCATTTTGGATTCAGTCAACTAATATTCATTGCAATGGCCTTGTTACTTGTAGTTCCATTGACAATACTTCAGTAACTGTCTCTGTGGTAATATATACCATTGTTGAAATACATACCAGCTAATACATGTTTGTTCCCGCTGCTATCCAATACACCCTTTCGATAATTAAATTTTTTTTTTATATTTTTTTATTCAACTTCGCCTCAATGGCAGGGAGTCCACAACAGCGTCAGCCAATTACTGTGGCCCCATTGTTAGTTCCTAAGGGTTAGTATTAGAGGGAGGAAACCGGAGTACCTGGGGAAAACCCTCGAAGCACAGGAGAGAATCTCAACTTACATGAGTTATTTGAGCACACTGCCGATCTCATGCGAGTACCAACAGTGACCTCGACCTGTTGTGAAACAGGCTCAACTCAGTGGTAAGAGGCAGCGCGCTAACCGCTTCCGCCACCCGTGCTACCCTTATGCCACAAATCTCCCCATAAATCGTGAGCAAATTGCATTTCATCCTGAATCATAATTATTAAAAGGATGCATTCGCTCACATATATAATTTAAATGTTTGGTCAATACCTTTGTTTCATTCTATGCTTTATACATTTAAAATTAATATCAGAACAGTGGTATTAACTAGACATGTAAAAATATTTTGAATGGCATGTTTTGTACAGGTTATATGTACAATTTTACCCTTGCTTTAAAAATTATTTACTAGCGAACAAGATAAAACGATGTATTAAAACAGCTATGCAAGACAAAACATGCTTACCAAAGCTTGTTTTCCAAATCGTTCGAAACTCTTTTCCTCTTCAAAACCTGCGGCATAAAAATATAAAATAGACTTATTTACAAAATAGATCTTTTAGATAAATCTACAATATCTATTCTTTAAATTCACCTTATTTTTGCATCTATTTTAAACCATATTAACCCAAGCGAGGCGGATTTTAAAATATTGCTATTACAAGTAAATGCAGAGTACATTCCGCCATTTTGAAATACCTCGGCAAAACTATTTGTGATTGGCTAATATGGCAATAAAATATAAACACGTTTGGTGCATTTTGAGCACGTTATGAAAGACTGACAAACACGAAATTTTATAAATTATTTCTCGGTAATTTTCAGGATAAGCACGCACGAATAATAATTTATACGTTATTAATATAAACATTGGAAAAAGGTTTTTATTTAAATTTTTTGCACACTTAAAGTGGCGGGAAGGAAAATGCACTGAAGAAGAAGATAAATCCTTAAAATAGTTTTTAAAGATCTTTAGAAGAGTTGTAAAATTCGATTATTATATTAAAAATATATTACGTCATCTTATTTTAAAGCTCCACCACAGCGCTCATGGTATGTTAATTTGTGCGATGCATCGCACAACCGCACATGATAATCACACTGCAATCACTGTAAGTCATGGTATGTTAATTTGTGCGATGCATCGCACAACCGCACATGACAACCACACTACAATCACTGTAAGTCATGGTATGCTCGCACAACAGCACATGACAATCACACTACAATCACTGTAAGTCATGGTATGTTAATTTGTGCGATGCATCGCACAACCGCACATGACAATCACACTACAATGACTGTAAGTCATGGTATGCTAATTTGTATGATGCATCGCACAACCGCACATGACAACCACACTACAATCACTGTAAGTCATGGTATGTTAATTTGTGCGATACATCGCACAACAGCACATGACAATCACACTACAATCACTGTAGGTCATGGTATGTTAATTTGTGCGATGCATCGCACAACAGCACATGACAATCACACTACAATCACTGTAAGTCATGGTATGTTAATTTGTGCGATGCATCGCACAACCGCACATGACAACCACACTACAATCACTGTAAGTCATGGTATGTTAATTTGTATGATGCATCGCACAACCGCACATGACAACCACACTACAATCACTGTAAGTCATGGTATGTTAATTTGTGCGATGCATCGCACAACCGCACATGACAACCACACTACAATCACTGTAAGTCATGGTATGTTAATTTGTGCGATGCATCGCACAACCGCACATGACAATCACACTACAATCACTGTAAGTCATGGTATGTTAATTTGTATGATGCATCGCACAACCGCACATGACAACCACACTACAATCACTGTAAGTCACGATATGCCAATTTGTATGATGCATCGCACAACCCCACATGACAACCACACTACGATCACTGTAAGTCATGGTATGCTAATTTGTATGATGCATCGCACAACCCCACATGACAACCACACTACAATCACTGTAAGTCATGGTATGCTAATTTGTATGATGCATCGCACAACCCCACATGACAACCACACTACGATCACTGTAAGTCATGGTATGTTAATTTGCACATGACAACCACACTACAATCACTGTAAGTCACGATATGCCAATTTGTATGATGCATCGCACAACCCCACATGACAACCACACTACGATCACTGTAAGTCATGGTATGCTAATTTGTATGATGCATCGCACAACCCCACATGACAACCACACTACAATCACTGTAAGTCATGGTATGCTAATTTGTATGATGCATCGCACAACCCCACATGACAACCACACTACAATCACTGTAAGTCATGGTACGCTAATTTGTATGATGCATCGCACAACCCCACATGACAACCACACTACGATCACTGTAAGTCATGGTATGCTAATTTGTATGATGCATCGCACAACCCCACATGACAACCACACTACAATCACTGTAAGTTATGGTATGCTAATTTGTATGATGCATCGCACAACCCCACATGACAACCACACTACGATCACTGTAAGTCATGGTATGCTAATTTGTATGATGCATCGCACAACCGCACATGACAACCACACTACAATCACTCTAAGTCATGGTATGCTAATTTGTATGATGCATCGCACAACCCCACATGACAACCACACTACAATCACTGTAAGTTATGGTATGCTAATTTGTATGATGCATCGCACAACCCCACATGACAACCACACTACGATCACTGTAAGTCATGGTATGCTAATTTGTATGATGCATCGCACAACCCCACATGACAACCACACTACAATCACTCTAAGTCATGGTATGCTAATTTGTATGATGCATCGCACAACCCCACATGACAACCACACTACGATCACTGTAAGTCATGGTATGTTAATTTGCACATGACAACCACACTACAATCACTGTAAGTCATGATATGCCAATTTGTATCATGCATCGCACAACCCCACATGACAACCACACTACGATCACTGTAAGTCATGGTATGCTAATTTGTATGATGCATCGCACAACCCCACATGACAACCACACTACAATCACTGTAAGTCATGGTACGCTAATTTGTATGATGCATCGCACAACCCCACATGACAACCACACTACGATCACTGTAAGTCATGGTATGCTAATTTGTATGATGCATCGCACAACCCCACATGACAACCACACTACAATCACTGTAAGTTATGGTATGCTAATTTGTATGATGCATCGCACAACCCCACATGACAACCACACTACGATCACTGTAAGTCATGGTATGCTAATTTGTATGATGCATCGCACAACCCCACATGACAACCACACTACAATCACTGTAAGTCACGGTATGCTAATTTGTATGATGCATCGCACAACCCCACATGACAACCACACTACGATCACTGTAAGTCATGGTATGTTAATTTGCACATGACAACCACACTACAATCACTGTAAGTTAGGGTATGCTAATTTGTATGATGCATCGCACAACCCCACATGACAACCACACTACGATCACTGTAAGTCATGGTATGTTAATTTGCACATGACAACCACACTACAATCACTGTAAGTTATGGTATGCTAATTTGTATGATGCATCGCACAACCCCACATGACAACCACACTACGATGACTGTAAGTCATGGTAACATGCAACCACACTACGATCACTGTAAGTCATGGTATGTTAATTTGTGCGATGCATCTCACAACCGCACATGACAACCACACTACAATCACTGTAAGTCATGGTATGTTAATTTGTGCGATGCATCGCACAACCCCACATGACAACCACACTACAATCACTGTAAGTCATGGTATGTTAATTTGTGCGATGCATCGCACAACCGCACATGACAACCACACTACAATCACTGTAAGTCATGGTATGTTAATTTGTGCGATGCATCGTACAATTACCCACATGACAACCATACTACAATCACTGTAAGTCATGGTATGCTAATTTGTATGATGCATCGCACAACCCCACATGACAACCACACTACGATCACTGTAAGTCATGGTATGCTAATTTGTATGATGCATCGCACAACCCCACATTACAGCCACACTACAATCACTGTAAGTCATGGTATGCTAATTTGTGCGATGCATCGATATTGTGCGATACAACCGCACATGACAGCCACACTACAATCACTGTAAGTCATGGCATGCTAATTTGTGCGATGCATCGCACAACCCCACATGACAACCACACTACAATCACTGTAAGTCATAGTATGCTAATTTGTGCGATGCATCGTACAATGGTGTTTTTATTTTTCATAATTTCTGGTCGATTACTCGATTTCTGGTTTACGATCTTCGTAGGAATTTGTGTGAATGACTGTTGTAGGTCAGCCTTGATGTGTTCGTCTGCGGCTCGCGTTATCGCTTCGTTTTGCTTGGCTAACACACTCACTTCGCTACGCTCGCCGAATCGTATTCCGAGTTAACATATGTAGTAAGTCTTAACTCGGTCGGAACAAGTTACGAACGCAGTAAAATAATGCTCTGGTACCCCCAGTTTCTATACTATTGATCAAGGTTCGAGTCTTGCAATATGCAGTTGTCTGAATATAATTTTACCCCAGTCAGAATTGTGGAGAGTACTTCCAGTTTGACTTTATCAAACAGCACAAGTTATCTGCGGGGTACTCCGGTTTCCTCTAGCCTACGGTGTATGTGTCTGCTGGGGTCTACGACGTTAGTTTAGTTTAGGTTTCCTCCTGTAGTAACACTGGATCAATAAGAGATGATCCTTACTGGACCTCTAGGGAGAATAGTTTAGAACTGATAGAGCTATCCAGTATAAATAAAGTTAGTTTAGTTTAGGTTTCCTCCTGTAGTAACACTGGAGCAATAAGAGATGATCCTTACTGGACCTCTAGGGAGAATAGTTTAGAACTGATAGAGCTATCCAGTATAAATAAAGTTAGTTTAGTTTAGGTTTCCTCCTGTAGTAACACTGGAGCAATAAGAGATGGCCCTTACTGGACCTCTAGGGAGAATTGTTTAGAACTGATGGAGCTATCCAGTATAAATAAAGTTAGTTTAGTTTAGGTTTCCTCCTGTAGTAACACTGGATCAACAAGAGATGGCCCTTACTGGACCTCTAGGGAGAATAGTTTAGAACTGATAGAGCTATCCAGTATAAATAAAGTTAGTTAAGTTCAGCAGTGTAATCCTACCATAACTTTAAGTAGTTCAGTAGTTGGTCCATTAATAACGAGTTTCTCAGCAACCTTCGACCCGGAACGTAATCCCAGAACCAGCCGCGTATTTTGACGAACTACCAGTTTTATCATCAATAATCCAGTTATCATTTTGGTCCTTTAAACGTGAAAAATATGTTTTAACTGTAAAATGTTTGCTTTGGTCCGCGGAAACAAAAATTTAGTAAATTGTTTGTTAGTTAATTCCTGTGGTTGCCAAGAAGCTTGTGATATATGTGTGAGACACTTAAGACCAAAGGCATTACGGCAAGGCATATTTTGACATATAAACTGGTGGATCAAACGGCCCACTAGGCCCTCCAAGTGGCCCACCACCACTGATCTGAAAACAAGGACTGGATAGTGCATCTGTCATGCATAAATGAAGCCAATTGTGGCCATATCGGTGTAACCACAACAAATCTACTGTGGTGTTGGGGACATGTTTAAAGAGGTTCTAACATGTTCTAGTTATTGGTGGGAAAGGAAAAATATTGTCTCGATAAGAATTTGTCATCAGTGGCCTCTCTTTCTTCCTAAATTTGCCGGTGAATAACTAATGAGGGCACACCGATGTGGCCGCCATAAGCCTCATTATGTGGTGTAAAACGTTCTAAAACTCATTAGAAGAGATGTTGGAAGCTATATTTTTCACGTTGCATAGAAAAATATATTTGCTTCATAACATAACTAATTTAAACTGCTAACGATTTGACTAGTCAAGAATTTGACAGATTTAAAAACCTGATCTCATTAAAAATATTCTGGCTTCAAAATTAGCTCATTGAATTCAATAGGATGCTCTATCCAGTTCTAGTTTCAGATCAGTGCCCACCACTGATTGGGCCCTCGTAGAATCATTCTTTACATTCTGGCAAATTAAAAGAGTAATAAATTGCACCTATTCCATATTACAGCTGATCTATTATTTACTACTGCACACTGTACTAGAATACTGTACTGAAGACTAGATCAACAGACAATAGAGTACAGACTGCTTTAACACACATATAGTAATATAGTGCCCATATTCCCAATGTACGAATATATGTCTGTTAAGCAATAAACCACAAATACAAAATTGCATATCAATCTCTCAATGAGTTCAGGAGGCATTCAATATTACACAATTTATCGTAATCAATACTCAGGGCTGAGTATCCTGATTTGAGAATTGGCCCACCACCGTAAATTCCTTAAAATATGGCTTGCATGACGGTAATGCGTTATTTGCTGAAAAATTGCACAGGGCGTGGTTCCCAAATTCACTCGTGCCAAAAGTTCATGAAAAACGTGTTCGACAACTTTGGCGTAAATATTAGTTTCTGGCGAGGGAGAAAAATCGGACGAAAGAAATACTCGAAGCACAGAAGAGAACCAACCAAACTCTACTCACATGAGTTTTCAAGCAAAAAAAAGTTACTCAACATACATTGTACAGAGCAACACTGTATTCACAGTAGGAGGTTTAACCATAGTTTATACTAACTCAGTGATAAGGAGCAGCGCGCTGGTCACACATACCACCCGTGTTCTCTACATTTTAAGAGCAAGTTGATCATGTAAAATATAAAGTTCATACAAACCTATATTATTATAAGTCGCCAATTTCATGAACAAGGTTAGCGGAGCCAACTGATAAAGTAAACATCACTCCAGCAATTGTTGGACCTGAAACACGAGAAATAAAATATTATAGTTTTCTGTGTAATACGTCATGTTATTTCACAAATTTGATTGAACAAAAGTAAACTACAAACCCGTTTGACAGCTATGTACTGTAGTATAGGAAGTATTGACCAAACGACACGTTGACCCATCTCCGGAACACTCTCGGCATCGCCCGTAAAATTTCCGATCAAATGTTCGATCACATCCCACTTTCTAAGAAAAGAGGAAAATTGCTTTCTAGGAAGAGGAGATTATTAACCTCGATTGAAAGAAGACTACACGTTAGTCTGATTATCAGCATTTCTACTGGTCTTGTAATAGATTGGTTTCAGAAAGCGATGCAGCAGATATGGTAATCAAGTTCACAACTGTTGACACGTTTAGGAACAAGAAAAACTACATCTCTCAATTCTACCTATTTACCTCCAAATACAACTACTAAACAATGGAAAGAATTGACATTTTCTGACTCTGATAACTGCAGGTTGACCACCGTAATAATAACAATAATTTGTTCCATTACGCCAATATTGGTACATGGGATAATACAAAACAAAACTATTATGCATATAAAATAGCAAACTATAACTAATTTCTTATTTACATGTGGTACACTCAGTGAAGATTTTAGTTAGTTCATAAATGAATCTGGCTGTACAGCTTGTTATGCTCTTGTCATTCATGGATATACAATAAAGAAATATGTCGTATTTACCTAGTGAACTAAAACGACTATTGATTTCCAATAATTCTTTCAAGAAATTTTCTTGGAGATTTTGCAACTTGTAATTTTGACAGTTTGAAAAGTAATGATATTCGTCACCTATATCATTTCAATCACAAATAGGACATAGACGTGACTTATAGTCAATATTAGCATATCTACCAGCTTCAACTGGAAATCTATGTGCAGAGATCCTAAACCTTGTAACCGCTTGACGGTGTTTAACATTTTTGACCGTGGACAAATAACTTTCAAAATCCAAGTTTGGTTTTACAAGGTTTAAGATTCGTAATTTGTTACACTGTTGAATCTGATCTTTCCATATGGTATTATATCTCTTACATAATTCATTTTTAATAGCTTTAGCAAAATTATTAATATCACTTTTAGATTGAATCTCATTATCGCACAAAGGCTCGAAACTACACATATCTAACAAGCAATCAGAGAATTTCACACCTGTTGCTTCAATTGAAGGCACACATGAGCTGCCTTTCGTACTAATTGACTTTCGTAAACTGAACTATCAACTCTTAGCCATGCAGTATTTGATAACTAAGGTTGAAACTTGCACAATCATCGGCATTCTGCCTAGTTCAGTCAACACTGCTACATTGGTAGATTTAGAAATGGGGGTAATTCCTAAAGATACGCTACAGAACTTTAGAATGTAGTTCATCAATATCTGAAACCACCCTAAAAATTTTGTTCTTGATCATATCGGTTGTTGTCAATCTAGCTAAAGTATACACTCCCAATATCTCACAACAATATAATAGAATCGGGGAAACGAGAGTTGAAAATAGTTTTAACAGCACCTTAACTGGAACCCTATCCACATTGGAAAACGTTTTGAAAATACTGTGGTGCCTGCAGTGCCTTATTATGCATCCTCTTTCGTGCAAGTTTAAAACCCTCACCATAATGAAATGTAATTCCTAAGTAAGGGTATTCATCAACGCATTCTAATAAATCCCCACCAAAATACCAATTCGACGTAATATACAGTCGCCTTTGAGATTTACTTCCAAAGATTAGATCTTTAGACTTTTTTAGATTAACTCTCAACTTCCATCTTTTAACATAACATTCCAACTTAGCAAGACTCTCCTGTAAACCAGACTCAGACTGTGATGGAAGTACTAGGTCATCAGCATAAAGTAAACAATTCACTTTCGTTTCTCCGAGATACACCGGATCACAATCTTTTGAGATAAATAATTCAGGAATATCATTTATAAAAACATTGAACAAAGTTGGGCTAAGGTTGTACCCCTGTTTGAGCCCAATGTTAGAAGAAAAGAAAGGTGTAACTCCTTCATTGAGTTTGACTGCAGCCCTAACAGAAGAATACATACTGAGTAATACACGAACAAAATGTTTGCTACAACCGTATTGAATGAGTTTAAAATAACAAACCTTCTCTCCAAACGCTATCATAAGCCTTCCGAAAGTCTATAAAGCACGCGAATAGAGGCCTTTTGTGACTCTTGTATGAATCAATTAATGTTTTTAGTACAAGTATGTGATCAGATGTTCTGAAACCATATCAGAACCCAATTTGAGATTTATTTAAAATATCATTTCTCTCCAAAAAAGCTTCACAAAGTATGGCGCAAAGACCTCTACTGCAATCTTATTTATTTCATTACCATATGTGGTATGATAATGCTTTGTAAACTCAACGTCAAACATCCTTTGTTCTAGATTTTGGCAATGACTTAAGAAATAAACTTACTGTACACTGTTGATGAATATGATATGACAGAGCTACCAGATCGACGTCGCAACAGACATGGTGCACTCGCTATGAAAAGAAGAGTGTACTATATTTGATAAAATATAAAGTAAGGGACTCGCTGAAGGACAAGATGAGGAATGAAGAGATCAGGGGCCAGTTGTACGAAGGCTGTTTAGCTTAAACGGTGGAAAAGCCAAAATTAAATAACATTTTCATTTTGTGAATGACTGAAATTAAATCTCATGCATTTAACATGTAGTTACAAACATAATTGTTCTATTCAAGTTGGAATATTTTAGTATGGTTGTTAGAAGAATGTATAGAATTGATCGATATTTTCGATTTATCCACCCGATAGGGGCTAAAAGGGCTTCATACAACCGGTCCCAGAACAAGATGAAGAATGAAAAGATCAGAAGAAGATGTGAGATGGCAGACATTGTAGATAAGATGAGAGAAGCAAGACTGAGATGGTATGGACACGTAATAACAAGAGATGAAGGAGAGCTGGTCAGAGACATTATGGAATGAAGAGGTCAGACGACGCAGATAGTTAAATGGACTAAGTAGACAATTATTGATGTACTTATTAAAATCATTATATAATCGATATAATGATGAACTTACCTTGTAGATATTCAGTGTAAGACGGATTTTTATCTTTACATTGTTGCAAATGTAAACTGTCAGTGCCTGCAGGACAATCTTCAGTATTACTTGTTTCATATTTATTTTGACTTTCTCCTTCACAATCTTTACCAAAACACTCAGGTCTAAACAAAACAACAATGTTGCTAATAACGACCCTCGGAAATACACCCATTTCAGTGTGGTTCATGTGTAGGTAGCGATAAACGATATTCTTGAGGGTTTGTAGGTTCAAACTACTTGAAAAATATAATAAAAAGTTGGCATTTGGACAAGCGCTTGGAAGTTTTCTGAGTTTCTGTACTCTTAGACTGTGCTCAAAATATCACAGTTCTTTGTCATGGAATTCGTGACCTTTGAAACTTTTGCTTATTTTGATGATAAGTTGCCAATATTGTGTTCTATATCTGTAAATGCCACAAGCAGCCGTTCATCAGGAGATTAATGAACTATTTTGACTTACTTAGGATGATCCACAAGATGCGGTACAGTTAGAAAAAAATCTCACACTATGGGCTCCATTGACCATCAATTGGATCTGGTAAAGGTTGGTCCAAACACTCACTAGAACATTATTTGCTGCAGTTGCAGCCGTGGAAACTGTGTGTACATTACTTGGTGAGCGATATTTAATTGTTTATATTCAATGACAATGCATTTTGGATTCAGTCAACTAATATTCATTGCAATGGCCTTGTTACTTGTAGTTCCATTGACAATACTTCAGTAACTGTCTCTGTGGTAATATATACCATTGTGGAAATACATACCAGCTAACACTTCTTTGTGCCCGCTGCCATCCAATACACCCTTTCGATAATTAAATTATGCCACAAATCTCCCCATAAATCGTGAGCAAATTGCCTTTCATCTTGAATCCTAATTATTAAAAGGGTGTATTCGCTCACATATATAACTTAAATGTTTGGTTAATACCTTTGTTTCATTCTATGCTTAGATTATCAGAACAGAGTTATTAACTAGACATGGCATGTTTTGTACAGGTTATATTTACAATTTTACCCTTGCCTTAAAAATTATTTACTGGCGAACAAAACACATTATCAACAAAAGATAAAACGATGTATTAAAACAGCTATGCAAGACAAAACATGCTTACCAAAGCTTGTTTTCCAAATCGACCAAGAAGTTTTCCCTTTTCGTTCTTAAAATAGATAAAATAGATTTATTTATAAAATACATCTTTTAGATAAATCTACAATATGTATTCACCTTATTTTTGCATCTATTTTAAACCATATTAACCCAAGCGAGGCGGATTTTAAAATATTGTTTTAAACGCATGGTACATTCCTCCATTTTGAAATACCCCGGCAAAACAATTTTCTGACGTTTCTTCTTCCTTCTCAAATTACTAAATTGTGATTGGCTAATATGGCCATAAAATATAAACAGGTTTGGTGCATTTTGAGCACGTTATGAAAGACTGACAAACACGAAATTTTATAAAATATTTCTCGGTAATTTTCAGGATAAGCACGCACGAATAATAATTTATATGTTATTATATATAAACATTGCAAAAAGGTTTTTATTCAAATTTTTTGCAGACTTATAAAGTGGCGGGAAGGAAAATGCACTGAAGAAGATAGATCGTTAAAATAGTTTTTAAAGAGTTGTAAAATTCGATTATTATATGAGAGTCAGTGAACTCTAAGTAAAAATAGGTACGCTAAGCGTACATGTATCTATTCATGGTGATGTCACTGTTGCACATAAAAGAGTAATATTCTACAATTCTACTTTGGCCCTCCATTGTGTAAGTTATCCATATTTCGTAGAAAAAACGTACACTTCATTGAACCAGTAACTTGTAAAGAATAATAGATTGATATTTAAAAGAATATATTTTCATAAATATCTCATATCATATATATCATACACAATAGAACAAGGTTTTCATATTAATTGTTAAATGTGGTTAGATTTATGCCAGACACTTTTAAACCAGTACATATCACAAACTAAAAGAGCCAATATAAATTCCACTTGCAGAACCTATTTCCATATAAATTATAACAAAGATTTTATTCAATTTTATGATACTATAATCAGGTATGTGAAACAAATTATAGATGCATGTATGTTGCCAATACACACTCGTACAGTTTTAAAGGCATTTTTAAACATATTGATACATGACATCTTTGTTGTTTCTTTTGTATTATATTTTTTGTTTAATTATATAAATGTATAGTCAGGTGATATAAAAAATACAAATGAATTTTTTCAAGTAGAGTGTATTAGCAATTAGCAAATAAGTCAATTATATTAGAGGCCATTCATCAGTAGCAAAACTTAAGGTTGAAAATCCTCATATATAGTTCATGAATAGTATGTATAATAAAATATAAAAGTATGGTATATAACACAGCATACCACATCCATATAATAATATTGTGTTGTGGGTAAAATTCAATACAATAGACAGAAAACTAGGAGTTACTATCGCAAGGGGGAAGTGCTGCCTTGACGCACAAACTGCATGAAAAATTCCTGAACATAATTAGTATTAAATATTGAACTTATTGAAATTGCTAACAATACACTGTATGTATTGATTTATTTTGTTGTCAAAACATTGAGATAACAGCAGTGTGACTACAACCAGGGCTGGACCTACGGGGGGTGTCACACCTCCCCCCCAAAATTCTATTTGGAGTTTCAGTCGGCAGAAGTGCTATTTTAGTCGGCAGACAAACATATTTATGATGACTAACAGCAATGTAGTCCGTACAAGTTCGTTAGTCAGTCTGTTGAAAGGACCTTACACCCCCCTGATAAATTTTCTGAGGACGGCTCTGACTACAACACTATACTATTGCAAATGGTATTTTCTGTACCACAGTATTAGTATAGGAAATAGCACGATTCGAGAAGTATTAATGAAAAATTGCATGCGTGTCTGGCAAAATATTCGTAATACACAAGTGCAATTTTTCATTAATATTTCAAGAACAAGTGCTATTTCGTATTAATATTATTATTAACAATTTGACAAGAACTTGGTGACAAATATTTGCTCGATACGTTGCTCAATTTTTACTATGGGAGTATGGGTATTCAATTTTTACTATGGTCTATGGGTATTCAAATACCCATAGTAAAAAAATTAAGAGAAAATTTTGGTGTTCTTAGCCAATCAAAAACGAGAACAATTGTTAATAATGTATTAAGCACGATATCTCAGTGTGCTATTGTTAATGGAACTCTTGGTACCAACATCAAATGTTAATAGAAGTTGCAGTTTACTTCAAAAGTTGTCAATGGCATCTGGAATAACTACTTTGAAATTATAGCAGCAATGTCTTTTAATATTTTTGTGGTGCAATTAGCTATAAAATAAATGCTTGGCATGGAGGATCTTTAAAAATATATACTTTTATATATATGTTTGCACTAATTGTACAAATAGTCTTTACAACTGTGTCAATTAAGCCTCTTACAGACGAACAAGTTTTCTATGACAAGTTTTTATATGACAAGTTTTATTTGCCAATTGCACGTGTGTACATACAACAAATTTTCTATGACCGCAATGATAGCTAATACAACAATAGATTGCTGGCCAACCGCACCTATAAGTGCTCAAATTACTTTGACAAGTTTTCCTTGTTGACCCATACAGACAGGCAAAATTTGTACCTTGGCAATTTTTTCTGTGACAAGTATGCTTGTTCAAAAGCTAGCATGCTAGCTTTTGAACAAGTGTACTTGTCATAAAAAAAATTCCAAAGTTGCGTGTACAGACGAGCAAATAAAACTTGTCACATACAAACTTGTCATAGAAAACTTGCTCGTCTGTAAGAGGCTTAGCCAGTTTACATAGTATAAAGCAACTTTCCAACCAAGTCATAGGTTTTATTTCAGTTACAAGTTATCATAAACTACAAATTCCTCAAAAAATCTAGCAAAAATATCTATAACAACCATAATATAGGTGGAAAGTCTATTTTAGAAAACCAATATGTACAAAGTTTGTTCTAATACCATTCCAATTCTATCAAAAATCAACTATTTCTAACTGTTCTGTATTATTATTTTTCTGTGAAACAAGCAACTTAATATGGTAACATAATCATAATGAAATAAATTAGGACGTAATATGGAACCAAATATAATGACCTAATCTTACTTTCGCATTCTGCCAAGGGTGCCCTTAAGTGGCACACCACTTCCACTGTCACTGTCATTTGGAGTACATTCATGGTAGGTTTTGCCTTTTTAGATAAATGGTATGGCACAATATGTACCAGCATTCATCTTGTAACAGTTGTCTATAAAGCAGTATAATACACTTCATTAGGATATCTGTCACAAGATATCTGACAACAACACTAATTGCCTGAAAAGGTGAAATGAAAAAGTATATGAGGAAATATTGATAATCTATCTAAATTAAACTAACTTTATTTATACTGGATAGCTTTATCAGTTCTAAACTGTTCTCCCTAGAGGTCCAGTAAGAGTCATCTCTTATTTATCCAGTGTTACTACAGGAGGAAACCTAAACTAACTTTATTTATACTGGATAGCTCTATCAGTTCTAAACTGTTCTCTCTAGAGGTCCAGTAAGAACCATCCCTTATTGATCCAGTGTTACTACAGGAGGAAATCTAAACTAAACTAACTTTATTTATACTGGATAGCTCTATCAGTTCTAAACTGTTCTCCCTAGAGGTCCAGTAAGGATCATCTCTTATTGATCCAGTGTTACTACAGAGGAAACTGGAGTAACTGGGTAAAACCTGTGGTGTTTGGTAGAGTCAAACTGAAAGTAGTTTTCTCACATGAAAGCGAGGTGAAATTTTAATAAGAGAACCACATATTGCAAGAATGGAAACTCGGACATGGACCTACAATGTAAATATGTGATAGTCCATCTAACACCTGGTGGTTTTACTTGCCAGTGGTCCTCGGATGAAAGAGTGAATAAAATAATTTCTAGTTTTCAAAAGCTTACCAATGACAGCATAAACATAGACAGATTCAGCTCTGTCAATGACATCATCAGTACATTACCCCCAGCCTGACCATCCATATAGTACATGTGATGTGCTTCCATTGAACTATAACACTCACCATTAGCCCCACAGCAAAAACACTTCTGGCTCATTTCCAGGCTATGCAGTCTCAGCTGCTGGTGTTGAGGGTGAGTTTAGTCAACATGGGACCAAATGGTTTGGTCTTTATTTTGTAACAGACAACTGTCTTGTATTTTGAACCTCCCAGCGATTGTCCATTCCACCGGTGTCTGTGAAGTAGTCTGAAACAGAAATATATGTTTATGATTCTTAACATGGTGGGGGTACCAGCACATTATTTCACTGCATTCTTAACCCCAGTGGGAGGGAAAGTTTCAGAAAAAGGGAGTTTCATTATTTATCTCCTCATTTAAACTCATATTTATCACCTGAATTTAAGTTGAAACTCATTTTTACCACCTTAAAATTAAAGTCAAACACATAATTTCAAACTGCATTTGATTGCATTTTCGTAACGGCTGCTTTTAAATAATTCAAAATATATACAATTTACGTTCAGCTCTTTACTGGTCTCTTGGGTATTTCTACTATTGGGTAGTTGCTTAGTGGTGAGCCGATAATAATATGGAAGCCAATAACTCCTGGGGCTGGTTGTTCAAAAGCCGGTTAGCCTAACCCTAGGTTAACAGGAGAAAATGACTTCAGGTAGACAAGGGATTTTACTTATCAATGATCTTATTTTGAGTTGAACGACGAAAGGCTTGATCATTGCTGATCTGATCCCGACGGTGCAATGGAATCTGAGCCCCCGTGATATCGCCGCACCCAGGGGGTTGCTACACAGCAAGCAGACCAACAGAGAGTACGACCCTCTCCCCCATGCCATGAGACAACCATGAATGGCCTGAACGATCAGATACTAACCATCCTCACGCCCAGGGGTCCTTAATCCTATGATGATGGATGGACAAGAATGAAGTTAAACTGGTTGTGAATTCATCATGAGCAACCCTCACTGCTCCTATTGACAGTGCTCCTATTGACAAACATATTACATGACAAACATATTACATGACAAACTGAATGACATGACATCCAAAGGACACCAAATAGACAACATGAAGACGAAACAATACAAACAAATTTAAAATTGTTAAAATTAATTGTTAAAAAGCTAACATTAATTGTTAAAAAGCTAAAATTAATTGTTAAAAAGCTAAAATTAATTGTTAAAAACCCCAAGCCCTTAAAAAGACAAAACAAGGTTACTCACATAACGGAAATGACACTGGCAAAACATACAAAAACAAAACAATACAAACCGAACCGAGAGAGCCAATGATGACGGAAAACCCCTAACAATGAAGAGAACACAATCAAATAATATCTGCTGTACGATTTATAAAAGAAATAATATTGTATATAATATTTCACTTGAAAAATCCATCCACCTAAACCTTCTACATCAATTTCAATCGAGTGAGATGCAGAAAAATGGCTGAGGAGGTAGCCACCCCCTAACAACCGTCACACAGAAAAACCCACCCGTCGAATCGGGATACCGAGCTTAGGCCAACACCTTTGCCCGATCAGCCACGGCAAGAAAAGAAAAGACCCCTTCCCTAGAGTTACCACCTAGATAGCCCCTCAAACAGGAACAAACCGACACACAATATTTACAAATACACACGCACAGCAGATTAAAAACCTGAACATAATCCTCCAGCAAATATAGATATGCCAGGCCAACCAGATGATTGGAAATCACTTCCAATCATCTGGATTGGTCTGGCAGACTTGCCGGATTATGGGCAGGTTTTTACTAAAGAATAGAATAGGAAGTTTACAGTAACGGAGTCCCGGGAATTCCGTCATCAGAGTGTGGAATCGGATAAGGAAGTATCCGTGAGGTTTTGACATGCCAGCATGCTGTACCAGGAGATCGGCGAACGATTGGCCACTGCGACTTGCCTCTTGTTTAAGTTTTTTTAATAGTTCTCCTTGCGCAGCGGAGTGAAAGATGTTGATAGTTTTCGTGTTGCCGATCCGTTCTGATAATGTGTTGAGGCTCTCAATGATCTCTTCGGTGGAGCCCCTCTTTAGCGTAGCCGGCGACACATTCCAGTCCACGGAATAATGGTCGTCTTTCTTCGCGTATAGTGTCTCACGGACCTTCGCGAATCTTGACTCTCCCGGCTCGGGCTCCACGCCTGCCCTAAGTTCTGGATATTTGTCATACAGCAGGTCGAAGGCTGGCTCGCTGTCTTCGTGTGCTGAGCAGACTTCCTCAGCAAGTTGTTGGAAGTCAGCCTTGAATTGTGTAAACCTGCTGCGTTTCATCGTTGACGACGTGGAGATAAAATGGAGTAATGGACGCGGAAAAACATATGCTTTTATAGTGAATAAAAGCGTCACGTGACAAAAATAATCTTTTATAATCTCTATGACGTCAAGGATGGAGAAGGCTTGGGGTCTTTCACCCGGGGGAGTTTTTAACCCCCTGTGTGGGCGGAATCAAAATGTCTGAAACTCGATATCGTCAAAAAGTTTCATCAGAAACTGGTGAAAATGGCCAAGAAAAACAAACTAATGGATTTCCAAATTCAGAAGTAAATAAAAAGGATGCCATTTATGAAAACAAGTTGTATAAAATAGACGAAATGCCGGATTATTTGCGTTTTAATCCGTTCGTAAAAGACGGGTATCGGCGACAGATGAATGTCAAAGAGTGTTGTCAAAGTTTATTATTTTTTCATAATGAAACTGTCAATATCTATACGCATGGTGAGTATTTAGTCTTTTTCAGTAATTTTTGGCTAAATTTATTTTAATGACATAGTAATATTTGTACTGTATTAAATACTTTATATAGGCACTATAAAAGTCTTCATTACTGAATTATAATTATTCAGTACAGGAACTTTAAGAGGCTGTCTCTGTAAAATCCGCCTGCTCATATTCAAATTGAAAAATAGTTTGCCTTCATATTTGTATCATGAACTGTACTTTAGTTAGTAGCTTCAAAACAAATGAGAGAAATTTCGACCACTTATTTTTTGGCGAGTTATAGCCCATTGTAAATATATGCCCGTGCTTGTTTTTTCTAAATAGGAAATGAAGCGTTATTTAGCAGAAATACACTTAAAAATTTTCCAGAAAACCTAAATTGTCTCAACTTTTTTTCTTATTATAACATAGATGGACATTATATCTTTAAATTCCGAGGCATTTCTTACTGTCTTTTACTTTTTATGTACTTTTGAAAGATCCCAAGAGACGGCAATTTCAAGATGGCGGACAGCTATTAAAAATTACTCAAAATTGAGGTTCGATTTCTCCAAAGTGGCACCTATGTGGGTCTATAGAAGTAAATAAATAAGAAACAATGGTCCTATTGTTATGATAACTGCAAAAACATTCGTCTGCAAACGAGACACTGACAAGAAATAATGCCGTGAATGAGTGCTATATTTAGCTCCTTTGTTTACCTAGTGCGTTTTCGGACGACGTGATATTTAATTGAGTATTATTCTCAAATAAACCCTGAAAACTCTTCATAATGGTATGTTTATAGTTTGTGAGTGTTCGTTAAGGCTCCCAAGCTTAAACATCTTCTTTTCTCTGACAAAACCAGAAATATTGCTATGGAAGGCCGGCTGATATCAGAGGTTGTAAACAGCCTTACAGATCCTGTCAATAATTTCAGTGGCGTGATATTTTACCACCTGACTCCTGAGAATTTTACATATCAATAATCTCGTAATCGATACGTTGTCGATGGGCTGGTGGAAGCTCGCGCGTACACAGTGTTATACAGATTTTGAAACAGACAGAAATAATTTAATTTTAATTGTTAATTATGGGGAATCCCTATTTCGAGAGAGCATTGCTAAACAATAATATAGACAATGGCTGGTAGGCTGGGCGTAATTTATTTTTTATTTATTTTCTTTCTCTGGAGATGACAAGATGAATTATGATTCTAATCTTTTTTCTGTTTTTTTTGTCTTTTTTCCAACAGTATATTTTTAACACAAAAGGTCCTACCTCCTCCACAGGCGCTTTATTAATTGGAGCGGGCTTGGAAAATTAGGGAAGGGACGCACGGGCGGCATAAAAAATGCGGGTAAGGCGAAGAGAAGCGCCTGCTGACTAATGTTCTCAAGATGGCAGAAGCTATTCACCACTTATTTGACTATAATCGTCCGGAGAAAGAGTTTGTTAATGATTCTTATGAACGTAGGCTCTTACAAAAGGTTAAGGAAGGTGGGAAAGTACTTTGCCCTAACTGTCACGCTTCTGATGGCAAAATAAATGAGCATATATACTTTTAGATTTGTTATACATATTTGTTATTATTTTGCATATAATTTTCCTTTCAAGTTATACATATTCGTAGTCAAATACATACTCAAACTACATACTGAATGACACATTATGATGTCGACATCACTATCACTGAAGTCAATTGAACCCTTCGCATTTTGAGTGCATTTTTCGGTGTTGTCGCCCATCGAGACTGAGGACAAAAACACTTTGATTCAACGTTTCATATTTCGATTAATATGGATCATATTTCAGCAATAACTTTTAAAATATACCCATCTAAGATGGAAAACACGAAAATATATCGTTTTACGCTGTGATGGGCAATATTTCAGGCAGATTTTTTTGGATTCCCGATTGTCGACATTTATGCCTGATTTTCGACCATTACTTGGCAGGCCCTTCGTCTACTCTTTCCCCTGAAGCAGAATATCACCCGCCCGCGGGAAAAAGGGCCTGAGGAGGAGGTAGCAAAAGGTCGCAAAAATGACAAAAATAGAACAAGCAGCTATTTTGGAGTGCAGTTACTAGGAGGGCGGTCACTTTCAAGTTTATACTGTATAGGAAAAGGTGTTTATACTTTTAGGAGCTGTCATTTTTAGAAAATCTTTGGGAAATATAAAAACTAAAGTGCATGTGTTGATTGTGTTCAAAGCCACTCTCCTCCGCAGAGGCTGTGAGCTATTAAAATAATTAGTCGTTTTTAATAGTGAGTTCTCGAGCATTTTCATTAGCCTTACACGAAGTGTCAAAACTTCGTGTAAGACTAATGAAAATGCTCGAGAACTCACTATTAAAAACGACTAATTATTTTTAATAGCTCACAGCCTCTGCGGAGGAGAGTGGTTCAAAGCTATACTATGTCTATGGAAAATAGTTGTTCTCTGTCAGGTTTGGGGCAGTTTTCATGCGGTGAAAGCCGAGGAGTGACGGATAATATTAGCATTCTTGAATGCAATAGAGATGTAGCAACGCACCTGCGAAGTTGTCACTTATCAAGGTTAAAGATTACCGAGTATGAACTTATTCTTGCTCGTGCTGGCCACTTCAATGTTAAGCCGGACCAAATAGCAAAGATGACAGTTTGTCCGAGGCATCGGGACAACCTAGGCAGATGCTTCAGGTCACTTCGCTCCTGTCAGTATCCTGTTCACAACGGGCTGGTACGTAAATGCGGCGGTAGAGATGTAGTTAACATCACGATGGCTGACGATTGCCTCAAGTTGTACGGAGTTCTCATTCACATTGGGTCTCGTAAGTATTCTTCCCATCTTATTTAAAATTCGATTTGTCATATCAAAGGTACAATTATTATTGTTCATGACTACTTGTAGTTATTTACTATATTCCATCTGAGACAATATTTTCTTAATAAAACAAACTAAAATATTGGCGGTTGACTGTTGTGTAAAACTACCTGAAAAATACAATGAGAACTTCGACGTTTCGAGCGAAGGCCCTTTTCGAGCGAAGGCCCTTCCTCTACTAGCTTCCAGACGAAGGTCCTTCGCTCGAAACGTCGAAGTTCTCATTGTATTTTTCAGGTAGTTTTACACAACAGTCAACCACCGTATTTGCTATACTCTACCCACACTGACACCGCACGTTCGAAACTATCGCCCGCAAAAATAGGAACATTATATACTGATTGTGCGTTACAAAAATATCTGATTCGATCCTCTCTTACTCTATAATTATTTTAGCTATATGCACTCAGTGTATCAAGGTGCACAAACAAACTGTAAATAGAGAGGCTGAATGGGTACGATCTGCTGAATTAGTG
Organism: Trachythela sp. YZ-2020; assembly: GCA_016169945.1. Classification (NCBI taxonomy): domain Eukaryota; kingdom Metazoa; phylum Cnidaria; class Anthozoa; order Malacalcyonacea; family Clavulariidae; genus Trachythela; species Trachythela sp. YZ-2020. The sequence goes on along the minus strand of JADLSH010000041.1, from coordinate 303,789 downwards.
CAAGAAGATTCAAGGACCGTCAAAAAAATGAACACTCAAGCTGGAACTGAACTGAACTGAACTGAACTTTTATTTAGTCACGGTAAACTCATCAGGATTTACAGTAGAGTAAAAATTTCAATATATATATATACTGTATTACAAAAATTTACGTACACGCTTATAAAACACATAACTATTAAGATATATACCTGGTTTCCAAGAGTGCCGTGAATACAAGTTTAAAATTTATCGAATAAAATTGCTGCAATCAGACTTAAATTTACGCAAAGTATTAACTTGACGTAACCCATTAGGAAGAGAGTTCCACAGTACCGCACCACTGTAGCTGAAACTATTTTTTAGAAAATTTGTTCGTGGTTGAGGTACAGCTAATTTGCCACTGGTGTCCCTCAATATGTAATTTGTTACTCTACTGCGATCAACAAACATTTCAGAAAGGTAGTCTGGTGCAAGATCGTTTAGAGATTTGTGCACCATGACAGCCTTGGCAATTCTACGTTGAGATGTAAGATTTTTCCAGCCAAGCTTTTCAAACAGATATTCAGCATTTGTATCATAGCTTGATGACGTCAGAACTCTAGCGGCGCGATTTTGCAGTTTTTGTAGTTTATCAGCAAGAGTACTACCGCATGTATCCCATACAATGGAACAATAGTCAAAATGAGGTTGGACTAAACAATTGTATACTTGTTGCAAGATGGAATAAGGAACAAAAGGCTTTATGCGTTTTAGAGCACCTATACCTGAAGCAACTTTTTTACACAATTTTGCAATATGAACATTCCAAGACATATTTTCATCAATATGTATACCAAGCGATTTTGTATGAGAAACTTGCCTAATCGGAACGTCATTAATTACCAACGAAGGAGTAGATTGAAATGTACTAATTCTTTGATAAGAGCCGATTAACATGAATTCGGTTTTAGATTGGTTTAGGGTAAGTCTATTTGCCGACAACCATTCACTGACATTTGCAAGATCTTCATTTAGACGATGGTTAATATCATAGATATTATTACTCGCATATGTCAGGTTGGTATCGTCAGCAAACATACGTGCCCGAGAATGTGAGAGGCAATTAGGTAAATCATTGATGTAAATTAGGAATAAAAGCGGTCCTAAAATAGTCCCCTGGGGTACTCCACAACGAAGCAAACGACTTGTCGAGAGATGTCCATTAACGAAACACTTTTGTTTACGCTCATTAAGATATGATCGAAACCAATTGCCAGCGACTCCACTGATGCCGTATGCATTAAGTTTACCTAGCAGTATTTCATGATCTACAGTATCAAAAGCTTTCTTGAGGTCAAGGAACATAACAGCATTAACATTTCCATGGTCAATGTTATAGGCCCATTCATTAGTGACTTCAAGAAGAGCAGTTACAGTTGAATGCAGACCACGAAACCCTGACTGGCAATTAGTTAATAGTTTATTTTCAGATAGATATAATTGCACTTGATCATAAATGATCCTTTCAAAAACCTTTGCCACAACAGGGACAATCGAGATCGGTCGATAGTTATCGACACAGTTTCGCTTTCCCTGTTTGTGTATAGGGACGACTTTAGCACATTTCCATTCATTAGGAAATATGCCAGTAATAATAGAACGATTGAAAATAAGACTAAGGGATTCGGCAATTAGATCTGGGCATTCTCGAAGTAATCTAGAAGAAATTTTATCAAGACCAGTTCCTTTTGATTTACTTAGCTTGGATAAAAGTATAAAAACCGTTGGTTGATTAGTTTCCTTTAGATGAAAGGAGACATCATTTTGACAAGATAAAAAATCAACATATGAGCGGTCCTTTTCATTAAAACTTATTTTATCTGCAAGCCTAGGGCCAATGCTAGAAAAGTGATCATTGAAAGCATCTGCAATTTTATTAGAATCGTTAATTAAGTCTCCGTTCAAATCGATTTCATTAATAAGCGAACTTTTGCAATTCTTAGATGTAAGTTCACTAATAATATTCCAGGTCTTTTTTGGATTACATTTATTTTCATAAAATGCATTTTTGAAATATCTTTCTTTCGCTTGAAAGATTTCGTAATTAACAGAATTACGCATTCTTTTAAACAAAAGCCAATCCGAAGAATTGTTGGAACGAATTGCTTTAATTTTTGAATATCTCTTTATGCATTTCATCTTTTAAATGAGACGTAATCCAAGGCGATTTAGAAGCCTTGACACGCTTTGTACGAAGTGGAGCATGTTTTTCCGCAACGGAATTAAATGTGGTTTTCCAAGCGTACCACATATCATTAGGGTTTTCAAACTCATCAATATAGCTCCAATTTTGTGTACTGATATCATTACGAAATCTAATCGGATCAAAGTTTTTAAACTTTCTGTAGTTTATTGTAGAATGGCTCCTACCCGACGTGGCAACTGCAAGCTTTCGAAAAGCATAAATAAGACTGTGATCGCTTATACCAACATGAGAGACACCAGAACAAACTACTTTATCAGGGGTGTTAGTAAAGATGTGATCAATTAATGTAGAAGAGGAATCCGTAATTCGAGTAGGTTCCTTTATCAGCTGAGTGAGATTGTATGATTCAATAGTATCCATGAGTAACCTTGAACCATGATCCAAGACTGAAGAGCTCAAATCACAATTCAAGTCACCCATTAGATAGTATTCAATATTTTCGACGTCAAGTATAGCTAATAGAGTTTCAAATTGGTTGAACTTAGCCACAGGCGAATTCGGTGGCCTGTACCAAGTTACTATGAGAAAAGGCTTGGATCTAGGCTTATTAATTGAAATGCACAAGTTTTCTAATTGATCAAATGACAAATCAAGGCGAATAGAAAAATTAATACAACTGCGAATATAGAAACAGATACCTCCTCCATTTCTATTTCTATCACGGCGAACAATTTCATAGCCCTGTATGTGCATTTCAGTATCACTAATCATAGAATCAAGCCTTGTCTCATTAATAGCCAATACATCAATCGTATTATCGGCTAGAAGTACTCTCAACTCATCTATGTGCTTAACTAAGCTAGTTATATTAAGCGACGCAAGTTTAAAACCCCTCATCTTAGGTAGGAGTAGGTTTTGACCTTTAGAAGTAATAGTTTGCGTAGATTGCATATTATCAACAGCAGCAGCTCTAAACGACACGGTATTATGTCAATTATTGTCTAAATTGTTTATAAACTCAATAAAATTGTTTTGTAAGCACCGACTACCTAATTTATTTAAATGAAGGCCTCTATCGTTCAGGTGACTGTTATTAATATTAGCATTTCTTAAGAAAGGAATCTTGTTCATACAACAGTAATTGTCTAGGATAAAGTTTACTTGCTTAACTTTGGTCGCTAATTTTGGGGAGTCACTTCTAACCAGCAAAGCTGAAACACCTACCGTTGTATTAGGCGAGTCCTCTTTTACCTGAGTCGTCAGATTTATAATGGAATCAGCAATGATTTTCGGTGTGGAATCTGTCTTCAAATCATTTGTACCGACATGGACGATAACTTTATTCGGTGACTTGCGGGAGATAGGCTTAATAAAATCCTCCATATCGGTGACGGTTGCCCCAGGGAAAGCCTTTACAACATAATAATGTTTAGAATCCTCTTTGCTCATATAAGCAAAAGGTATATAAGGTATTTCATGCACGTATTTTTTTGGTAAAATAAAATTTAATCTTTATAAATCTCTATAGTACTATAAAAGCTCATGACGTCATGGATATGTCAGCTTGACAGCTTTTTAGCTGGGAATATACCATCAAGGTTGTAAACTGCCAAACTACTGTACATCTTCGTCTACATCTTCGGCAGTTTATAAATTTATTGCTTCACTATTATACCCTGTGTATGTCTAGACCCGACATTGGAGGAAGTAAGCCGAATGATTCAGTTGATGACAGTCTGTTATTTAGTTCTGAACCTCGGGAGTCGTTGCCACTATGGACACCAGGGTGTTGGAGTGGGCCTGGAAGCGATAGTTCTGACGATGAAGCCACGCGATCCGCTGAGGTGGTCGCCAAATACAACGAGGCAATGAAGAACTTATCGGAGGCCGCTCGTTTACATAGACCACCCGTGCTAAATCACCAGATAAAAAACTTGGATACTGTTTCGACCAGCGAAATGAATCAAATTAAAGAAAAGGCATCAGAGGCGTGTGCACTCATTTGCAACGTGATTGCTCCCAATGACGGTGAAAAACGTTTCAAGTCTTTACACTCGGAGGCAGAACCTGTTGTTTCTAATGAACTCGTCAACTTGATGAAAGCTTACGCCAAGGCTCCAACAAGAAATATACGGATTCAGATACTCAGTCTGTATGCCCATCAATATCCGATGAAAACACTGCAGAAACTTCACGAACCGTATGCGAAACTGACTCAGTGGCAGATTAGAAGAGCTCGTGCTCATGCGGAGATGATTGGTCCAGGTGGAAATGTAAGCAAGCCGACCCGTCATCGAATATGTTTGGATATGACCAAGGTTGACCATTTCGTAGACTTCATTAATCGCCCGTACTATCATCAAGATGTCGCATTTCGCACTAGGACGTTGAAACTTGACAGCGGCGAGAGTGTGTCCATGCCTAATGTCATCCGCACTGTAACAAGGTCAACGATGATAGCTCAATATTTGAAGTACTGCAAAGATGAGCATTTTAACGAGCCACTAAGTAGATCAACACTATTTCGTATATTGGAAGTTAGAGAAGCGTCGCAGAGAAAGTCATTGCAAGGTCTTGACAACACTGCAGCCGAGGGTACAACTGCTTTTCAGACTCTACAGTCTATCGTTGATGAACTGGTTCACGTTGGGAGCAGCAAGGCGTGGTCACTGGACATAACGAAGAGACTTGACAAAGCAAAACAGTATCTGAAAACCAACTATAAAGTAAGCTGCCAAGAAGAGAATAGTCTGTGCGCTGATCACTGCAGAGTCTTCGATCTTAGTGATCCAACCGACAAAGATTTCGAAACATACTGCGACCACCAACATACGGCGTTGTGCAGTGACTGCGAGGACCTGAAAACAACTGTCACTGAGATAAAGAGAACAATTGAGGCCAGCTGGAGTAACCTGACACAAGAGAAACGGGAGGATCTGTTGCATGATTTTCGAGAAGCTGAACTAAACATCAGAAGATGGAAAGCACACATTATTCGCTCTGTTAATCAGGAATCTGCCAAGCAAAATGTTCTCGAAACGTTGGATAATTCATCAGTACTAATAGTCATGGATTGGGCTATGAAATTTGTTCAAATAAAATTCAGAGAAAAACAATCAGAGTGGTACGGCAAACGAGGCATGAGCTGGCACATAAGTAGTGTTGTTTCTAAAGATACCGAGAAACAGACTAATATTGTGACCTCTTATGTTCATTTGTTTAACTCATGTACCCAAGATTGGTTTTCTGTGGCATCAATTGTCGAAGATCTTCTTCAGAATGTGCAGGTTAATCAACCTAACATCTCTCAGGCCTACTTGCGTTCGGATGAAGCGGGTTGTTACCACAATAATCTACTGGTCGCTGCATTGAAAGATATTGGTGACAGAGTTGGTGTTTCGATTCGGCAGTATGATTTCTCCGAGCCACAACAAGGGAAAGACATATGTGACCGAATTATCTGTCCTTTGAGAACATCTGTTCGCACGTACTGTAACGAGGGAAACGACGTGATGACAGCGGAAGATATGTATACAGCTTTGACCCAACATCGTGTCAAGGGAACTACTGCCTCAGTTAACTGTGTAAACGATAGTGTAACACAACTTGACGCCAACAAACTACCTAATTTTAGCAGTTTTCATAATTTTAAGTATCACGAAGACGGAATAACAGTATGGAAAGCGTTTGGTATCGGCAAAGGAAAAACATTTTCGAACAGTACAATCTACAAGTCTCACCAACAAGCCACTGAACTAAAATCCGAAGTAAAGCAATCGAAAGTTGAGGGACGGCACCACAAGTCTAAATCATCTGCTCAAGAGGATAACTCAGAAGATTATAACGGTTTGTACAATTGTACCGAAACACATTGTAATTATACGTTTTCGTCCTTTCAAGATTTAGAGCACCACATGGACCTAGGTCAACACAGCAGAGTAGTCAATAACGAAACAGTTTACGATAGTATAAGACGAGAATGGGCAAAAAAGTACGACAATATCAATTCGAACACCGCTGCGGCTTCTTCCCTAGCAAGAGAAATGCTAGAAGGACAAACTGAGCTGCAACAAGGTTGGGCGTTAAGCAAACAACGAACAGGAAGTATAAGGTTCGCTCCAAAAATACGTGAATATCTCATCAAAAAATTTGATTTAGGTGAATTAACTGGAAATAAGGCTGACCATTTCGTGTTGCGTGTGAAATGAGAAATCCTAGAGATGAATCTGGTGATCGTCTGTTCAGTAGAGAAGAGTGGCTTACAAAAACACAAATAAAGGGGTTTTTTTCGCGTGTGGCAAAGCTGAGGAGAAAAGGAGTTGCATGTAAGTCACGAAACGCTGAAGAGGTGTTTGGGGATGATGTTGTTGAGGACTTCGAAGACGACGAAGAAGAAAAAGAATTGAGAGAGGAACTGGTTAACAGTATTATTGGCAAAATTGGCGCTACCCATCCTATTCTGTACGATACTTACAATCTGTGCGAACTGCAAGCTGAAGACCGAATATCTATTTTCAAAGTTAAAATGTTAAAAGAAATATGCAAACATTTTGAACTAAAAGTTTCTTCAAAAGACAAAAAGATTGACTTAGTTAATGCAATTCGTAATTTTGTTAAAAAATGCTCTTGCTGCTAGTTTGTAATAGAGTATTTACATGCAATCTCTCGGACTTTACGCTTTGTATGTGTATACAATTTATATATAACTATACTATTGACAATTGTACACTTTTATAATATATTTAACTATGACATATAGTCATAAACTAACCTGCGTATCAGGCTATATTTTTCTCGTCTCCCGGTAAAAAGTGCGGAAAAGTATGGGTAGGCGGCGAGAAGGCGAGAAAAATAAAGCTTGACACACTTATTAGTTATTATTAATATTGCCTTCGCCCCCTTTATTTGCCACGCCTCCTGATGAATCAATATCCAATAAAAATCACTTCCTGTCTCAATTAAATTTACGCGCGTCTTGCAAGGTGTTGGCGGGACTGGTTTGATAATAACATGCGAGCATTATTATACTATTGTCTACAATCATTATGTAAATGAGATTTCGCAAAGTTTGTGGGGAAAATCTTCGCAAGGCGGACGGGTCGCGTGTTTCTTTTGTGCCACTTTTTTCAAAAACAGTAAACAAGCAGTTTTGTAACGCACTGGGTGTCCAATCAGTGGTACTTTCAAACTTGTTGTTGAAATTGGAAATTGTTTTAAATGCAACTGGTCAAGGACTTTATTTTCTTCAGCCACTTATCACTAGATAACCACTGCTCAGCACTTCCGAAAAGGATCCCAAATTCGCCAAGCACAAGATCGTCGCGTGCCTGAACATCCTCGAGCGAAGCAGACTTGATTCCCCTTGCATTCAGCCTTTAATCTCAAGTCAGCCTTTCTACTTGCTGCTTGCGTATTTGTTCAAGTGGGCTGACTACGATATTAACTGTAGATGTCTTTCGTTCTCCTGTCTGGTTGTACCGCAACTCGGATATAACTTTTGTGAGTATTTGATAGATGATACTCTTTCCGTATTCTGTTGGTAGAACTGCAAAAACGTCTATTCTTTCCAAAGCTAGGCTCCGAATATAAACTTCTTGCTCTTCTTTTAACTTAATATTTGGAAAAACTTAAGTGCCACCTCCAAAGCAACTTTAAACTGACTGTGCGCCATAAAAATACATAAATACTTTGAAAGAACAGAAATATGCTTTATCGATGCAATTGTTTCAATAATATCAATATGGCTTAATTCCAAATATTATTTATTTAGAGTTCTCGATCATTGCCGGTGACGTGTGATTTGAGTCTTAGCCAATCAACGCTCTATTCTGGACTTAGGAAACCAGACACATGAATACTTTTGTGTCAGGCCGTACATTTTTCGCCTCTCCCCTCCGCCTGAGATCAGGCCGCCCTACTTTCCCTCCCTAAAAGAAAAAGTACGGCCTGATACTCAGGCTAGTCATAAACGTAGTTATATTACGTTTGACTCAGGCTGATATTTGTTCAAAAATAATTGTGGAAAGTTCATGCATTAGACTATTATACTGTAAAACCACTTTTTTAAACTACCCTTTAGCAAATATTAACTTGTTAACTTGTGCTATAATTTTTTTAAATAATTTTACAACAATTTTGCATACTAGTATATGATTTTATGCGTATTTATATAGTGTTTACGCTGGAGATAATTGTGTTGTTTTTCAATTTTAGTGGCTCACTAACTTCGCTCAAAGAATAAAACAAGAAATTTGTTCCATCGGTGGGAAATACACCGCTAGAAAATTATTGACAGGGTTGTAATTAAATAATATCAGCAACCGCATAGCAATATAGTAATGCTAATACTAATACTTGTAATAGCAATATTGACAAACTGGCTAATAATAGACTTGCATGGCAAACTTGGTTTTATCAAATATAAGAACATGTTTAAGCTTTGGAGCCTTAACGAACACTCACAAACTATAAACGTACCATTATAAAGAGTTTTCAGGGTTTATTTGAGAATTAATAACAAGCAATTACAAGGTTAAATATCACGTCGGCCGAAAACGGAGTAGCTAAACAAAGGTGAAAGGAGCTAAATATAGCACTCATTCACGGCATTATTTCTTGTCAGTGTCTCGTTTGCAGACGAATTTCTTTGCAGTTATCATAACAATAGGAGCATTGTTTCTTATTCATTTACTTCTATAGACCCTCATAGGTGCCACTTTGGAGAAATCGAACCTCAATTTTGAGTAATTTTTAATAGCTGTCCGCCATCTTGAAATCGTCGTCTCTTGGGACTTTCAAAAATACATAAAACGTGAAAGACAGTCAGAAATGTCTCGGAATTTAAAGATATAATGTCCATCTATGTTATAATAAGAAAAAAAGTTGAAACGATTTAGGTTTTCTGGAAAAATATTTAAGTGTATTTCTGCTAAATAACGCTTCATTTCCGGTTTAAAAAAAAACAAGCACGGGCCTATATTTACAATGGGCTATAACTCGCCAAAAAATAAGTGGTCGAAATTTCTCTCATTTGTTTTGAAGCTACTGACTAAAGTACAGTTCATGATACAAATATGAAGGCAAACTATTTTTCAATTTGAATATGAGCAGGCGGATTTTACAGAGACAGCCTCTTAATATATGTAGCTGGAGTCATATAACACGACTTTTGTCTAAATCCAAAATACAACAGACAATACATAATGAAAAGAATTAACATTATTTTCTCACTCTGATAACTGCATGTTGACCATCATCTGCTGAACGATAACGCTCAGTGTAAGCCACATATCCCTTTTACTTTTTAACATTATATATCTTCATTTAGCAATATCTGGTATTCTGATGCTGTTTTGGATACCCTACGCAAGTATACCATCGATATACACAAATTATACCCTCTACATCTTACATTACATTGGCTGTATGTCACCATTTATTGCCAGCACAATCTACCATCTGTTTATGTGCCATACCAGTGGAGCTTTAACTTACGATCGTTTACTCAAGTTTGACATGTGTGGCATATGGGCTATTAATACATTTGGAGGAATAACTGCAATTAAAGCAACACTATTCTGTGCTCCAAATATTGGGAATTTTTGTATAGTGTTATATATATTAACTGCATTTGTTATATTATATTTCATCCTGACTGCCAAGAATGTAAAAGAACGTTTTCCTCCGCTGCTCTTGTTTGGGCTATTTCGATATACATTCCTAGCCATACGGGGTGTTATGTTATATTATAACCTAGCTGCTGGTGATTCGAGGGCAATAGTTTATTATATACTCATGGATCTTGCTGCATTAACAGGCGGGATACTGAACGTTACTTGTTTTCCGGAACGTTACACTCCAAGCAAACTTGACTATTGTTTTACAGCCGTGCCAATAGAAGCGTTGTCAAAAATGTTGATCAATTCATTTGCTAACGTCGAGCAATTCATTTGATCAATTCCGCAATATTTTTAGGAAGTTCCTCAAAAAGTTCATAACTTCCTGTTCAAATAAGCCAATTAAATCTAGTCTTATATAATGATGTAAAATGACTGACCAATCACGACAAAGCAACGCCAATTAAATTAACTGTGCAACAATATACCGTTCACCGTTGGGCTGATCATAAGATTTTGAGATTTTGACGCGGGAAATATGTATATCGGAACGGTCTATGTTTAAACTATGTTTAAACAAAATCAGCTTGGAGGGAGCTTTCAAAATGGCAAATCGATCCCAAACCCATGAGGCAGCGTATTATAAACAAGTATACTCAAGGAGTTTCTGTATCAGCAATTAGCAAAGATCTGCAAATTACTAGACAGGTATTAGAGGCATAATATCCATGTACGAAGAGACGGGATCATTGGATCCCAAATTACACCTTGGAAGGACACATTCTAAAACAACTGATAATGTATTTATACAACACATCGAATATATGAAAACACAAAAACCTAGTACGTATGGACGAGAAATCAAGGCCAAACTTTTAGATATTGGTGTGTGCGATATAAATTCAGTTCCTTCTCGGCAGACAATATCACACGTTCTTAGAAACGAGCTTGGTTTTTGCAAGAAAGCGTTTGACAATAATACCAGAAGAGTCACTGACGGATGCAGCACAGGAAAAACAATTACAATATTTAGAAACAATTTTCATGCAGAAATGTCCATTTCATGGATGAGTCGAGCGTCAATAGAACAACTGGAAATCGTAAATACGGTCATTCACTTTCTGGTCAACGAGCGATAGAAGTTTGTCGTTGCAGTTCAAATGCAACATTTACAATCAACTTGATACGTGGATATTATGCCTCTAATACCTGTCTAGTAATTTGCAGATCTTTGCTAATATTTGCTGATACAGAAACTCCTTGAGTATACTTGTTTATAATACGCTGCCTCATGGGTTTGGGGATCGATTTGCCATTTTGAAAGCTCTCTCCAAGCTGATTTTGTTTAAACTTAGTTTAAACATAGACCGTTCCGATATACATATTTCCCGCGTCAAAATCTCAAAATCTTATGATCAGGCCAACGGTGAACGGTATATTGTTGTAAACATTGAAATTTTGAAATGCATTTACGAAAATAATTTAATTGGCGTTGCTTTGTCGTGATTGGTCAGTCATTATATAAGACTAGATTTAATTGGCTTATTTGAACAGGAAGTTATGAACTTTTTGAGGAACTTCCTAAAAATATTGCGGAATTGATCAAATGAATTGCTCGACGTTAGCAAATGAATTGATCAACATTTTTGACAACGCTTCTATTGGCACGGCTGTAATAGCCATAACATAATGCATGTTGTAGTGACATTTTGCCCAATACTTTTACATTGGGGAACAATGTTAGATTTTAATTGGATGGCAAACTGTCAATGTTAAGAAATTTTTGTTAATGATATTTATATTTGTTATATTATGTTGTATTAAATATTGTTTAAAATCTTGATGTCTTTTCAATCACCATCAAGTCTGGTTCCATTTAGTCATAACTCTCATTGACATATCAAGGTGACTAATGTAATAGAGTGTCCATATATATCTCTACAGTCAGTCAAGACTGGTTTGCATACACCACACAAAAGGTTAGATAGATCCAGATCAACTACAGGCTTTAATGCACCATAATGGCCAATTTTATGGCTGTTGTCATGAACAACCTGATCCCAACCCTACCCTTTAACCCTAGTCCTTGTGATGTCATTTCAGGAAAGTAATATGGACAGTCACCCAATTTTACTCATTACCAGAAGACACTTTACACTCTTTTACAGTACAGGACATATAAACTTTGCACACAAATCTGTTCGATTATACTAACCTTAAGGCTCTTTTCCACTCGTCACAAAACCAACTCGATGCGAGTACTTTCATCCAATCACAATGCTCGACAGTTTATTGTAATTACATGCAAGAACTTGCAGCGATTTGGTTTTGCGATGAGTGGAAAAGAGCCTTTAGTCTTGCCTTGCACTATTCTTATAGACCACTTATAGAATTACTGGAGCGTATCATTAATTTATTTTCAATTTTATTCAGTCTTACATGTTTCATAAGTCTGTTTTCAAAAGAATGAAGTCAAGGCTATATGTGTATATAATGCTACACTCCAGTGTTCCTGCAAATGGTCTGTGTTGATGAAAACAATTCTGTTCTTTGTTGATCTATCTATTCTTTTTTTCTACTAAATTAAGTGAATGATCTATTTTTCTACCTGTTGTTTCTTTCTATATCCTGATCTTTTTATCATGTCTTTCTATCTGTATTTTCAATCTTCCTTTCAGCTTAACTTTTAATGAAATAAATATAAAGTCAACAATTTAACAAAAATTCGATATAAATTACCTGTTATTTACACATAATACAGATACAAAAATATATATACTCTTGTGCTTAGTGTATATACGTCTCATCAATGTTGTTTAATTTTCTTCCTCCCATAAGTGTCAACATTCATAAGTGTCAACATTTCCCTACAACATGCCCCTACAAGTTATCTGTCATCTGCTTCACTGTAAATGCTTACTGAAACTCACATATATACAAAACAATCATAAGATTGCTAAACGTATGTTTACACGCTGCAATTTGTTGGGCTGCTTTGATGTTTCCCTCAATGTTAATGCTGAATATGTTCTGTTGTTTATTTTGTCAGATGACAATTGCCAGATACTTTTCAAATATCATTAACGTTCATCTGAAATCGGCCTGACAAATCACAGTGTGTAAACATACCTTAATACAGATCTTTTTCCTAGGGGCATTATTTGCTACAGTTGCAGCCGTGGAAACTGTGCATAATTACTTGGTGCTGTGATATTTAATTGTTTATATTCAATGACAATGCATTTTGGATTCAGTCAACTAATATTCATTGCAATGGCCTTGTTACTTGTAGTTCCATTGACAATACTTCAGTAACTGTCTCTGTAGTAATATATACCATTGTTGAAATACATACCAGCTAATACATGTTTGTTCCCGCTGCTATCCAATACACCCTTTCGATAATTAAATATTTTTTTTATATTTTTTTATTCAACTTCGCCTCAATGGCAGGGAGTCCACAACAGCGTCAGCCAATTACTGTGGCCCCATTGTTAGTTCCTAAGGGTTAGTATTAGAGGGAGGAAACCGGAGTACCCGGGGAAAACACTCAAAGCACAGGAGAGAATCTCAACTTACATGAGTTATTTGAGCACACTGCCGATCTCATGCGAGTACCAACAGTGACCTCGACCTGTTGTGAAACAGGCTCAACTCAGTAGTAAGAGGCAGCGCGCTAACCGCTTCCGCCACCCGTGCTACCCTTATGCCACAAATCTCCCCATAAATCGTGAGCAAATTGCATTTCATCCTGAATCATAATTATTAAAAGGATGCATTCGCTCACATATATAATTTAAATGTTTGGTCAATACCTTTGTTTCATTCCATGCTTTATACATTTAAAATTAATATCAGAACAGTGGTATTAACTAGACATGTAAAAATATTTTGAATGGCATGTTTTGTACAGGTTATATGTACAATTTTACCCTTGCTTTAAAAATTATTTACTAGCGAACAAAACACATTATCAACAAAAGATAAAACGATGTATTAAAACAGCTATGCAAGACAAAACATGCTTACCAAAGCTTGTTTTCCAAATCGTTCGAAACTCTTTTCCTCTTCAAAACCTGCGGCATAAAAATATAAAATAGACTTATTTACAAAATAGATCTTTTAGATAAATCTACAATATCTATTCTTTAAATTCACCTTATTTTTGCATCTATTTTAAACCATATTAACCCAAGCGAGGCGGATTTTAAAATATTGCTTTTACAAGTAAATGCAGAGTACATTCCGCCATTTTGAAATACCTCGGCAAAACTATTTGTGATTGGCTAATATGGCAATAAAATATAAACACGTTTGGTGCATTTTGAGCACGTTATGAAAGACTGACAAACACGAAATTTTATAAATTATTTCTCGGTAATTTTCAGGATAAGCACGCACGAATAATAATTTATACGTTATTAATATAAACATTGGAAAAAGGTTTTTATTTAAATTTTTTCCACACTTAAAGTGGCGAGAAGGAAAATGCACTGAAGAAGAAGATAAATCCTTAAAATAGTTTTTAAAGATCTTTAGAAGAGTTGTAAAATTCGATTATTATATTAAAAATATATTACGTCATCTTATTTTAAAGCTCATGGTATGTTAATTTGTGCGATGCATCGCACAACCGCACATGACAATCACACTACAATCACTGTAAGTCATGGAATGTTAATTTGTGTGATGCATCGCACAACCCCACCTGACAACCACACTACGATCACTGTAAGTCATGGTATGTTAATTTGTGTGATGCATCGCACAACCCCACCTGACAACCACACTACGATCACTCATAGTTAATAGAAATACTAAACATGGTTAGGAAGGCCGGGTCACGTGACCAATTATGTTATTGTTTCGCCGCTAATTTATTCCGAGTGCACAATGGCTCATTCATCAATAGGAATTTATATAGGGCTGCCTTACTTTTTTTGCATTTTCCGCCGTTATGTGCCATGGTTGGGGCAAATTGTAGTATTTTTGGCTGTGGCTCGAACAGAAGACACACTGGTATTAGTATATTCTCTCTTCCAAAGGGGAAAGATGATTTATCGGCCAGAACTCGCGATGAGTGGGTGCGAGTTATAACCAGAAATCGAGAAATCGATAAGGATTTACGGCGTCAAATAAACGATAGAAATCTGCATGTCTGCGAGAAACATTTTGAGGAGAATTGTTTGAATAAACGTAAGTATAACAACGTTTTTCTTTTATCTAAATCATGAATATTCAAGCCCTTATTAAAATATTTTGCGAGGCTTTCGGCCGCCTCGTCAATGCTTCGCTGAACTTCGCATTTCTTGAACAATGTAAACAATTATAGATTGTAATTACAATGACACATTGTATAAATTGTAGAAAATCTTTTTATCTAGATCGTCTTTGCAAAACATTGAAACCGAGCTCTGTTCCAACCTTAAATCTACCGAAGAAATCGCACGAAGAATCGAAGCCTTCAACATCAAGACGGGTGATAGAAAAGAAAGACTTGGTGCCTTCTGAAAGTGTACAAGGACATCAATGATTTGAAACTAAAGGTCTCCAAGCTTGGTTTGAAAGGTTGGTGTCGAAAATCTGATGAAAACGCATTCACTTTAGACTATTTCGACGACAAGCATGCGTTGCCACTGTACTCTGTGAAAATAGATTCTGGTCTGGGGTTTACTGTCGCAGCCTTTGGTTGGTTTTTGCCAGAAAATCACCACATTTACCTGGAACATAAACATTCCGTGTCTTATGTCACAGTTTCATCACTATTATCCGAGATAAGAAGTTTTACTGTTTGCCCCGGCCTACCACCATCTCAAGAGTTACCTGCAACCGACCCTGTTGAAGGGATATCTGAAGTGACAAGGCACACTGTTCCGCTTTGTCCTGAGGTATACTACGATAAAGGTATCCAATACCAGGTTTCACTTTACCTGAGATCAGCTGATTGTATTATGCTGCAAAGGTCTGGTGAGGATGCTTGTGACAGCTGTTCCAAGGTCCTTACTTCAGAAGTTAAAGGCAAAAGCAGTCAGCCACCAAAAAGCAACATCAGTTAAAGAAAAGCTCCTTTGGCCAGTTGTAGCAGAGAACGCCTAATTGCAACCATACAGCAACAGCGTATTGAATCGAAGGCACTAAAAGATAGACTTTCAGGCTTGGAAAAGGAGATTGAATCAAACAGCATCACTGTAAATGAAGCTCTGGAAGGTGACATCCATGCTATTTTGGGCAGCATTGACTTGAAGAAGACACCACATATGGACTTTTTCTGGCAGCAGCAAAAGAAATTGCTTTCTTCCCCAAAGTTTGGAAGAAGATACCATCCCCACCTGATTCGCTTTTGTCTCTCCGTTCATGCCAAGTCGCCATCTGCATACAGAGAGCTTGCCTCATCCGGTGTCTTGGTTTTACCAAGTGAAAGAGTCCTTCGCGATTATAGGAACTTTTTCAAACCTAAACCTGGATTTCGTAAGGAAAATATCCAGAAATTATCTGATGACACCAATAAGCTCTTTGATTGTCAACGTTATGTGGTTTTATCTTTTGATGAAATGAAAATACAGTCAAACTTGGTGTTTGATAAACACACCAATGAGCTGCTTGGGTTTGTAGATCTGGGTGATGAAGATGTAAATGATGCTGTTTTCGATACCCCCACCGCCTTGGCGAGTCATGTTCTAGCATTTATGGTAAGAGGTGTCGCTAGTGATCTCAAGTATATCCTGGATATTTTAGTACACAAAGCCTCACCTCTTTCCAGATAATGCCACTATTCTGGAAAGCTGTTTCCATCCTGGAGGTATGTTGTAACCTATGGGTGTGTGCAGCTGTAAGCGATGGTGCTTCTTCCAACCGCAAGTTCTTCGAACTGCATGCAGCTCTTGTTGGTGAAGACTTCTCTGTGGATGTTGTGCACCGAACTATCAACCTCTTTGCCCCATCAAGGTTCATTTACTTTTTCTCAGATGCCCCACATCTTCTCAAGACTTCCCGAAATTGCTTGTTCAATTCTGGAACAGGGAAGCATTCCAGGTTAATGTGGAATGGTTGTGATATGATTTGGAAGCATATTTCTGCCCTCTATTTTGCAGATTTAGACCATGGTTTACACCAGCTTCCAAAACTAACACCAGACCACATCAACCTTACATCATTCTCCAAGATGAAAGTCAACTTGGCTGCTCAGGTGTTAAGCAAAACCATGGCTCTCGCATTGCGACGCTTCTACTCTGATGGAGAAGCTGAGGAGACTGCAAGATTCTGTGAGATGATTAACAGATTCTTTGACTGCCTCAATGTCCGGTCAACCACAGAGCACACCAGAAAAAGAAATGATTTCTTGGCTCCATATCGTAATCCCGATGATGAGCGATTCAACTGGCTTCGAAACACATTTTTGGTGTATCTCCAAGAGTGGCAGAATTCAACCCAACAGCGGGCTGGTGAGTTTTCAAAGGATGCCAGAGCAAAGATGTTCATGTCTCATCAGACATACCATGGTTTGAGAATGACTGTCCATTCCCTTATTGAGGTCACAAAGTTTTTGCTCTCAGAAGGAATGGAATATGTGCTCTCGGAGAAATTCTGCCAAGATCTTCTTGAAGAATATTTTGGTCATCAGCGGGCAAGGGGTGGCTACAGTGACAATCCAACTGTCCAAACTTTTGGCTACAACGACCTCACAATCACTGCTCAGCGGAGTATTGCGCCTGTTGTCAGAGGAAATGTAGCAGGGCGGCACAAGGGAGAATCGTCAAAATGGTTTGTGGTATCTGAAGAACCCCTTCCAAAAAGGAAACGTAAGTCATCAAAAAAGAATGAAACAGAATAACTTGTGCATGTGACACTATAATATAAATATATATTATATGTTTATATAGTAAAGATATCACCCTTTTGATAATTATGCCACAAATGCACCCTTGGAGCCTCATTCTCATGAACTGGGAGTGAATAGAATTTCATCTTGACTTATTAGGGTGAGGTTTCCAGGCCAACAAAGTATTTGGTACATAATTACTGAACAGGTGTATTGTACTATGGGATGGTCTGTTATTTCTTCATATAGACAATTACTTGAGAGCAAACAGGAAAGAGACAATTGACAAGGCTTAACTATAGAACTATGACCATTTAATATTTGTGGTATTGTTTCATATACACAGATCTCGAGGCATTAAAGTTGGGGCTGGTTGTTCAAAAGCTGGTTAACTTAACCCTGGGTTAACATAAAATTGAAAACAAACTTCCAAATAGCTTGTGTATAAACTTGGAAATATTTTTCTAGAAAGCTTGTCCGGATCATCAGAAATTTTATTTTCTAGAGTTTAGAAATAAACAGATGTGCAGAAATACATAAACCAAAAAAGTGGGTTAAATTTTAACCCTGGGTTAGCTCTAATCCAGTTTTGAACAACTGGCCCCAGAAGTGTCTGACAATTTGTTCATTTCACTTGGGTTTCTGTGCAGACTGTGACATTTTACTTCTATTAGTCTCTATTAGTGGTTAACATGTAGTATGCACTGTATTATAGTAAATTACTTCATGGCTATATAATGACTGGAACAATAAAAAGAATTGCTTAGTAACTTAGTAAAGTATGTGGTCAAGTAAAGTATCTGTTATTGTGAAGTTAAATCTTTTTTCTATTAAAATCTACAAATCCTCTTTTTAGACCCTTTTTCAAATATACCCACCTATTCAATGCATTTGTGGAAAGATATTACCATTGGTTTGCTTTGCTTAATATTAAAACAATTGCTCTTCAAAGCATGTCTCTGAACAATTGCTCTTCAAAGTACATAAGACCCCACTAGGGACTTAATAGAGGATTTACAGTAATCTAAAATATACAGTATACTTATTTTGACCAACAATTGTAAATATGCACTAACTGGATCAAATTCTGTACAGTAAAAAAAGGTGAGACACAAGCAATTTCGTGTTGCATTAGCCATTATGATTGCATTAATATTTGTATATTATTTTATTGAAATGGTTTGCTGATCATAATACATAGTGACAGTCAAATAAAGAACCAGGAACAACCTCAAAAATGAATTAATGATGTTCAATATATACAATATTTACATTTTCATTTACCTCTGATAAACTATTGCGTTTATAAGATTGTGCATAATCATTAAAAATTTTACAAGTATAGAGAGAGTGGTTTTTTACGACTCTCCCTGAGACGCCTGCTCTGCAAGCATTTCTATAGGCGTCACTGTGGTTTAGGAAAAATCTGGTAGATTTTTTCCCTCACCCCGATGCATATAAAGATTCCTGTGAAGGAGGCTTGCAAGTGAGGCCCAGAGCATACTCACAATTTGTGTTGAATCTCAAGAATGTTGATAATGAGTCCACTGTATGTATAATCAACATTTTAAAAAGCGTAGATCAGTCATACACTTGTTAATATGTCAATCCTATAGTACAATTGCAAATAGCCCCTAAAGGCTCTTTTCCACTCATCGCAAAACCAACTCGCAAACACGCTGCGAGTTCTTGCATGTAATTAAAATAAACTGTCGAGCATTGTGATTGGATGAAAGTACTCGCAGCGAGCTTGCGAGTTGGTTTTTGCGACGAGGGGAAAAGAGCCTTTAGTAACAAGATGAGACCTTTGCCTAAAGGTGGATTTCCAGTCCTCCCAATAAGCTCCTCACAGGTGCTTACAGCTAATTATTAATTAATAAAATGTGATTAGATGAAGGTCCTCGCAGTGAGTGGAAATTGGCAATTTTTACAAGCTGTGCCCAGTACCGACAGTTTTACAAATTAGTAATTAACTCATTAGACCATTTTTCAGTTCTTTTCTTAAACCTTTTTTCTTCAAAGCCTTCTCCTTCAGTTTGTACTTGTTCACTATGTCTCTAGCATGTGAAAAATTCCGAACCTGAACATACAGTTTAATAAAGTTTTCCAGAGCAAGCTTGCTACATTCACTGGAGATTGGTGAATCCAAATCTGTAATAATGCTTTCCCAGAGACTTTTCACAGCAGGTGTTGCAAGAACCTGGTCTACAACTTTATCCGCAGGAACAGATAAATGAGCAGCCTTCTTAGATTTCAATTGTTGTCGAAATATTATTTCTGTTGTTTTAGCAATGTTTTTAACTGTTTCAGTTGGGGCCCAAAGACCACCTCTCGACAAAGAGTCAATATATTCATCATCTTTGGTTTCAGCAAGTTTTAATGACTGAAGCAGAGACTGCAACTCCTGACTACGAGTAGAATTCCAATGCTTAGAATTTTTACTTTTCCTGTAGAGCGATTGCAGGACGTAACCAGAGACATATGCTAGGGGACCAATTTCTTCTGGACTCAACTCAATTTCTTCTTTCTCCTTGAATAATATTAATAGACTGTTAATGGGAATGTTGAAGGCTATTTGTAGATATAAATGCAAGTGTAAATTTTATAATCTTGAACGGCAGTGTAAGGAAGTAGAGATGATAACAAACAGCTGCAGATTGAGAGATTTAACTACTTGAAACATTTCAAACTACTTTCAAGTAGTTGAATCTCTTGGAGCTGGAACACGTTTTGCACATTTTGGTTTGCTTGCAAGGTCAAAGTACCATTAAGCTGCAATGTGCCCTACTTTATTATTTTACTCTGTCTAATACCGGACGAGTTTACATTGCATAAAAATGATATTCTATCATATATCTTACCTGATCTATTTGTTGCGTGTTGCTTGCATGCTTGTGATAGATGACCAACTTTTGTGGTAAATGGATTAGCAACACATTGATAGCATTTCGATTGACACTAGGCGTAAAGTAGACTTTCCAATCTTTAACGATTTCCCCATAAAACATTGCTAACATCCTATCTTGGTTGAGCTTTCTGCAAAACAAACCGAAAACCTTGGTAATGAACTTGAGAAAGGATTTACTGGGTTTCAAGTTGGCAATAGCGTCGAGAATTTCCTTTGGATAAATATTTTCTTCCCGCAATTTCTCGACAATTTCAGCAAGGATTTTTTTAATCACGTCCATGTTTATAGGTGGATATTTGTTCACAGCCGCTGTTTTCTCTTCATGTTTACTTCGACGATGCCGGGTTAAACCACCCTTAGACTTGCAAACTTTCTGGCAGTCTAGACATGGAAAATGCTTTGCTCCTTCTACCTACATATATACAAGAAACAGACAGGTTAAACACGTGCCAATAGAGTTGTATTAGAATATAACAAATGATATAATTGTAACTTGCCTCAGTAATCGCGTCCAACACTTGCGCATCAATTTCTTCAGCGTTCGACTCGATGAGTTCTAAGGTTTCTGCGAACTCGTCAACTTCTAAATCCTCTTCAAAGAACTCTTCGCTCCCAAGACCTATATCTTCTTCGCTACCGGAGTCCATTTTGTCCAAAATAGTCGCGACAAACTGAATATTTTCTAGTTTTCTCACTCAAGTGTCGAATTACTCAAATAGCCATAGTAACAAATGTCACTCATATCCAGCAAGCTGTGCACTCGGATTACAACCGGAAGTATCGCGCAACATCACGACCAGTCACGACTCTAAGCCTTTGAAGTTTGCCGGCCTTATGGATCACTGTAAGTCATGGTATGTTAATTTGTGCGATGCATCGCACAACCGCACATGACAACCACACTACAATCACTGTAAGTCATGGTATGTTAATTTGTGCGATGCATCGCACAACAGCACATGACAATCACACTACAATCACTGTAAGTCATGGTAATAGTAATTGGACGTGAATGGACGTGTGCTTTTGAGCTCCGATATCTTGAAATATAATATATATTCGATTAGATTAAATTCAACCTGAACGGTCAAATATCTTCGTACAAGAACCACTGTATTATGGGAAAACTACAATTGTGCTGGACCGGAGAATTTGAGGATTTGAAGGAGTTCGTAAGCGAAAATATCGAGTTAAATGCCGTATGGAAGTCACCAGGCGGCGATAAAAAGACATTCAGTGATGGCCATACTACGATATCGTGGCGGAAAAGTAAAAACGTTCTGCAAATAGAGGGCAAAGATGAGAACACGATTAAAGCAAAGTTATGCTCGGTGTTATGTGGTTTTGTTGCTGCAAGCGCCGGGAGTGGCAATTCGTCTTCGACTTTATCTGAGCTACCCACTGATGTTGAGGGTATTAAACTCGACGCGACTATTTTTGAAAAAGATATTCAATCTAATAGACTTGCCATTAAAAATGTGGAAGACAGTGTTAATCAAGTAAGTGAGAACTACAGAGAAATTTGTAATAAACTCGACAATTGTATGAAGGAAATACATTTATTACACAATAACAAGCATATGGCGCAATCCGTACAAACATCAGATTATTCTAATTTGGTTGATAAAGTGCCTTATAACGATATGGAGAACAAAGCCTGTGACCCGGCTGGGGAAGTTAGCACTGATTATGAACTTCCCCTCATTGTTAATGATCAGCATCTTAACATTTCGACGCAAAATAGTACGCTAATTAGGCATGAGACAAAAGAATCGGGAAGCCGTACAAATCCTATTCAAATAGAACAAAGCTGTCATTATAATGTTCCTGGTAGACAATCTTGCTCTAGTTATTTACATGATCGTGGTCAACAATTTCAAAGCATCCCAGTACGTATCACTCACCGCCCACTGCCAGTGAACCCAGAGAAAGTAAATAAATATAGACGTGCGTACCGGAGTCAGGTTTTTCGACATCGACATCAGACAGACTGGCTCAGGCATCTGGAGCTGGTCCGCAAAATAACTCGGTCACAAACTGTTTCTATTCTAACCTAATTGTTGTGCCTACGGTCTCTTCTACTTCTAAATGTGAACTTACTAACTTATTTGATTTTTCCCTTCTTAATGCCAGATCGGTTAGAAACAAGACTATGATTATTAAAGATTTTGTTGTGGATAAAAATACTGATATTCTTGCTTTGACGGAAACTTGGCTCCCTCCAAGTGGGAACGATTTGATTATTGGGGATCTATGCCCAACAGGTTATAGTTTTCTGCATACACCGAGACATGGATCAATTGGTGGGGCGTTGGTCTCTTATTCAAGGAAAGTCTTAATATTAAGCGTAATGCACAGGAGGTATTTAGGTCATTTGAATACCTTGACAGTTCTTTTTTGAACTTTCTACATATTAGAATTATTGTTGTATATCGGCCGCCTCCTTCATCGGCTAACTCATTGACATCTACTCTATTTTTCGAAGAGTTCTCATCCTTTTGGAAGGAATCATTGTATCACCCGGGCAACTCTTGATAGCCGGAGATTTCAATTTTCATCTGGACAATCCTAATGACCCTCTTACTAAACAGTTCGTGGATCTTCTCGCTTCCTTTGATTTGAAGCAGTACATTTCTGGATCAACACATGCTAGTGGTCACACACTGGATTTAATTATAACGCGATCTGAAGAAAACATTGTTAACCATTACAACATCTTCGATCCTCTGATCTCTGATCATTCAGTTGTGCATTTACAACTATTAATTAGGAAACCGAAATTTGTGAAGAAACATTTGCTTCTTCGTAACTTGCGGGCGGTTAATATTCATAAATTCAAAACGGATGTACTAAATTCTTTTCTTCTTAAGAATTTTACGACTATGGATTTGGTATCACTGGTGAATGAGTATGATTGTCTTCATACTATCTTAGATAACCATGCACCGATTAAATCCCGGGAAATTACATTGCGCCCTAAGGCACCCTGGTATACTAACGAAATCGATGATAAGAAACGAATTCGGAGACAACTTGAGAGAAAATGGCATAAAACAAGGACGAATGCTGATTGGAATCGCTATAAACAACAATGTTATGCTGTAAATAAACTTATCGACTCCTCAAAATCGGCTTACTATACCGACTTAATTAATAATGGATCATCTGATCAAAAAACCCTTTTTAGGACTGTAAGCAATTTGCTGCATACAAATACGATTATTCGCTATCCATCTTCTCCTGACCTAATGTCACTTGCCAACTCATTTAGTGATTTCTTCACTCAGAAAATTGTTAAAATACGAGGTGATATCGAAGATGAACTCTTGATTAAAAACATAGAAAATCCTATACCTGATGCTGATTCATGTCCTTATGAATTTCACACCTTCAGGGAGGTTGGAAAAGATGAGGTGCTCCATTTGATCCAACGTGTCGCAACTAAATCCTGTTCTCTGGATCCACTCCCGGTGGTCATGCTAAATCACTGTTTTAAAGACATCTTACCCGTTGTAGCTAGAATAATTAACCTCTCCTTGGAAAGTGGTACAATGCCTGACTCTTTGAAGATTGCTGTTGTTCAACCGTTATTAAAAAAGTACAATCTTTCCTATGAAGAATTCTGCAGTTTTCGTCCAATATCAAATTTGAAATTTGTCTCGAAATCTATTGAGAAAGCAGTTGCTGTACAATTAACTGATTATCTTACTGAAAATCATCTACATGAGAAATTCCAGTCTGCTTATAAACCTTGTCATAGTACTGAAACAGCGCTATTGAGGGTTCAAAATGATATCCTTCAAGCCCTAGATAACGGTGATTCTGTTATTCTTGTCCTACTGGATCTGTCGGCGGCTTTTGATACAGTGGATCATTTAATGTTATTAACAAGACTATCGAAACGCTTTGGCATAAGGGTCGTGTGTTGGATTGGCTTACCTCATACCTTACATCCAGGAAACAGTTTATTCGTGTTGAGGGAACTGATTCGTTATTGAGTGATCTTGATTGTGGTGTACCTCAGGGATCTGTGTTGGGTCCTCTGTTGTATTCACTCTATACTGCCCTCTCGCGGATGTGGCTAGGCGCCACAATCTGCGTTTTCACTTTTTCTGATGATGGACAACTTTACATTGCATTCAAAACGAATGATCGTGATGATTTAATATCATCTAAGATCCGTATGGAGAAATGTATACTTGAATTGGGAAACTGGTTGATGTTGAATAAATTGAAACTAAATAGTGGCAAAACGGAGCTTATATTAGTCCATTCACGCTATCATCTGATGCCTCCTTAAATTATATCATGGTGGGAAAGGAAAAATTGTGCCAACTGTTTCAGCAAGAAATCTGGGGTGATTTTTGATGAGTGGATCAAATTAGGCGAACATATTAATGGTATCTGCAAGTCAGCTTACTACCATATTAGGAATATTTCAAGAATTAAGAAGTATCTACCTCGAAATTGTTTAGAAATAATTATTCATGCATTTATAACCTCCAGTTTGGATTATTGTAACTCCCTGTTGTATGGTGTACCCAAATATTTGCTTCAGAAGCTTCAGAGAGTCCAAAATACTGCAGCTCGTTTACTAACTGATACTAAGAAATCGGCACATATCACCCCAGTTCTTATCGAATTGCATTGGTTACCTGTCCAATACCGTATTCAATTCAAGATTATACTTCTTGTCTACAAAGCTGTTAATGATCTTGCTCCATCGTATCTGAAGGAACTTATGCTGTGTCGTACTTCGCAGCGTACTCTTCGATCAAATGGAAATGAATTGCTCCAGATTCCTTATTCTAGACTAAAGACATATGGAGACAGATCGTTCTGTGTTGCTGGACCAAGATTGTGGAATGATTTACCTGTTCATCTTCGGATGTGTGAATCATTAACCATTTTTAAGAAGTATCTTAAAACATATCTTTTTAACTTGTTTTTAAATAGTGTATGATGTATTCTATAGTTTTAACATTCTTAACACTAGTTTTAATATTGGATTTTGTATTACTGTAAAGCGCCTAGAACAGTCTTGGTTTGTGCGCTATATAAATGTTTATTATTATTATTATGTTAATTTGTGCGATGCATCGCACAACCGCACATGACAATCACACTACAATCACTGTAAGTCATGGTATGCTAATTTGTATGATGCATCGCACAACCGCACATGACAACCACACTACAATCACTGTAAGTCATGGTATGTTAATTTGTACGATGCATCGCACAACAGCACATGACAATCACACTACAATCACTGTAAGTCATGGTATGTTAATTTGTGCGATGCATCGCACAACCGCACATGACAACCACACTACAATCACTGTAAGTCATGGTATGTTAATTTGTGCGATGCATCGCACAACGGCACATGACAACCACACTACAATCACTGTAAGTCATGGTATGTTAATTTGTATGATGCATCGCACAACCGCACATGACAATCACACTACAATCACTGTAAGTCATGGTATGTTAATTTGTATGATGCATCGCACAACCGCACATGACAATCACACTACGATCACTGTAAGTCATGGTATGTTAATTTGTATGATGCATCGCACAACCCACATGACAATCACACTACAATCGCTGTATGTCATGGTATGTTAATTTGTATGATGCATCGCACAACCGCACATGACAACCACACTACGATCACTGTAAGTCATGGTATGCTAATTTGTATGATGCATCGCACAACCGCACATGACAATCACACTACAATCGCTGTATGTCATGGTATGTTAATTTGTATGATGCATCGCACAACCCCACATGACAATCACACTACAATCACTGTAAGTCATGGTATGTTAATTTGTATGATGCATCGCACAACCGCACATGACAACCACACTACGATCACTGTAAGTCATGGTATGTTAATTTGTATGATGCATCGCACAACCGCATATGACAATCACACTACAATCGCTGTATGTCATGGTATGTTAATTTGTATGATGCATCGCACAACCGCACATGACAACCACACTACAATCGCTGTATGTCATGGTATGTTAATTTGTATGATGCATCGCACAGCCGCACACGACAACCACACTACAATCACTGTATGTCATGGTATGCTAATTTGTATGATGCACCGCACAACCCCACATGACAACCACACTACAATCACTGTAAGTCATGGTACGCTAATTTGTATGATGCATCGCACAACCCCACATGACAACCACACTACGATCACTGTAAGTCATGGTATGTTAATTTGCACATGACAACCACACTACAATCACTGTAAGTTATGGTATGCTAATTTGTATGATGCATCGCACAACCCCACATGACAACCACACTACGATCACTGTAAGTCATGGTATGCTAATTTGCACATGACAACCACACTACAATCACTGTAAGTTATGGTATGCTAATTTGTATGATGCATCGCACAACCCCACATGACAACCACACTACAATCACTGTAAGTCATGGTATGCTAATTTGTATGATGCATCGCACAACCCCACATGACAACCACACTACGATCACTGTAAGTCATGGTATGTTAATTTGCACATGACAACCACACTACAATCACTGTAAGTTAGGGTATGCTAATTTGTATGATGCATCGCACAACCCCACATGACAACCACACTACGATCACTGTAAGTCATGGTATGTTAATTTGTGTGATGCATCGCACAACCCCACCTGACAACCACACTACGATCACTGTAAGTCATGGTATGTTAATTTGTGTGATGCATCGCACAACCCCACCTGACAACCACACTACGATCACTGTAAGTCATGGTATGCTAATTTGTACGATGCATCGCACAACCGCACATGACAACCACACTACAATCACTGTAAGTCATGGTATGTTAATTTGTGCGATGCATCGCACAACCGCACATGATAATCACACTGCAATCACTGTAAGTCATGGTATGTTAATTTGTGCGATGCATCGCACAACCGCACATGACAACCACACTACAATCACTGTAAGTCATGGTATGTTAATTTGTGCGATGCATCGTACAACAGCACATGACAATCACACTACAATCACTGTAAGTCATGGTATGTTAATTTGTGCGATGCATCGCACAACCGCACATGTCAACCACACTACAATCACTGTAAGTCATGGTATGCTAATTTGTGCGATGCATCGCACAACAGCACATGACAACCACACTACAATCACTGTAAGTCATGGTATGTTAATTTGTGCGATGCATCGCACAACCGCACATGTCAACCACACTACAATCACTGTAAGTCATGGTATGCTAATTTGTGCGATGCATCGCACAACAGCACATGACAATCACACTACAATCACTTAAGTCATGGTATGCTAATTTGTATGATGCATCGCACAACCGCACAAGACAACCACACTACAATCACTGTAAGTCATGGTATGTTAATTTGTGCGAACAACAGCACATGACAATCACACTACAATCACTGTAAGTCATGGTATGTTAATTTGTGCGATGCATCGCACAACAGCACATGACAATCACACTACAATCACTGTAAGTCATGGTATGTTAATTTGTGCGATGCATCGCACAACCGCACATGACAACCACACTACAATCACTGTAAGTCATGGTATGTTAATTTGTATGATGCATCGCACAACCGCACATGACAACCACACTACAATCACTGTAAGTCATGGTATGTTAATTTGTGCGATGCATCGCACAACCGCACATGACAACCACACTACAATCACTGTAAGTCATGGTATGTTAATTTGTGCGATGCATCGCACAACCGCACATGACAACCACACTACAATCACTGTAAGTCATGGTATGTTAATTTGTGCGATGCATCGCACAACCGCACATGACAACCACACTACAATCACTGTAAGTCATGGTATGTTAATTTGTGCGATGCATCGCACAACCGCACATGACAATCACACTACAATCACTGTAAGTCATGGTATGTTAATTTGTATGATGCATCGCACAACCGCACATGACAATCACACTACGATCACTGTAAGTCATGGTATGTTAATTTGTATGATGCATCGCACAACCCACATGACAATCACACTACAATCACTGTAAGTCATGGTATGCTAATTTGTATGATGCATCGCACAACCGCACATGACAACCACACTACGATCACTGTAAGTCATGGTATGTTAATTTGTATGATGCATCGCACAACCGCACATGACAATCACACTACAATCGCTGTATGTCATGGTATGTTAATTTGTATGATGCATCGCACAACCGCACATGACAACCACACTACGATCACTGTAAGTCATGGTATGCTAATTTGTATGATGCATCGCACAACCGCACATGACAATCACACTACAATCGCTGTATGTCATGGTATGTTAATTTGTATGATGCATCGCACAACCCCACATGACAATCACACTACAATCACTGTAAGTCATGGTATGTTAATTTGTATGATGCATCGCACAACCGCACATGACAACCACACTACAATCACTGTAAGTCATGGTATGTTAATTTGCGCGATGCATCGCACAACCGCACATGACAATCACACTACAATCACTGTAAGTCATGGTATGTTAATTTGTATGATGCATCGCACAACCGCACATGACAATCACACTACAATCACTGTAAGTCATGGTATGTTAATTTGTGCAATGCATCGCACAACCGCACATGACAATCACACTACAATCACTGTAAGTCATGGTACGCTAATTTGTATGATGCATCGCACAACCACACATGACAACCACACTACGATCACTGTAAGTCATGGTATGTTAATTTGCACATGACAACCATACTACAATCACTGTAAGTTATGGTATGCTAATTTGTATGATGCATCGCACAACCCCACATGACAACCACACTACGATCACTGTAAGTCATGGTATGCTAATTTGTATGATGCATCGCACAACCCCACATGACAACCACACTACGATCACTGTAAGTCATGGTATGTTAATTTGCACATGACAACCACACTACAATCACTGTAAGTTAGGGTATGCTAATTTGTATGATGCATCGCACAACCCCACATGACAACCACACTACGATCACTGTAAGTCATGGTATGTTAATTTGCACATGACAACCACACTACGATCACTGTAAGTCATGGTATGTTAATTTGTATGATGCATCGCACAACTCCACCTGACAGCGACACTACAATCACTGTAAAGGCTCTTTTCCACTCATCGCAAAACCAACTCGCAACCTCGCTGCGAGTTCTTGCATATAATTAAAATAAACTGTCGAGCATTGTGATGTAAACGCAGCGAGCTTGCGAGTTGGTTTTTGCGACGAGTGGAAAAGAGCCTTAAGGTGGTCCTCTACCATTTTCCTTCGTTTTAATAGTATGAAACTCATCTGTTACTATCTTGTTTTGCTCTAAATATTTGTAGGCAAAATAGGAAATAATTTTGCTTTGAATTTGCGCGTATTTTGTATGGTTTAAATGACTAAAATTTTGTATAATGGGGTATGTAGATTTTGCATTTTATTGCATGTATGATTAGAAGTGAAATTACGTGGAAAGTGCTAGTGGAAGTCGCGTACACAGAATTACGTCGCGTTGTGTTTGCTAAAGCTGCCTAATGTCGGATAGCGAGGACGACGAAAAGTTAGCTGGTTTGACGCAAAGTACCTTTTTGAAGGCCCCTTTAGTGCCTTGGTGCCTTTGAAAATCGGGAAAATTGCGTAACGTCAGTTTGATAGATGGAAACAAGTGAAAACCGTTTGTTCACAAGTGCAAGTAATATTACTTTGTTATAATTAGTTACATATCTTTGTGGCCATTACCATTCCTGCATGTCGTATAGTAGTTGGTATATATCGAAGTAGACACGACTTTATGATTAAATCATAAAACAGTGCTCTGGGATTTTAACCCCGAAACGAACGAATACTGTATTTATTATTTTCGATACTTTAATACCGTGTGCACCATTTGCCAAAATTTGCAAATATACTAGACAATTTTTATTTAATAAAGGTGAAAGGTATATTTAGCACCAGTACTGTATTCGTCCCGAACACGGACACTGTTTTTTGTTTTAGATTAATGCCAAACTAAAAGAATAATCACAGGAGGAAAACCAGAAGTGCCAATGACAGTTCCTGCTCATGGCGAGATCCGGTGAAAAACCTCTGTGATTATGATTACCGGATAACCCGGGGAAATACCCTCACGTCCTATGGCCTATTATTTAATATACCTACCCTTACCAACCTTTAGTTCATTGCAAAACAAAAATATTGGGAAAAAAGCAATGTAGACCACCCGAAAATTGTTCTACAAATCGCGCAAAACAAATATCCCTCTTTATGAACAACTTGTTACATGTAAGGTATATTTATCCTTAACCTTGAAACCTAAACGTTACGTCCAGGACAAGGTGCGTGGCAAATGAATCCAATGGTCGAACATATTTTACGGCATTTTGTCATTGTAAAAGCTGTCAGGACACTTGGATGCATAATTAGCATGCACTAGTCTTCATGCACTAATCTTCATGCACTTAATTTTAATTAGCATGCAACTTGGTACACTTAATTGCAATCAGCATGCAACTTTGCGCACTTAATTTAAATTAGCATACAACTCTGCGCACTTAATTCAAATAAGCATGCAGCCTTAATTTTGTTGTTCAAAGCTAGACTTATTTCAAGTCTCGAGCACACATCAGTATTGATTTGGGCATGAAGTACAATCAATTGACTGTACTTCGCATTGCAGCAGCACGCGCGCGCCGCGCTAATGCCATGCGCTGCGTTCGACCTAGCTTATGTATGAGAAAAGTACGGCAACGTGGAATGCAACATGGCAAACATTCTACGTTGCTATGGCGCCCATTCATAAACTTGGTCTGCAGAGTGTTTTCAAGGCGGCCATGTGTGAGGACAAACTTTAAGGGACGGAATTCAAGTAAAACAAGTTTAACGCTGTTTGTCCGTCAACAAAGCAACACATGAAAACACCCTTTTTTTCCTGGCGGTCTTTTCAACTTCGAGAACTTATGATAAACTTATAAAGCGCGCGCGCATTCTTAAAGAAACGGAACTGTCTCCACGATTGGAGCAAGAACAACATTTCTTTTCGTTAAGCCCCTAATCCAGGAACTTTTAGGCAGAAAACATATTTTCTTTTTTTATGTTTTTATGCAGCGAGTATTCCTGGATTATTGTTGCTTATTCAAAGTGGTATATTTTGATTCTTTCGTATTTTTTTATTTCTTTTTTCGTGATTTTGCATTTCATTTCTTCGCAATTTGTACCCACTTTGATTTGTTACTATAATGTATTTTGTTCACAGGAAAACAGATTTCCATTTCCTGCTATAATAAATACTTTAAAGTAGCTACTGTGCGCAGGCTATCATGGTTACAAATTTATTATAGTAATACATGCATACATGCCTTATAGTATTCATGCCCTATAGTACGCCCTAATTTCTAGCTGCCTGACCTTCCAAACTACTGCGCGCGCACATTACCTTCAAAAACCTGAAAAGCAATGCCCCTGAATGCGGAGTCTCGGCCATGCCCCTAGCTTAACTTAACCTAGTGTGCATCGCACCTGGTGAGCTGCCGCAAACAGGGGTAGAAATTGGCATGCACTTATAATACGTTGTGTTCCATAGATGTCCATGAGCCGCCATATAACCGCCACAACAGAGAGGGGACCTAATCTCTGGTAGCGAACTGTTTTCATAGACCCGGGGCAAAAAACTAACGTTCGAAACCAGCGATATACATGCACTGCGGGCGATGAAGATAGACTCAGCCTTCATTTTATTATCTTTATAAAAACCTAGATTGTTTATCTTTACAACAATTATGTTATTACAGTCCTAATCTGTTTATCCGACTTTTTCTGTGAGAGGAATCTTCTCAAAAAATTCACCACGATTTCCACCAATCTTCTTAGGGGTACCATTTGCACCCTCTAAGCTATGGGTACCATTTGCACCCTTACTTTATCCTACACAAGAAAAACTAAGCCAGCTTTTTAGTTAAATTTTGATTACATCCATATATTACGTGTATGAATATATATCTCATATAATGAGGTTATAGGGTTAGATTAACCCCTAACCCATTACATGACATTGATATATATTCGTACACGCAACATATAGATATAACCAAAATTTGATGTCTGGCAAGGTTTTACTTGTTCTGCCTATTCTACATTCTAGCCGCGCACCGCGCCATGCACAGACACCTAAGCAGTACATTTACACAAAGAGAGAAACATTGGCACGAGTAAATCGCGAATACCTAGTGGGTCTCAGTAAGAGTTACTAGAGTGAAAAAATGTTCACCCCTTCTATTTTATGTAGTAGTCTAGAAGTCAACATTATTGAAGTTGACCAACATCTGTTGTCCCGTAACGCTTAATGAAACCCACGAATACCGAACCGAGTGCATGCAACAACCATGTGAGCAAAGGCTCAAATGTTCACCTCCTTAGATTGACTTTCGACTGCAGATGATAAACAATTCACAATAACTGTTTCGAGGTAAGAAATTGTACCTCAAGTTTTAGCATGCAAGCATCTGAATAGAAACTCAACCTGTTGTGCAAATGTACTGAAATACAGACCGCCAGGAAAATATGTTTAACCCAGAGACTTCACGAACACATGCAAAACTGAGTCCTGGGTACAAATTCTAATTACTTACAGCCTGTAAGCAGGCTACTACCGCCTTGCTAGCAGGCTAAGCCTGCTAGCAAGCTAACAATCTAACCTTGAGACAGACCTCTCTTTACCCTTGTGCTTTCGATGTACATCTAGTGGTAACCGTTGATCCTGAAGTGCACTTTACCCATTAATGTTCATAGTAATCCATAAATTTGGTAGTAATCCATAAAATCCATAATAATCCAATAATCCATGTCCACGACTGGGCCACCCATTGGACACCACAAATTATGTACGTTTTTGTCCGTGAAATTTTTGCAAACTTTTTAAATAATAACATGGTATCTGCAAGCAACACACCAACTAGTCCAAAATCATGAAATTCTTAAAGATTTAAACCTCAAAGATTATCTATTTTAATGAAATTTTAAGCGGAATTCCCAAAGTCTGCATCAAAATCACACCGGCTAAATGCTAGATAAAGCCATACAGAAAAAAAACACACCACAAATCAATGTTTGGTGACATTTCCACTCAATTTTTCCTGGCCTGCAGGCAAATTATCCCAACTCATGCCATGGACAAAAAGCAAAAATGCAAGGTTGGCCAGACCTTACACCTGTGCTAGTTGACCATGACAATTGATCGGAGCAACTCAACTATAGGTCGGGAAAAGTCGAAGTCGGCATGTCACAAAACCTCGACTGATGGTCGGCCATTCGTCTGGCATGATTATATCAAGCATTTAAACCAAATATCAAAATGATGTAAACTTTAAAATTTCATTTCAAATATCTTTAAAACAAATAAACTCCCAGATAAAACCTTTCTGAATTACCAACATTTTTTATTTTGTTCCAAGAAATTTGTATTTCTTTTAATAGATTTCGAAATTTTAGAAAACCTGCCATGTTTCAATTAGTTTTGTGCATTTGGGGACCTTAGGATGACCCACTTTCGACCGCCAGTGTACCGTGAAGATGAAATCGTCGTCTTTCCACACGGTAGTTTTCCATTGTAGTTTTCCATTGTAGCACAGTAGTTTTCCGTTCTTTTCATTGTCCATCGAGTGATATATGCTGTGTTCTTGTCTTTTGACATGACAATACCATGTCAATCTTGCTTCCCCGATTCCTCTCCAACTTAACACACTTCAATTGCTTGTTTGATGTCTTCATTCCTCCTTCTTCCATCGTCCCTGCAACTTCCAATCTTAACTTGCTTTTCTGGCCCAATCTCAGCACCATATAACATTGCATGTCATACTACATTGTTCAATATACTTGGCTTTTCAATCTCATTGCCATTTTCCAGTCGTACCGACATTATTCCACACATTTTCTTCTCTTTCTAAGTTGCTATTGGAAAAAAATAGTATACCGATTGGCGACAAACTTAATGATTAACATTTCTATAGCGCAAATTTACATGTGAATATGATCAAGTGTTACGCTTACTTAATTACATACTTAGCCTAGACTATTTTATCTTTACAACTATTTTATCTAGAAAACCCACAACTTTCGGCAGAGTGTTGACCGACTCTTTTCACATCAGTCTGTTGCAAGAATCGAACCCACAAACTCAGAGGTGAAAGGCGCTTGCCCTTACGACTGTACCACCGAAACCCCAGCCAGGTATAAAAATATTTTTGCAGATATATAAATTATTTCCATTTTATGTGGTAGACGTGTATCTGGAGGCATATAAATAGAAACTAACTACCACATGTATTTGATATCCTAATGCACCTATCAATGTTATGCCGAAGGGGGCAAGGGGCGGGCATGGGATTTGATAACACAAGTCCTATCAAGAGTGGCGAATTTGCTTACATGAAGTAGATCAACCACAGGGTCATTTGACTATCGCATTCTTGCGGTTGGGAACAGTGTGTCGGGATATTTGATCATATATAATTTCGATGGGTTGTTTTGACCAGAGGCCTGGTACCCACCAGCTTTTTCCACGCAGTTCAACATATCCCAAATGGCAGATAAAACACATAAGTTGGGCAAATTTAGAGCAAATACTAGATACATGGCTTTGTGTTAACTGTAGAGAAATTTGGTGAATATTTAGAACTACTGAACTGTCCTGCAAACAGAGATCTCTGCCAAAATCCGAAACCTTTTTGGTCGCACATGTGCGAAAATTACCATGGCTGTTGATCAAGATATACTTGGATACCTTGACCTCAATATCACGTTAAAGTTTGAAAGTTATTTTTACTTAGACGTGAGGCCATGGGGGCGATTTATATGGACATATATATGTGCTGTGCCTGCAGACTATAAAATAGTTCGCTTTGCTTGAAGGCATACAGCAAACTAGTGGAACTGAATATTGCCTTTTTTAACTAAAAAACCGAGGGCCCCTAAGCAGCCATGACCCATGTTGACCTCCCCAATAAATTATTTTGCCCCAATCAAGTTAAACTTTACTTAAAATGCCTAAAAATGTTTTAAAAGCTACACGACGTTCAAGTTAGGCAACGGAAGCTAAAGAAACGAGCAACGAACAAGAAAGAAATCCTTTTAAGGCCGCCAAACTTACCACGTGGAGTCTACAAAGTCTTGAACGAGTCGGCCATTTATTTCAACAATCTCGTCACATTTTTCATCTGAAATTGCATATAAAACAAATATTGAGTTACACAAGTCAAAGCTAGTGTATTTCTAAACATTATTAGTACAAAATATGGCAGAAATACTTAGGGAATGTCGGAATGAAGCAATTAAGTAGGCGAGCAAAACTAAAGACGAAGCTTCACGATTAACTAAAGACGAAGCTTCGAAGGCGAAGTATTAATTCCAAGTATCAAACATGAGCAATAAATCAACAAGCACAAATCACAAACGTTTAAAAGAACGATATATTTGATGCTAACCTGTACTTTAATGTACGATAGCCATTTCGTTTGAAGAAAGTATATTCAAGCGAAGTTCTGAAACAACTTGTACTGTACTTCGTCACATTTTCTTTCAAAATGGCCGCCCTTCGTCCAGCCCACTGATCTGAAAATATAGTACCTGGATCGAGCTTCTATACCTATGAAAATTGAAGCCAGTTTTGGATTTGGCGGCCATATTGGAGTGACCACCAATGGCCGTCGTAAGTCGAAGCAATTTGAAGGAAGTATTTTCAATTTGCGCTGTGTTGGGCTATGGAATTATTGAAGTTTAATTGGAAATATGTAAAGGAGTTTGTATATTGTTAAAAGTCACCGATTTGGGTTGATTTCGGGCGTTTCTCGGCGAAAAAACTGTTCGCGTGTGTATGTTGTTGTCAGCCATGAGTGGGCATATTTACGTGAAAATTTTGGAATAAATCGCCGTACTGTGCCTCTCGGCGTAGTAATCAAAGAAATTACAAGAGAGGAGACAGTTTCACATGGGAAAGTAATACTGGGCAAATAGTGATGGTGAAAGATCGGCCTTAAAGATCGGTTTTTGTGACGATTAAAGTCGACGAACTTTGCGTGTTGTAGCTACAATATGTTGCCTTCCCCAGTGATAGTAAATTAAGAAACGAGAATGGACATCTTGTGGAAGTAATATTGCGCGTATAAATAATGAGGAATCAATGATTCAGGCTGAAAACGAATGTATTAACAGAAACTTTACGCGCAAGTGGCCGTGATGCAGTCGCCATATAGGACATATAATTTATAGTGCTTGTAAATAACAGTATACTTTCTATGCTCAGTTGCTTCAAATTTACTATTATGTTTGTAGTGAAGTCATAAATATATTTTACCTGTCTGAAACTTCTGTATCTTGTGAAGAATTTTGCAAAAAACTGTATGCAATAAATCAGCATACCATGATAATTGGCCAATGCTATTGTAAAATTTCTCATTGACAAATGTTTTTATTAATTCAAATTTATTTTTAATATGTCTAAACTAGATTTATACCATTAGGTTCCTAATCTACTTTTCAACTATGGTGTCAATTCCTTGGCACAGGAAAGAAAAGGGGCCATCCTTTTAAGGCAAGGTCTGAAATTTGCAGTATCCCGTTATCCACAAGATACTAAAATTTGGTGTTGGATACTAAACTGTGAATGACTTGTATCCTGACTGGATACTACAAAGCTTCAAACATTGGTATAACATTAAATGTTTTAATTGATCAACATTCAAGACAGATGTACAGAAGTTTGCTTAAGGTTTATATGCATCTTAGTGTATCATGATACCAACTTATTTAGTGTCTAGTTGTTGACTGTTGTGTCTTATGTTGTTATTGTTACTTGTAACAGTGAGATGGGTCAGGAATGGGTAACTCAGTGGAATGGTACTGAAAAATAATTTAAATTTAAGATTCTGGAAAGGGAGTCAATTAATTTTTGAACCAAGACTTAAAATAAAATGCATATTACATGGTTTGTAGCTCAAACATAGTAACTGAATATGGCAATCCCTGATATATCGGTGTATTTCCCCAATGGAGCCTGGGGTTCCCAACAGAGCATGTATTCCCCAGTAGCACCACCCCTGCTTCCTCTGCACAGAGACAAGCTTAAAATACATGTTGTAAATAAATTGTTCACTTAATTCATAAGGAAACTAAATGCCACAGCATGATGTTTTATATAGATGGCCTGTAATCAATCTCTTGAGACACAGTAGACAAATTTGTAGTGGTACATTCTGACAAATTCTGTCAATCTGACCAGTATAATTTAGTAAATACATAAGTACTTTTTATTTATTGTGCTTCAGCAAACAATGAACTATTTTCTTGGACCTGTTAAATTATACTGTCGTATTTGATACAAGTATGAACAACGTCTGTTCGCCGGGCAACAACAATCAACTATTAACTTGTTGTAGCTACAACACGCAAAGTTCGTCGACTTTAATCGTCACAAAAACCCGTTTTAAGGCCGATCTTTCACCATCACTATTTGCCTAGTATTACTTTCCCATGTGAAACTGTCTCCTCTCTTGTAATTTCTTTGATTACTACGCCGAGAGGCACAGTACGGCGATTTATTCCAAAATTTTCACGTAAATATGCCCACTCATGGCTGACAACAACATACACACGCGAACAGTTTTTTCGCCGAGAAACGCCCGAAATCAACCCAAATCGGTGACTTTTAACAATATACAAACTCCTTTACATATTTCCAATTAAACTTCAATAATTCCATAGCCCAACACAGCGCAAATTGAAAATACTTCCTTCAAATTGCTTCGACTTACGACGGCCATTGGTGGTCACTCCAATATGGCCGCCAAATCCAAAACTGGCTTCAATTTTCATAGGTATAGAAGCTCGATCCAGGTACTATATTTTCAGATCAGTGGTCCAGCCCAGTGAACTCTATATATACATACATGTTTACATAGAGTTCACTGGTCCAGCCCATAGATGGTCCAGCCCAAGCCATTGAACTATAAATAAACTGGAACGCTAACTCAAGTTTTTCTGAGGTTTGCAATAGACAATTTGCATTATAGACTAATTTTTGATCTAGGCAAAAAAAAGTATATTGCCGGAAAGAACATACTAAAATTAGTAAAATTGCAAAGTTTGGTTGCGAAATGTTGTAAAATGCGGAAAATATAGCCTTGCAAAGTTTGCAAATTTGGTAACTTTTGTATTACGTGCGGAAATTCCTACCACATTTGGCCGAAATGTAATAACGAATCATAGGACTTGATCATAGGAGTTAGCGTTCCAGTTTACTTAGAGTTCACTGGCCCAAGGCCCAAGCCCCAAAGTCGAATATTCAATTTCGCCACCAAACCACACCCTTGTTCCCTATTGGCACAGAATACTATAATACTTCCAGGGGGGTGACTGCTTCTGTTTAGGGCACTTGCTGAGTGGCGAATCGATGACGAATAGCACTTAATTACGCAAAAACAATATGAAGATGACTTTCTGTGCTATTGGTATAAAAAATTGACATTCACGAGCTCTGATTTGCTGGCCTCACACGACCTTCGTCATGATTGGCTACTGCTAAAATTAATTTTACGCATGAAGGTACGTTCACACGCTGCGATTTGTCGGCCCGATTTTAGAGTTGGTGATGTTGTCAGATGACGTTTGCAACGTATCTTTCAAATATCATTAACGTGCAACTGAAATCAAGCCCCAGTGTGCGGTGGCGTTTTGAGCGCTATTGTTCACGCGTGCCATCGGCACCTGATATTCAACATGTTGAACAATTTTGTGCACGAGTGAACATTTCCTCCAAGTGCGCGCGCGTGCAAAGCTATCGCCTTACAATGTCATACGAATACGCATGCGTAGAAGTGCTAATCAAAACGCCACCGCACACTGGGGGAACTTGCTTACGCCAACAGTCACGAGTGAAACTTTGCTAAGCTGATAGCTCTAGTGTGCGGCGGGCTTATTAAAAACAAGCGCATAGTAAAACACTAGTACAATGCAACTAATTACTACCATTTGTGAGCACGCCCACACATGGAAATCACATCACAAAATATATTTTATAGCATATAAGGAGAAGCGAACAAAGCAAGAAATTAAGGAACTATGTATGGGATGAGATGTAGAGTATCTGCTGATGGTGAGGCATAAACAGATAGGAGTTAAATGTAAGAGAAGCGCTCATAAAGGCTGTGAGGATGAACGGTTCCAAGATGGGAATCATTGCTGCCGGAATAGGCCACAAAATGCTAATTAGCGCCAAAAATGTATATTAACCAATTAATTGACTCTTAATTAACTAAGAATTTTCTCGGCATCTCGTTCGATGGGAATAATAGTTGATGGTGTTTGTGAATGGAATATTCAAAAGAAAATTTATATACATTTTTGTATCTGCGAATGCAGATATTATATATTGCTATCACGAAAAGAGGGATTCGCGTTAAAAATAGGTACGTACGCGTACAATGGGGCGTCCATGGTACTACTAATACGGTACGAAAAACAACTGGTAACAGGTTGGGAATTTTACCTTTTTTAATCATTCATTATATACGTATAAACAATTTGTTATGTTTGCATTAAATATTTGACGTATTATAGGACGCAATAATATGTACAAAATAAACATAATTTAAAAGTAGATTAAGGGTATGTATATATTGAATGTTTTAGGCTAGCGACCGATAATCAGAGTAATCAGTTAACGAATGACAACGGGCATAAACACGCATTAGTTGATCAAGTCTGTCAACCACAAACGACTTGCGTTTTTTATAGGTTCGTGTTTTACACGGTGCTAGCAGGGTGGTCAACTTCAAATGTTTGTCACTTATGAGAGCGAGGAAATGTTGCTAAATGCTTCCATTACATTTATTTGCCACCAAACAAAAGGTCGATACAGTGTACGAATTAGCGGCTCGCACTTCGCAATTTGCGAAGCGTTTCTCAGATTTTGCGAAGTAAAATTCATATGGAGATGGAAAAATGCGAAGCTAGTTGAAGGAATTACTGTAACATGCTCTTCTGCCTTATAATTTATTGTTCAAACTCAAGAAATTCAACATAATTTTACTTCGTATTTTGTTCCTAAATTCATTTTTCTACTAAAAGAATGTGAAAATGAAGAATATGGTTGAAATTCTTTCGAAATGTTCACGAAATTGGCAACGAAATGGCCGCCAGTTTGTTAGTATTTCCACTTTACAAAATTGAAGAGTTCCTTAAATTCTTCATGAAAAATATTTGCGAATCGATTTTCCTCCATAATTCGTACCCTGCAAAGGCTGCAATACATGTAGTGAACAATTTAGACACTCCGATAACTGTCATTCCTTTTAAAGTTAACCACCGCGTGCTGCACTGTCATACGTAATAGAACCCACTTTATACTTAGACTATAGTTAATTATTTTACAACGCAGTCGAATGTACGACATTTTCCTTTGCACGCCCATTCGCTTCTTCTAATCTATTTGCACTATCTGTCAAATTCACTTGACTTTCTCTGGACAGATCCTTTGGTGATTTATATGAAAACCAAGCCAAGGCAAAGAATATGAACGAAAGTACTTTGCATATCATCGTGGCACCCAAAAACACATGACTAGAAAAATGAAAGAATTATTTTAATTTCCAAATAGCTCTATCAGTTCTAAACTGTTCTCAATAAAGATCCAGTAAGGGTCATCTCTTATTGATCCAGTGTTACTACAAGAGGAAACCTAAACTAAACTAACTTTATTTATAGTGGATAGCTCTATCAGTTCTAAACTGTTTTCAATAGAGATCCAGTAAGGATCATCCTTTATTGATCCAGGGTTACTACAGGAGGAAACATAAACTAAGCTAACTTTATTTATACTGGGTAGCTCTGTCAGTTCCAAACTGTTCTCCCTAGAGGTCCAGTACCCATACTGCCCAGAGAAAACCACTATATACTATATGGTATAGTCAGACTAGAATCACTCCTTTAAAAGCAAAGAACCCAGGTCTAACCTTAACCCATCATTTCTATATTCCAAACAATTCCTGTCCACATCTTCATTGCAAGGATCAGTTTCAGACAAAATACAAACTGAATCCAACAGAGCACCGTACACTATTGGTGCAGGAATAAATGCCAGAATCCTGGTTATTATTTGCTGTACACCAAGAGCGAACGAGCCTTGACTTTCAGGTACACATCTAGGAACGAGGTATTAAATTTGAAATTATATGTTAGATGAGAAGGACGGGGATGCAAATGACGAGGAATGAAGCGATCATAAGAAGGTGCGGCGTAGTAGCCATTACAGAGAAGGTGAGGGAAGCAAGGCTGAGATGGTATGGACACATAAGAAGAGATGAAGGAGAGCCGGTCAGAGATATTATGGAATGAAGAGATCAGAAGAAGATGTGAGGTGGTAGACATTGTAGAGAAGGTGAGGGAAGCAAGGCTGAGATGATATGGACATGTAATAAGAAGAGATGAAGGAGAGCTGGTCAGAGACATTATGGAATGAAGAGATCAGAAGAAGATGTGAGGTGGTAGACATCACAGAGAAGGTGAGGGAAGCAAGGCTGAGATGGTATGGACACATAAGAAGAGATGAAGGAGAGCTGGTCAGAGACATTATAGAATGAAGAGATCAGAAGATGTGAGGTGGTAGACATTACAGAGAAGAGGAGGGAAGCAAGGTTGAGATGGTGTGGACACGTAATAATAAGAGATGAAGGAGAGCCGGTCAGA
Organism: Trachythela sp. YZ-2020; assembly: GCA_016169945.1. Classification (NCBI taxonomy): domain Eukaryota; kingdom Metazoa; phylum Cnidaria; class Anthozoa; order Malacalcyonacea; family Clavulariidae; genus Trachythela; species Trachythela sp. YZ-2020. Next base: position 261,449 of record JADLSH010000041.1, on the reverse strand, counting down.
GATATTATGGAATGAAGAGTCAGAAGAAGATGTGGGGTGGTAGACATTGTAGAGAAGGTGAGGGAAGCAAGGTTGAGATGGTATGGACACATAAGAAGAGATGAAGGAGAGTTGGGCAGAGATATTATGGAATGAAGAGATCAGAAGATGTGAGGTGGTAGACATTACAGAGAAGGTGAGGGAACAAAGTTGAGACGGTATGGACACGTAATAAGAGATGGAGAGCCTGTCAGAGACACTATGAAACGAAGAGATCAGAAGATGGGGGGTGGTAGACATTGCAGAAAAGGTGAGGGAAGCAGGGGTTGGACACGTAATAAGAAAAGATTCAACTCACCTCAGTGTTACAGTAATAGCAGGAATGTTGTTACAAAATGTGAGACAAATCAAAAGCAACACAACCGCAAGGAAATATGGCAATGAGTTGCACGTTTCGTTACAACTACCATCAAAAGCCATGGTTATATTTGGTGGTAAACAGCTACAGTTTGTGAATACCTAGTAGGGAATATAACAAAGCTTTTTTAGGCTGGCCTGGTTTGTGTCTGAACTACCTGAAAAAGATAAACACTCGGCCGTTTTGAGCGAAAAGACGAAGGGCCCTGAAACGTGGTTTGAAACGTTGTAGTGTTTTTAATCCTTTTCTGATAGTTAAGACACAAAATATAGCAGCTTAACTTATCTACACAACAGTATTCTATCACGTTCACGTTTTACGAACTTGTTTTTAGATGATACGGTTTCAATAAGTGTTTCATATGGTGCTACGCATGGTTGTCAACTTCAAATGCATTGATACTTATGAGAGCGAGAAAACGATGCTAAATGTTTCCACTTCATGTATTTACCACCAAACACAAGGTCAATACATGAAGTGAACATTTTAGTCACTCTGATAACTGTCTTTCCTTTTATACACATCGATGTTTGAATATGCCTTTTTTTAAATTATATGCTGGGCAATAATATTTTTAACTAGACTTCGCTTTTCGCCTGGTGTTTCAATTGCTGACAATACTACAACACATAATGAATATAATTAACAAGTAGATTATGAGCTCAAGAGTTCTATGAGGTGATAGTTGATGAGGGCGAAGCCCGAATGAACTATCATCTCATAGAAATAGAGAGCGAATAATATAATTGTTTTAGTAGAAACCAGCAAGAAAACAGTATTTCAAAACGTTTTTCATAATTTATTGAAATAAATTCGTTAAAAATCGCGCCGAGGAGATGGCTGTTTCGCTACTCGCTATCTATCGACAATTAGATAGCGAGTAGCGTAGCCAATCAAATTACAGCATTTGCAATAGTATACTAGTATGATTCTACCAATTAACATTATTTTCTCACTCTGATAATTACAGGTTTACCACCATCTGCTGCACGATAATGTTTAGTGAAACCCAGCTTTATAAATAAACTATAATTATCTAACCTTATCACCATTCAGTTTCGTCTCCACAGCACACCCAGCATGACAGGGAGAGTAAAAGGTAATTTGATCTTCGTTGGTGCACACAGGAATATAGTTATGTTGTTTGCAACTACAGTTGAATAACGAACTACACGCGTCTAGGGAATTGTCGCCGGATCTAGAAAGTCAAAGATGAATAGATATTATCATTCTCATTCATTTCTTGTTGCCTTTTGGGCATGGGGTTTAGCAAGAAAAATATCGGCAAAGTAAAACGAGATTCATGCTCACATTTCTCTGCGAATTCCGCGGTTCGATTGCGATCTAGTCGCGGTAAAACTGTGGGTTAGTTGCGGTTAAACTTCGGTTTGCTTGCGGTTAGCGTGCGGTTCAGTTGCGACAGAACTACCAAGTATAAATAGCGTTTGTTTACTTTAACCTAGTTTGAAAGAAGTAGATATAAAATACCTGTTATAATAGGGAGTCGTAACTCCAGCAAAATCTTGGTTCGGACAGTGAGCCAAAAATATGAAAATAGGAAACACAGCCAAGAATGCAATCATTGTACAAGCTTTGGCGCATTGTCCACAGGTCCATTGAAAGCGACGGATTAAGAACCCTCCGATCAACATTCCCACAATTCCTCCTGGGATTATAACCACCCCAGCTGAGAAACTGGCGTTACTCGAGCTCAGACGAAACTGCGATTCCAAAAATTTGGGAAAGAATGTCGCGGTCCCTGAAACGGCAAATCCTTCGGCTGTCCCTGCTATCGTTGTAAACAGGAAAACTTTGTTCGTTAAGAGTGATTTAAGGGCGGGTAAGAATTCGCTAGCACTGTGTGGTTTTTGTTCGTCAGGGATTCGATCTTGGGCGCGACTTTTTTGATCTTGAAGGGTTTTTACTCGGGATATTTCACGAGGAAAGCCCAACAAGGGGATGCTTGCTATTAGAGCGCACATCCCGGCGAAGACGTAGCCAAGGTACCATGCCCCAATCCAACTATTGTCGTCTGGAGTCAGTTCAACACCATCTGGCTGCAAAAAACGTAAAACGATGGTTAGAGAATAGAGAGCAAGAGTTGTACGAGAGTGGACTGGATATTACCGCGCGTACCGGTCAAACGTGCATAAACGCTCATCAACGCTTACCAAAATCTGCTCAAAGTTGATGAGAGTGGCTGAGAGTGTATGAGAGTTGGCGGTCAACTCTCATTGACTCTCTTCATCCTAAATATCGCTGGAAACGAACGCGTGGTAATGTAAATATGTGGGGTAGAGTGATTGGAAATTGCTACCACATATTCATATATTGCGTGCTAATGCGTGGGTGAACACTTGTGTACAAAACTTGAAACTTAGACAAACACAAAATCTTGCAGTTTGCACATAAAATTAAAACGCTACGAATATCAATGAAGGTCACGTCCCATTTCTTACCAATTCTATATCGATATAAATTGACAGAAAATATCCTCCCAGAAGGAACCCAACTCCGGGGCCCAAAGTAGCCACGGCATAAAATATCCCCAGGTATACTCCAGAATTCTTTCGAGTCACATTTTCGTCTAAATAAGCCGAACCAAGGTTATATACAGGCGAAGCACCGGCCCCAATAAGTAACTGCCCGAGAATAAACACTAGCATATGATACCACTCCGAATTGCGACAATTGTCTAGCGAATTCGTGCTGTTGCGTAACGTTTCGTTTAAATGACAGAGGTCACCAGTTTGGGCAATAACTGGTTCGTAGTCGCCCACGATTAGTTGTGGTAGCGCAAAAACCAAACAGCCGAGACCAAGCACAACTGAACCGGCACCTAACCATTTTGACTTGTGTGAATGGCCGACATAGCTTACAAGTAGAGTAACAATGGTACTCCCAATATCATAGCATGAGAATATGCTTCCCACTTCGCTGCTACGTAAATAATATCGTTTCTCGATCGAGGAAATTACAACGCCAGATAACCCGGTCACTATTAGCCCTTGTGTGCCGACAAGAAAGCAGCAAAATACTAGAATCCAACGAGATGATAACAGGCCTTGTAAACAGCCGGGTCTTAAGCCCAACCATCCATAATAGGTAGACTTTATTCGCTTTGGATTTTGAGGAATTTCCACTTCTGTATTTGTCTGTTTATCGCCATTATTTCGTTGGTTTGCAACTGACATTTCGCTTAAACGCGCTTTCAAACGCTATTTCCAGCCGTGAGCGTAGTCATGCTCGCTTGTTGTTAACAAATACAAATCCAACAGGCATAAATACTTGTATTTTCTCGCACTATTCAATTTTTTATCCACTGTCTCGCTGTAATATACCCCTCTAATGTTCAACCTTAGTCCTTAGAACTATTTTGTAACTTGATATGCTAATATACTGAAGCATCCTTCGTTGTCAAGCTTTATACTGTTATTAAATACTCTTTTGCTTTTGCTTTTAATATATGCACGGAATGATACATTGAACAAAGAATCTTAATTCCTTAAAAATTCTTTGTACAAAAACGTGCAATTAACTTTAATTGCTCTCGAGGCCGAGGGCGGTTCAAGTTAATTTTTGTGCGGTTATGACTAATGAAAAAACACGCTCTTTCTTTAAAATAAGGACCAGTTTGTAATACTTCACACTTCTTGCAGAAAACAGGGTGTTTTTCAGATATAAAGTGGCAAATATACGGATCATCCTTTGGCTTGAAGAGGATCTATATAGTTGCGTAGGCAGTTTGTCTTTACGGATGATATTAACACAACATTAGATGAACTATCAGGAAAATATCAGACATGCAATGTTCCCAGAACCATTGCCAGTATAGATCACACTAGTTTAGCTTGTTCGTCTGGGTAGTTCGTCTTGTGTTTACTTAGTGATTAAGGATGAATCCGTTTAGAGTATGAATCTGGCCATTTTAGCATAAAATGCTTGTTTGAGATGCTAATTGCAGCAATCTGCCAATGAGATTCTTTTGTTTAATAAGCTTCCTCGTTTTGTATCTAAGTTCTCAAATTATGTGGGATTATTTATTGCATTTGTTGTTTTCCCCAGCAACTAAACCAGGAAACAATTACCACCAAAGTTAGGCAATTAAAGGTTTAAATTAAGCCGCATTAAATGTTTCCAAGAGTTCTTATTGACAAATGTTTTTGAGTCGCAATATCACAAGAGTGCTTCAAGTTTGACTCTAACAAACATGTTTTCCCTGTGTAACAATGGACCCCTAGGAAGAACAGTTTAGAACAGATAGAGCTATCCAGTATAAATAAAGTTAGTTTAGTTCAGGTTTCCTCCTGTAGTAACACTGGATCAATAAGAGATGACTCTTACTGGACCTCTAGGGAGAACAGTTTAGAACTGATAGAGTTATCCAGTATAAATTTAGTTTGGTATTCTGGTGTCGCTTTTGCTAAAAATATTAATTACATCATAATACCTGTACAAAATCCACATAAATTGCCAAAAAATAACCACCAAGAATGAAGCCGGTTCCAGACCCCAGCGCGGCGATAGAGTAAAACACACCAATGAACAACCCAGAATTTTTCTGTGTGACATTTTCGTCCAGGTACGAAGGTCCGAGGTTAAACAGCGGAGAGGCCCCGGCTCCGATGATCAATTCCCCGGCCACTAGCAGAAATACAAGATACCATTTAGATTCTCTACATGACAGTTCGTCTTGAGTTGCGAAATGATTCGAGGTAGCATTTGAATAGCTATGGTTTGAATTTGAGTAAATTTGAGACGAATTTAAAGGTATTTTTGTGGAGTTCGGAAACCTTTGACATAAGTCTGTGCTTTTCGAGACAATAGGGTCGTATTTGTCTGCCAAAAATTGCGGTAAAGCAAACACAAAACAGCCCAACGCAAACACCAGCGCACCACAGCCTAACCATTTCGGTTTGTGACGGTGTCCAAAATAACTAACACCTATAGTTAGAAATAAGTTTCCAATGTCATAACATGAAAATATTGTTCCAACTTCAAAACTTTTTAGGAAAAATCTTTTTTCTATCGAAGTGACCACCACATTCGAGACTCCTGCCACTATGAATTGTTGAATAAATACATAAACACAGCAACTTGTTAATATCCAGCCGGCCGATAGACATGACTGTAGGAACGAAGGCCTACAAGCCAGCCAACCATATTTAACGCATTCGTTGTCAGGTGAACTTCGGAGAGTCGAGCGTTTCTTGTTGTCCTGCTTATCCATCATGGAATTTGAGACTGTTCATTATTATTGGGCCGTTTGGGCGAGAATTTTGAGACCTTGCGTAACTAAGTGTTTGGTCAAGCAATTAAAATTGGATTTGGTTTCCGCAAATAGATACTGTGGCATTAGTGTGACGATCACGTGTGATGGATATTGCACACGTAAAAACGCAGTGCAGAGGAGGCTATTCAAATTCTACGTTTTATCCGACGAAGGTCAATTTACCGACAGTTTTTTTTAAATTGGGGGTGTAACACCGATATCCATCACACGTGGTCGTCACGCCACAATACCACAGTATCTATTTGCGGAAAACCAAATCCAATTTTAATTGCGCAAGGTACTCTCAACGTGTTACAACATGTCGACAAGCTTGCTTCAAGCCTGTTGCGAACACATCTTTTTGACAAGATGTGAGATTTTTATATACAGTCAGTGGCGTACCGACTGTCGGCAAATTGACCTTCGTCGGTTAAAACGTAGAATTTGAAAGTAACTTGGTCGGTAAATTTTAAAATGTCAAACAACCACAGGGCCGTCGGCAGTAATTTGCTCATCCAGGATTGTACTTCTTTTTCCTGGGGGAGCATGCCCTCACTGACAAATATATTTATCACTTATTTACTGAGACCGAGGGAACAGCGTGTTTTGTGGCCCCGAGACCGCCGAAAACAATTTGTTGCCGACAACACTGAACGTCTGAACCAAAATACGCGACGAATTCTCGGAGTCTTTAAAATCTTCAATCTTGGACCATCGAACGAAATATTGCAAAGTTAAAGTACATTGATAAGTCAAATTTCATGACGCCCATTTCTCCCCCCCCCCCAGTTTAAATGTTGCGAACAATCACCAAACAAATTTTGGTCGTTTGCATATTCTCTCAACAATGAGTCATGAGAATCCCACGTCATTTTATTAACCTTTACACCGACACTAATTACCAAAGATAAACAATTTGTATTGATAGTTTATCGTCTTCGCCATGAATAGTCGCGAATCGCCAGACTTTTTATTCGAAGAACCAAAATACGGCTGGCTAAAATACAGACCGCGTTTTCTGCAATGTTGCTTAACGTCAAGATGGATTGCCGCAGCTTGTTGCTTTCTTGTCGCTGTCGAGAGCTTTATTGTGACCGGTCTGAGTGGCGTAACTATCACATCACTTGAAAAGCGATTTTACTTGCGAAGTTTTCAAGTTGGCGGGATAATAACATGCTACGAAGTTAGTGCCGTCGTATTGACGCTATTGGTAAGCTATTATGGACATGTCCATAAAGCGAAGTGGCTTGGTTCTGGCGCAATAGCTTTAGGAATTGGCTGTCTAGTTTTTGCTATGCCTCAATGGTTAAGCGGCAAATATACACCAGTAGTAGCACAGAGAAGCGACCTATGCTTGCAGAATTTCTGGCAGAATTCCTCGCATAATATCACTACACCATCTGAACAGAAATGCAGAAATTCTGAATGGTATTATATACTTATTTTCGTCCTTGGACAGCTTCTTATTGGCGCCGGAGCTTCGCCTATCTATAATCTCTGTGCAGCTTATATGGATGAGAACGTATCGCGAAAAAATTGCGGCACCTATTTGGCGGTCTTCTATGCCGTATCGGCTGTAGGTCCCGCGCTTGGATTCGTGCTTGGTGGCTATTTCCTGACCATTTATGTTGACATAGACCAGGTGAATTTTAGTTCTTTATTCAACGGTGTTGGTGTCACAGTCGTTAGTGCATGTGTCTTTCACCTCTGTGACCGAGGTTTGATTCCTGTAATATACAGTTGTCTGATTATAATTTCACCTCATGTGAGAAGAATGCTTCCAGTTTGACTCTACCAAACACCACAGGTTTTCTCCAGGTAGTACTACGATTTTCTTCTGTAGTAACACTGGATCAATAAGGGATGGCCCTCACTTGACCTCGAGGGAGAACAGTTTAGAACTGATAGAGTTGTCAAGCATTTTAATTTAGGTCCATTCTATGCTTACATTATCAGAACAGTGGTAACTAGACATGTGAGTTATCTGAAAATGTGAATTGGGTGGCAATTACTGCCAACTGGTATAAACATGCGTCAGCTGATTAGATCTAAGACCTCATTTTTCTTCCATTCAAACAGCCAGAAGGCGTAAACCTAACACCAGATGACAATTCTTGGGTGGGTGCTTGGTGGCTAGGTTATTTCTTCGGCGGAGTCATATCCCTTGTCGCAGCAATTCCTTTACTCGGGTTTCCTAGTCAACTGCCAAACACTCGGGCATTACAAGCGGAAAAAAGGCTTGCAGAAGACTCAGTCCCAGACGATGAAAAACCTCACACATTGAAGGAGTTTTTACCAGCTTTGAAATCAATCTTCAAAAATAAAGTGTTCCTGTTTACCACCATTGCTGTGACGGCAGACGCATTTCATGTTACTGCAGCCACGTTTTTTTCCGAAGTTTATCGAGTCTCAGTACAATGTGAGCTCAAGTGATGCGAGTTTGTACACCGGAGGAGTTGTGGTACCCGGAGCTGCGGTAGGGGTGTTACTCGGAGGGTATCTTATTCGTAGGTTTCAATGGACATGCAAGGAGTGTGTTAAAGCTGCTACGGTTATATCATTTATATCGACGCTGACGCTTTGTGTGTTTTTTATTCATTGTCCGAATAAGGACATCGCAGGAGTAACGACGCCACATCGTAATGGGTAAGAATGGATTAAAAAACCCGATTTGTAGTGTAGTAGCGTGCGTATAGCTGGCTCAGTGAGCTCCATATATGTCTGGAGTGATTCGTCTATGTGTCGCACTAGTTACAATTTAGCATATTTATTGCAAACTTTTATCTTTAAACAGTGACAACAGTACAAAGAACAGTTCAATGAACTCTTGCTACACAAGCAACAACTGTAGCTGCAATCAGAACTATATTCCAGTGTGTACAAAAGAAGACCAAATAACGTATTTTTCCCCGTGCCATGCTGGATGTAGCGAAGAGATGATAGTTGGCGAGGAAAAGGTATGTGTGGATCTTGCAGGAACCTCGAGGTACATCCCTCCCCCGCGCTTAGTATCGCCACTCTATGGATCAAGTATATACGGTCACTGCATTGAACTTGGAGGTATACCATAAAATAGATCGAAAGATAATATACAAGTGATTTCTACTTGTTCTGGTACAGTGGTACGTCTTAAGGTACGCATACCGCAGCTCTGATAATGTAAGCATAGAATGGAACAAAGCTAGCCAAGTATTTAAATTATGTATGCGAGTGGATTGGTTGGCAACTTGGACATAAACACAACGTTAGTTGATTCGGTCTATTCATTCTAGGTGTACACAAACTGTATTTGCTTACCTGGTAATACGACTGTAGCTCACGATAAAGGATGCGGCAAGTCCTGCGATTCTTTGGCATATTTCCTGGCCATCATATTCTTCATGGTGGTCGTCAGTTTCACGGACGCCATACCTGTAATCACAGTTACATTAAGGTTAGTTAAATAGATGTGTTTCACTAAGCAGTATCGTACAGCAGATGGTGGTCAACCTGCAGTTATCAGAGTTGGAAAATAATGCTCATTCTTTTCACCATATGTAGCAGTAGTCTTGTATTCGGAGGCAAATAAATAGAATTGAGAGATGTAGTATAATGCTTACATATATTACATTGAATATAAACATTACATAGCTTACATTTATTCTAGATGTGTGCCACAGAGTCAAGGATCATTTGCTCTTGGTGTACAACAGTTTATTGCAAAACTTTTTGCCTTCATTCCCGGACCAATTGTCTTCGGAGCTTTGTTGGATTCCGTGTGTATCTTATCTGAGACTGATCCATGTGATGAAAACAGCGATAGGAATTGTTTGGAATATAGAAATGATCATTTAAGGTACGAATAAAATGCATTGTAGCCCACATTCAAGAACATGTACTACCTCTGCATGATCTAACCATGTTTAACTCAGCCGTGAGTTCTGTACAACATCAGATAACTTTAAGGTAGTCAACAATTAAGACCATATACTATCTCTGCATGATCTAAACATACTTACATAACTGACGTTGCATTTTCGCAAATATATACAACTTAACTTCTATTATTTTTTAGTTACGTTTTCCTTGGAGCAATGGCAACGTGCAAAGCAATTTCAGCGACGTTTTATGCTTTAGCCTGGTGGTCCTACAAGCCACCGAAACACGATAGCAACTACAATGTTGAAATGGCTTCTCTTGAACATTCAGCAACGATGAGTTAATTCGTAATCAAACGAGACTTGGCGATTTTCAAAGCGTCTATGATGAGCTATGATTTTATGTTGAGAGGACTTGAGTTATAGAGCTTACACACAAACACAAACACAAACACAAACACAAACACAAACACAAACACAAACACATGCAAGCACAAGCACAGACACAGACACAGCCTCAAACACAACCTCAACCTCAACCTCAAACACAACCTCAAACACAACCACAAACACAAACACAAACACAAACACAAACACAAACACAAACACAAACACAAACACAAACACAAACACAAACACAAACACAAACACAACCTCAAACACAGACACAGACACAAACACAAACACAAACACAACCTCAAACACAGACACAGACACAGACACAGACAAACACAAACACAAACACAAACACAAACACAACCACAAACACAAACACAGCCACAAACTCAAACACAACCTCAAACACAGACACAAACTCAAACACAACCTCAAACACAGACACAGACTCAAACACAAACTCAAACACAACCTCAAACACAGACACAGACACAAACTCAAACTCAAACACAACCTCAAACACAGACACAGACACAGACACAAACACAAACACCTGGCGGAAGGCGGAGGTAATAATCATTCTCAGAGATCGAAAATTCTTCATATTATATCTAGAATTCATATATTTTTCATAATTGGAAGATAAAGTTAGCAATAGAAAGGTCAACTTTTAGCAAGTAGCACAAAACAAAACAGTTAAATAATTTTGTAAAACATTTCACGATTTGATGAATTGAGAGTGTTCAATGATCTTAAAGTGTCTAATTTAGTAATTAATATGTATCTATTCATTTTCTAATTTTTAGTCAATCTTGTAGCGATCAATATTTAATGTAATAAACAAATTATTAATGCAGTCATATGTTGAAAGCAGCTCTTCAACTTGGTATTATAAATCTATTGTAACTTCTATTAGAATCATGAATAATCCACTGGTCTAACAAGATCACTGAAGAGATTTCCTACTGAATCGAATTAGCGACTTCAGCTTAATTATATTCAGAACAAAGCATTCTATTTTTACTGTATCCTGAATGATATCGAATCTTACTATTTCAAATCCTAGGGTTCCCGTAAAAACAGGTTCCTAATTCGTCTGCTACCGCATGCAAGCAAATATAGTAAGAACATTGAACTGACAGGCCTATAGTTCCGCTAACATGTGTTTATACCCGTTGCCACGCATTTCACTTACACATATATAAGTTAAATGCCTGGTTCCCTTTGTACCATTCTATGCTTACATTATCAGAACAGTTGTAACTAAGGCATGTGAGTTATCTGAAAATGCGAATTGGCATAAACACCACAACATGCGTTAGCTAATTAGGTAAATTCATAGGTCTATTCAGGAACCAGTGAAATTGTCGCTGGTCATGGATAGCAGTATTTCATATAGATTCTATAGGTTCACTGTTTTTCCTAAACTGACTAACTTCAATAGTTTAAAACTTTATACATATCTTTGACTTGCTCCAAGAACATTTTGTTTAACACAGGTCGCTTTATTTTAAACGTCGGTGTGAGATATCCGTTTTCAACTGTAAATGGCTCTGGATGAAGGTGGATAGCTTTCGCCTGAAAAGAGATGGTGATAGTTACAAAGACCGTCGCTCGTGGAATTTGTTACTATAGAGGTGTTTATATGCGAACAAGATAAACTATAGTAAACTTACTTTATATTTATACTGGATAGCTCTATCAGTTCTAAACTGTTCTCTCTAGAGGTCCAGTAAGAGTCATTCCTTATTGATCCAGTGTTACTACAGGAGGAAACGTAAACTAAACTAACTTTATTTATACTGGATAGCTCTATCAGTTCCAAACTGTTCTCTCTAGAGGTCCAGTAAGAGTCATTCCTTATTGATCCAGTGTTACTATAGGAGGAAACCTAAACTAAACTAACTTTATTTATACTGGATAGCTCTATCAGTTCTAAACTGTTCTCCCTAGAGGTCCAGTAAGAGTCATCTCTTATTGATCCAGTGTTACTACAGGAGGAAACCTAAACTAAACTAACTTTATTTATACTGGATAGCTCTATCAGTTCTAAATTGTTCTCCCTAAACTAAACTAACATTATTTATACTGAATAGCTCAATCAGTTCTAGACTGTTCTCCCTAGAGGTCCAGTAATGGTCATCCCTTATTGGTCCAGTGTTACCACAGGAAGAAATCTAAACTAAACTAACTTTATATTTATACTGGATAGCTCAATCAGTTCTAGACTGTTCTTCTTAGAGGTCCAGTAAGGGCCATGCCAGTATCACTACAGGAGGAAACCGGAGTACCTGAAGAAAACCTGCGGTGTTTGGTAGAGTCAAACTGGAAGCACTCTTCTCACACAATAAAATAGCAACATCTACCTGTTCAAAAGACCTCAAATTAGCTTTCTTAGCATTTGATGTCATCTCTTTAAGAATGTGTTGCTTCACATCCTATATGAAGAACATAGATAAATGCATTGTTCCATTTGTCATCTATAACAGTACACAAAATACAAAAACAAACATACAGACAGACAGACAGACAGACAGACAGACAGACAGACAGACAGACAGACAGACAGACAGACAGACAGACAGACAGACAGACAGACAGACAGACAGACAGACAGACAGACAGACAGACAGACAGTACCTCATTGTTACACAGTTCATCAAGTTCTCCTGGGAATGTTTTGTTTAACTCCGTAGCTTCAGGTACAACAATAGCAACTACGCAACTCTGAAGTGAAATAAATAACATTTTATTGATACAAACTTCCTGTCTTGCAATTCTAACCTGCGCGTCTCGATTCGAAATTGAGTTAAAGCTTTCCGTAATTTGGTTGTAAATTCCCATTTATAATATTCATAATACACGCACCTCCGTACCAATGCCAGTGACAAAAACTTGATGGACAGTTGGACAATGTTGATAGATTTCTTCAATTTTCTCTGGCGCTATATATTCTCCCTACATTTGAAATTACATGAAAATTAAAATGTGTGACTACAATAAACTGCCGTGGTTTGTGTCTGAACTACCTGAGAAAGATATCTCAAACGTGGGTGTCCAGGAGTTTCTTAATTCCAAATTTAGGTTTAATTCCAAATTTAGGTTCAACTAACACAAACCTGGGAAAGCTTGAATATGTTTTTTCTTCTGTCGACAATTTTCAATGTTCCGTTAGGAAGCCAGATTCCGATGTCTCCTGAAAGCAGCCACCCGTCTTCATCAAAAGCTTCTTTAGTTTTCTGATCATCATATAAATAACCTTTGAAAATATTCGGACCTTTGAAACACACCTGCAAAAAAAGGTTATTAGGTAATTATTTTATAAACTGTACTGGACCTCTAGGAAGAACAGTTTAAAACTGATAGAGCTATCCAGTAAAATAATGTTAGTTTAGGTTTCCTCCTGTAGTAACACTGGATCAATAAGGGTTGACCCTTACTGAACCTCTAGGGAGAACAATTTAAAACTGATAGAGCTATCCAGTATAAATAAAGTTAATTTAGTTTAGGTTTCCTCCTGTAGTAACACTGGATCAATAAGAGATGACCCTTACTGGACCTCTAGGAAGGACAGTTCAGAACTGATAGAGCTATCCAGTAAAATAAAGTTAGTTTAGTTCAGGTTTCCTCCTGTAGTAACATTGGATCAATAAGGGATGATCCTTACTGGACCTCTAGGGAGAACAGTTTAGAACTGATAGAGCTATCCAGTATAAATAAAGTTAGTTTAGTTTAGGTTTCCTCCTGTAGTAACACTGGATCAATAAGTGATGACCCTTACTGGACCTCTAGGAAAAACAAATTAGAACTGACAGAGCTGTGTAGTATAAATAAAGTCAGTTTAGTTCAAAGGTTGTGACTACCTCTCCTGTGCCATCCTTGGCATAGTAATCCATGTCAGGAACATCAATAAGTTTGATCATGTTGCAGGGTAAAGGTGGTCCAACGTGGCCTGAGGAAGTTAAAAAAGAACCAAACGTTATTATAGTTCAGAAGTCTCAGGCCTTAAAATATCGGTCGGTCACGGACATTGTCTGACCCATTCGTGAAATTGTCCGACCAAGAAAGTATTGATGTCCGACCAAACTTTAATTTTGTCCGACGTAAATTAAATGTTTATCAGGACGTTTGATCGCCAACATTTAGCGTCAGTATACGATTTTAAAAGAATACATTTTCGCGCCAAACTAAACATAAGGCCATCGGACATAATTATAAAAACATTTTGACCGACGGCACTGCTGACCGATATTTTAAGGCCTGAAGTCGTAATGAGGTATTAAATTGTTGTGCCTTACCTATGGTAGGATCTCCCATGAGCTGCAACGTTGCACCAGCGGTTGTCTCTGTCTGGCCATAACCTTCAAATACCTTAACGAACAAGTTATTTTAGTTATGCAGTGTTGGTGTCACACTAGTCACAGTGGTTAGTTCATGTGTCTTTCACCTCTACGACTGGGGTTGGAGTCCTGCAATATGCTGTTGTCTGATTAGACGTTATATATAATGTCTTGTGTATAATGTATTATTAGAGTGTTCCAGCTATACAATTAATCGTATATTATATGGAAATAAAATCAAACTTACAAAACATCCGAATGATGCTCGCAAGAACCTCATGACTCTGTCTGACAGTGGAGCTGACCCACTCAGGACAAAACGAATGCGACCACCCAACGTTTGCTAAAAGAAAAGCAGACAACATCAGCTAGGCTTAGATATCCAGGCTATAAAACAATTCTCAAATATGGTGTCGTTTTCTAACCTGTATTTTTCGAAATACTATATAATCCCATATGCTATCTCTTCGTATGATATTCCTAAATAACGAAACAAAGTTTACAACAAATACAGTCCTCAGTAACATGTTGGTTGACAATTCCGTCAACGAACATGGCTGCCAAAAATCAAATGCTAAAATATATAAGGGCGAGTTTTAGCGAAAATGTTTAGATTCTTTTAAAGGCCGGATTAGAAATCACTTCTTAACTAAATTGTGTTTATAAAGTAGTTTTAACAGCCTTTGAAAATAATGCTGACGTCAATGCAACAATATTTTTCAAAACTCCGTAAACTCAGGGAGAAATAATTGTATCGGCTCAATATTTGTTGTGAACACTTGTAGTAACGCAGCCAGCTTTGAAGCTTTAATTTTAGAATTTTGTGATGTCATGTGATGTCCATCTATTGTTTCGTGTGCGCTCAAGCAAATTCATGAATGTCTATTGGAATTGCTATTTGTAGATATCATAAAATAAAAGAAATTCGCATGTTAGAGTTGATTTTAGAAGCTTATAACTAACCTGCTAACTTCGCTTTCTTTGGAGGATAACGCCATGTTAAAAAGAAACTTCTTTATAGAACTTTGCTCCAGGCCAGACATCACCTAAAACAAAAATATATCATCCTAAATTTTGGGTGTCAGAATATACAACCCTGCGATTCTGGTGCAGCGCTCTGGCCACTGACTATACTGACCACTATATAGATTATTTTGTCGGCAAACAATAACGGACCTACCTTATCATGTATTCTGTTCAACAGTCTTGGTACAGAAATGAATATTGTGGGTCTAGTAAAAACAAATTCAGGGGAGTGTTAATAATCTGTCGAGTTAACAACCTTGTAGCAAGTTGTAAACAAGCCGGCTCACCTCAAAACCTTCAAATCTTCAGTAATTTTCCGCACGTTTCCTGTGAAGAATCCAATCCTTGCTCCAGTCGAAAACATCATAAGCTGAAATGGTAAATGGTATCTTTTCAATGCAGTAACATCCCTTACCTAAAGCTTCCAGTGTAAATAAAGTTAGTTTAGTTTAGGTTTCCTCCTTTAGTAACACTGGATCAATAAGGGATGACTCTTACTGGACCTCTAGGGAGAACAGTTTAGAACTGATAGAGCTATCCAGTATAAATAAAGTTAGTTTAGTTTAGGTTTTCTCCTGTAGTAACACTGGATCAATAAGAGATGACCCTTACTTGATCTCTAGGGAGAACAGTTAAGAACTGATAGAGCTATCCAGTATAAATAAAGTTAGTTTAGTTTAGGTTTCCTCCTGTAGTAACACTGGATCAAAAAGAGATGACTCTTACTGGACCTCTAGGGAGAACAGTTTAGAACTGATAGAGCTATCCAGTATAAATAAAGTTAGTTTAGTTTAGGTTTCCTCCTGTAGTAACATTGGATCAATAAGAGATGACCCTTACTGGACCTCTAGGGAGAACAGTTTAGAACTGATAGAGCTATCCAGTATAAATAAAGTTAGTTTAGTTTAGGTTTCCTCCTGTAGTAACATTGGATCAATAAGAGATGACCCTTACTGGACCTCTAGGAAGAACAGTTTAGAACTGATAGAGCTATCCAGTATAAATATAGTTAGTTTAGTTTAGGTTTCTTCCTGTAGTAACATTGGATCAATAAGAGATTACTCTTACTGGACCTTTAGGGAGAACAGTTTAGAACTGATAGAGCTATCCAGTATAAATAAAGTCAGTTTAGTTTAGGATCCTCCTGTAGTAACACTGGATCAATAAGAGATTACTCTTACTGGACCTTTAGGGAGAACAGTTTAGAACTGATAGAGCTATCCAGTATAAATAAAGTTAGTTTAGTTTAGGTTTCCTCCTGTAGTAACACTGGATCAATAAGAGATGATCCTTACTGGACCTCTAGGGAGAACAGTTTAGAACTGATAGAGCTATCCAGTATAAATAAAGTTAGTTTAGTTTAGGTTTCCTCCTGTAGTAACACTGGATCAATAAGAGATGACTCTTACTGGACCTCTAGGAAGAACAGTTTAGAACTGATAGAGCTATCCAGTATAAATAAAGTTAGTTTAGTTTAGGTTTCCTCCTGTAGTAACACTGGATCAATAAGAGAGGACTCTTACTGGACCTCTAGGGAGAACAGTTTAGAACTGAGAGAGCTATCCAGTATAAATAAAGTTAGTTTAGTTTAATCATATATGAACGTAACTTACATGACAAGCGCGTTCATACATGTGAGCCAATGGTAGGTAGGATATATGGACATCTTCGTTAGAGATTTCGTAGCCACACTGGATAAATAATAAAACAGAGGGTCAGTCAGGTAGAATCACCATCACCATCACCCCCACCATCACCATCACCATCATCACCATCACCATCATCATCACCATCACCACCACCCCCACCACCGTGACAACAGAAAGCAAAACATAAACAAACCTTAGCCAGCATCAATTGTATAGACGAGACTTCAGATATCATATTAGCATGAGTGACCATTGCACCTTTAGGATTGCCTGAAAATAAACCAATACAGAATCAAACCTTCCTTCTCCAACAGATCTGGTTTGATCAAGAGAGAAACCCAACTTTCAAACCTTGAGAAACTCACCAGTAGTTCCACTGGTATAACAAATAGTTGCCAAAGAATCTCGATTGGGAATCTAAATAAATATTAAATATGATGTTAACGGTTTGACTCTACGAAACACTGTAGATTTTCTCTGGGTACTAAAGGTGGAAAAAGTTTTTTCTGTCTGGGAACCTGAGTTTCAGACTCAAAATTAATAATTAATGAGCTTCAATGATCATTGATTGATTTTTACATTGAACTGATTGGAGTGTTGTTTCTTGATATTCAGTGATGTCCAATTTGATATAGTGAATACAAAATGCATTACAATTATACTAGCCTAGACTAGAGCATACTCTAGTTTTGTTATTACTCATCAGTTAATTATCAACTTTATAAATTTCTGTAAAAATTTCCTGCAAAAGTTCAGATCCAAAAATATTTCTGGAAATTAGATTTCCAACACTACATTTCCTTCTGTAGTATACACTGGATCAACAAGGAATGGTACACTTACTGGACTTTAACAAAAAGTGTTTACAATGAAAAATCTATAAGTTTAGTTTAAACAATACCGTACTTACAACAGGTTCTTTCTTGGCTTGTCTGCCTTTTTCCTGAACAGAAAATCACAGAAGTATAATTAGACACATTAACTTATAAATTCTCAAATTACTTGCTTATCAAAAACCCACACACAGTATAGCCATAGGTGGGTGTCGACGTTTCGTGCAGCAGATGCTGGTCAACTTGCACTTATATGAGTGAGAAAATAATGTTAATTCCTTTCATTATATGTACGGTAGTCTTGTATTTGGAGGCAAAGAAATTGCCTCGAAATTTCTGAAGTTGTCCAGCATCAGCTGCCTGTAACGTTTAGCGAAACTCACCAATATGTCGCTTGTATAGAACACTAAATGTAATTTTTATATAATTTTTAGTACTTACTTCTACATCACTAAATGTAAGTATTTCCACTCCATGTTTGTTCGCTTTTTCTTGTTCCTCCTCAGTGGCTTTGTCGCCAATTTTGATGATGTATTTTAAATCTTTGCATTGTTCCACGTTCGTTAGTAACGTCTCTACTTTAGATGCATCACAAACAGTGATTTTTATACGAGCTACGTAAAACAAAATAATAATATCGATTTAAAAAATTTTCAGGTAGTTCAGACACAAACCACGGCAGATTATTGTATAGAATACTACCTACACTGGACCACCACATTTGAGATATCTTTTTCAGGTAGTTCAGACACAAACCACAACTCCTTATTGTAGAATACTGCCTACACTGGACCACCACGTTTGAGATATCTTTTTCAGGTAGTTCAGACACAAACCACGGCAGCTTATTGTAGAATACTACCTACACTGGACCACCACGTTTGAGATATCTTTTTCAGGTAGTTCAGACACAAACCACGACAGCTTATTGTAGAATACTACCTACACTGGACCACCACGTTTGAGATATCTTTTTCCGGTAGTTCAGACACAAACCACGACAGCTTATTGTATAGAATACTACCTACACTGGACCACCACATTTGAGATATCTTTTTCCGGTAGTTCAGACACAACCACGACAGCTTATTGTAGAATACTACCTTCTCTGGACCCCACGTTTGAGATATTTTTTTGAGGTAATTCAGACACAAACCACAGCAGCTTATTGTAGAATACTACCTACACTGGACCACCACGTTTGAGATATCGTTTTCAGGTAGTTCAGACACAAACTACGGCAGCTTATTGTAGAACACTACCTACACTGGAC
Organism: Trachythela sp. YZ-2020; assembly: GCA_016169945.1. Taxonomy (NCBI): domain Eukaryota; kingdom Metazoa; phylum Cnidaria; class Anthozoa; order Malacalcyonacea; family Clavulariidae; genus Trachythela; species Trachythela sp. YZ-2020. Next base: position 242,406 of record JADLSH010000041.1, on the reverse strand, counting down.
CACCACATTTCAGATATCGTTTTCAGGTAGTTCAGACACAAACCACGGCAGTCTACTTTACCTTGGTTGACAATATATGCACAAGCATCTGGTCCAAGTGTATCGTAGAGTGGTATGATTACCATTGAGAAACGATTGCATCCTTGTTCAGCCAAAACCCACTAAAATAAAATAAAACAATATCACTTAACAAACCAAAGGTCTAACCCATGAGTTTGCAAAGCGCCAGGATGCGCTGAACTTTAGTATTTTACTCTATCTAACGCCAGACGATTTTACTCGTCAGTGGTAGGGTATTGCGAGTTAATGGGTTAATGAGAAAAAAAGATTTTGTTTCACAAGGCAAAGTTCAAAATACACATCTTTAAGTCGCAAGAATTAGATTTTAAAAATTTTAAATATATACACAATGTACAGTTGTACAAACCTCGACTTTATTTTGAGAATAAATGCCAATGAAAGTCTCGGGTCCAGGCTCCGCTCCGAGCTCTCGTAATCCAGAACCAAAACATAAAGCCCGTTCATCAACCTAAATACAAGAACGAAAGCCAATGTATAATGAAATGAATTAACATCATATTTTCTCATTCTGATAATTAGCAGTTGACCACCATCTGCTGCACAATGTTTGGTGAAACCCAACTATAAGTTTAGTATGCCTATACATAAGCTGAATGATAACACCAGGGATGGATACAGCTTGATCTGGTAGGGGGGTGCTGAGCGGGAGATGGTCATGAAGAAGGGTGTCAATCGAGGAAGGGTGAATCATCAGAAAAATTTTGTCAGAAAAACTTTGTAAAATAAGATTACTTGGATAGTCAAAGAGGCCCTCAATGGCCCAATATTCTATTATTATTAAATCTAAAATTTGGATTTTATATGGAAATTGGCACCCCTCCCACACCCCCCCTTGGCCACGCACAGGAGGGGTGCGCACCCCCCTGTAAATCCATCCCTGGATAACACAACCTTTGAGAAGGCCTACAAGTTAATACGTACTTCATTATAAGTGAGCCACTGAAATTCCTCATCATAATCTTTCCTCCACCCAAGGCAAGGTTTGTCACCTAATACGAACAGATGGTATTACTTGTTGTTTTCAGCAGAATAGGAAGATAATATTGAGGCGAAATACACTGCATGGGATTGTATTTTACCTGCGAGCTGTACGCCTCTCATAAAACCTTCATAAAGAGTGTTGACATTTTCGTAAAAATGCTCAACAAGTTCTTCGCTTAACGCATTCCTCCTTGCTCCGTCTTCGCCCTGAAACGATAGCGAGGAATAAAAATACAGAGGAATTAAAAATAGTAAATTTCTTGCACTTGTGACACAATAATTACATTCCAATTGATTAGAGGCCTGTCTATTAGGCGTGTCTATATTACTTGTACCAATGATGTTTCAACAACTTGTTATCAGGATATGTTCGCACTGCTTGTCCCCAGCTTGTTGACAAGGATAAAATGAAAACGTGAGATTTTTACGTGTGTAGCTTGAGTACTCGGGCTGGCTCGCATTCATATGAGTGCTCGCTATAAATTAAACTTACTGGTACTTCGACAGACTGCTGGTTTGGATCAACAGGACATTTGAGCGGGGTAGGTCTGGATGTCACGTACATCATACTGGCAGCAGCAATGGCGGCAAGGCTGGCGAGTGTGGCTGGTTCACTGAGAAACTTTAAGACGTTTTCACTTGACATCTGATTCCCTGGCTTGATGTGCTTCTAAAGGAGAGAGAATGGGTTATTTCATAGTCCCTATAACAGTGTCTGGAAACGCATCTAAAGCTTTTGTTCTATGTTTTTGTTCATGTTTGTGCACCTTCACGCTCAGTAAACACATTGTTCTCTTAGCATAATGAAGGAAGCAGCCAATAAACTCCCTGCAGCTGAATATTAACATTTGTAAAACAAAGAAAACGTGCACTCTCAGTACACCCTCAACATCAACCCACGGACATGGCTATAAACTTTCAAGTTTGCCGCGTTTCCAGACACTGTATTATAGGGACTATGGTTATTTGAATAGAATTAACTTAGATCATAGCCAATCAAGATATGGTGTGAAAACTCGGTCAAAATCTTTATTCTATCTCTGTTCATGTTTATGCAAACTTTTGGACTGCGAAGACAATGACATTCCACTTAGCACAACAATAGTACCATCCAGTCACGATCCAGTGATCAGAATGTTCCATTGTCTTTTCATTGTTTTGAAAATCTCACTGTTCTCCATGCCATCCAATCATCATTGTTTTGAAATATTAGTGATGTCATGCATAGGACTGTTGGGTTAACAAGAATAGCTCTAACTGTTGGCCCTTATTGGTCCAGTGTTACTACAGGGGGAAACAGGAGGCTGCTCATTTACTGTTCGGAGTACTCCGGATTTTAGGAACAGCAATGGAATGGAACAGAATACGGTCACATGACTGTTCGGAGCTGTTCTAGCTACTCCAACTTTAAAGTAGGGGCAGTCAGAACAGAACAGGTAACCGCGTGATTTGTGAAGTTAAAAAATGCCATATTGAATTTATAATTAATATATAATGAATTTTAACCTGCAATCAGGTGTGTTTGATGTTCCAGAACCAGCGGTACACTCCATTTTAGTCCGGTGATATTCCAGAACAGTATGTGCACTCCATTTAGTCCATTACACAGTTCTGGAACAGTGTTTTGAATTATTCAGAACAGTAAATGGAGCAGCCTCCCGAAGTACCCGGAGAGCATCTCACATGATCAAATTCCCCTCTTGACGCACGTGATTCACTGGATTTGCTGACAATAGTAAGGCCATTGGCTCATACCTAGTTGTTGTTGTACTGAGGGGTCAGCCTCGCTGGGACCTAGTGTCCGTTCGCTGGCCCCGCATCAAGCTTATCGTGTCTACTGTATCGTGTTGTTTCTATAGATCGTATGTATTTTATTTAATGTAATTGGTATGCTTGATTAAAGTTCTATAACATTGTGTGAAATTACATACGTCAGCGGGAATCGGTTCCGACAAAATCGGATCGTGTGGACAGGTCTGTAGGGTCAATCCGATAAATCACACAACTACATATTGCATAAAATTCATAGATAAATACTTGCTCACATAGCAAAGATTGGTCCAAGTTCATGTTTAAAAATAGTTGCAGTCAAATATTGCAACAGGCTAATATAAAAAGCGATTGATCAATGGATATTGTACTACAACAAAAATACACGCAATCCCCGTTTTAGTATAGAACTAGAAATGTTCTCAAATGAATGAATCCAAACCGCGTAAACATAAAAATCTTCTGGGTTTCGAACACACGACCTTTGCGAAATGCCAGCTCAATGCTCAACCAGATGAACTACACAATTTATGTACAGAATATTCAAGAAAATAGGAAACGCATTTCATAAAAGAACTTAAAACACGCAATTAAATATCAGTTCTTTGTAATTAACTTGCAAGAGTCTTTAATAAAACCTCTTGAAAAGAATATTCGTGCAGCATGTTCACATATTGTGCACGAAAAATGTTGCGTTCTTAAGCGTTTCAGCTCAGTACTGCTTTGACTGGGAATATGAAACAAGAAACTTTCCTCAACTAAGCAGAAGAATACAGGTTACTGGAGCTGTTGTTAAGTTTACTGTTCCGTAGACATTACAAGTAACAAGATGTGGAAAGTTATCGTGTTGATTTTCATCAGTTTTTGCGTGTTTAACGTTGTGCTATGCGAAACCATCCACTCTGATAGCGTTAAGAAGAATTATAATGCTCACATTCATGACAATGCCGACTTGTCTACAGTGAAACGGTCTTCTTACGAAGCTGAAGGCGCTAGATTTCGAAGGGCAACAAGCTCCAAACCTCGAAAAAGCTGTCAATCAAGTTCCCAATGCAGTGGAAATCAAACCTTATTCGAAACAACAAGCAAGTACTATAACTGCTACTGTGACAACGCGTGTTACGAAACGTTTCAAGATTGTTGCCCTGATTTTGTTAAAACTTGTGGCGAACAGAAAAGGCTCGAGACAAACACCTTGGAACCCTTATGGAAATGCTTGAAACTAGACAAATCCAGATTGGGTTATGGTCATTGCTTTCTGAAAGGCCCCGTTGGAATTTGGATGGTGGTAAATTGCCCAAGGAAGTGGCCTTTTGACGAAATTAGGTCGAAATGCGAAAATGCTTCGGAAACGTTTTCGTATCCAGTTGAAGATTTTTTACCGGTAGTTGGTGAAAATGGATTCACATTTAGGAATAAACACTGCGCTTTATGTAATGGGGAAAGAATTTACACAACTTGGGATGTTATGGTCAAAGGTTTTATAACTCCCCCAGAAAGGTATAATATAGATGAGAAATTGATGTTTACATTAGCGAACGGGGGTTACATACAGAATATAGCGCCTGGGGTGGACTTGTCGCGCCGTTATTGCGCAGGAGTAAAGTATAAGGATACTTGCACGAACAAATTACACCCGGCTTATAGTGCGTGTAAAGATGGTCCCATTGAAACTGTGGGAGATTTGGACAGTGGGTATTATAAGAATGTACATTGTGCGTTTTGTAATGGAGAAAGCAAGCTTGACGACGAGAGATCGCTAGAGTTATGCGGTGGGCCAGGGTTTCCTCAAGGATTTTCAATAGTTTTTAACACGGGTAGTAAAAGGCCATCAACCCTTACCCGGGTTGTGGAAAAATACTGCCCCCAGGGGCTAGTTTATGATACTACCTTGGAATACTGCCGTGAAGGACTGGTAACTAGCGCATATGATACTTTATCGGATGTATTTTTCATTGCTTTATGGTTTGAGTCGGGGTCGATTCAAATTCCTAGACCACCGTTTAGCCCATTTAGAAGGCGTTTGGGTCCTATTCCTAACATAGACAATATCACTGAACATTTAAAGTCGGGTTTGGTCAAAAAATTTGCTCTGAAATCAACTCAGGTTAAAGAAATTAAATTCCATCGGCAAAATTTTGAGAGCTCGTTTTTAGTGGCAACTTTTCGCCTAACCCTAACACCGTTTCAAGAATTCATACTGGCCAATCAGAACAACACTGTGAATTTAAATATTTCAACCGAATCCATAAAGTTTCTTGGACTTTTGAAGTTTACAACGAACTTTACAATGCATTCAGGAAGATTTCGTTTTCCAGTGGTCAAATTAGTTTCAAGACAACTTGCTTGCTTCGAAGGGATGACGCTACAACCACATGAGTATGAAATTGATAAAAATTCTGGAAATGTATTTCAGACCACAACAGGGATGAATTTTTCACGAAATGAGTATGCGGTTCTAGGAAACGTTGGAGGGAACATTACAATTTGCAGAAAATTGGTCCTTAGCGGTTGCAACAATGGTGCTTATGTGATGCTAAATAATACTGAGTTTTTCATCTACCAAAATTTATCGATTTTTCACTACGGAACGAATAAGACTTACAATTTCGGAGAGTATCAAATTATCGAAAGCAGTTCTAATAATCGAAATAGCTTGGAGTCGCTTCAAAATACAACGTTCCCAAAAAATGCAACAATTGCAGTTTGTTTGCCATTTCGAAGGACTTTTAATACAACCGAAAACATTTCTACCAAATCTGAGACGAGTTACGCGTTAAGAATTTTGACTTTAATCGGTTTTAGTATTTCGGTGTTATTTTTGTCACTCTTATTGGTAACCTATGGGATGTTTAAAGAGTTACGTACGCTTCCAGGGTTAAATTTAATGAGTTTGAGCATTTCTATGTTGTTGTCGCATATGATATGGTTAATCGGTACAGCTCATTTTCAGGACACCGCAGTATGCGAAGTTTTGGGTGTAATTGAACATTATTTATTCCTTGTCACATTTATGGCTATGTTTGTGATCTCATATCACTCGTGTGTTGTGTTCTCTCAATTATTCAGCGGAATATCCAGCAATTCTCTGGGACGATTTGCAAAATATTCGACCATAGTCTGGTTAACCCCCGCGATATTTATTGCAGCCTGTATTGCACTGGACAGAACTGAAACAACATTCGATATATATGGTACTACATGTTGGTTATCGACTGATAAAGCGGTGTTATATCTATTCTTATTACCCGTGGCGGTGTTGTTACTGTGTAATATCTACACCTTCATCAAGACGGCGTTAGTATTATCACGCTACAACAAAGAAACAAGAATTTTACAAAAAGATCGAAAACAAAACCTTATCATTTGCACAAAACTTGCAACGTTGGTCGGTTTTCCTTGGGTGTTTGCGTTCCTTGGGGTTATATTTCCCGATATCGAGGTTTTTGAATACTTGTTTGTCGTTTTTGCCTGTCTACAAGGATTTTATATCGGCGTAGCGTTTGTGTGTAATAAGAAGACGCGCGTGCTTTATAGAAAGTGGTGGAAAAGTGCAAATAGAGTCAGCGTTGGATCTGACCCAAAGAATCAAACATTTCAGATGTCCTAGTGGATATACTATAAACTGTAAAGGATTTCACCAAGCAAAGTATTATGGGAATGTTGATTGAAATCACTGACCTCAATATATATAAATGGACTATCATTCTGAATCACTGACCTCAATGTAAATACATGGACTATCATTCTGAATCACTGACCTCAATGTATATACATGGACTATCATTCTGAATCACTGACCTCAATATATATACATGGACTATCATTCTGAATCACTGACCTCAATATATATACATGGACTATCATTCTGAATCACTGACCTCAATGTAAATACATGGACTATCATTCTGAATCACTGACCTCAATGTATATACATGGACTATCATTCTCAATCACTGACCTCAATGTAAATAAATGGACTATCATTCTCAATCACTGACCTCAATATATATGCATGGACTATCATTCTCAATCACTGACCTCAATGTAAATAAATGGACTATCATTCTGAATCACTGACCTCAATGTAAATGCATGGACTATCATTCTGAATCACTAACCTCAATATATATACATGGACTATCATTCTGAATCACTGACCTCAATATATATACATGGACTATCATTCTGAATCACTGACCTCAATATATATACATGGACTATCATTCTGAATCACTGACCTCAATATATATACATGGACTATCATTCTGAATCACTGACCTCAATATATATACATGGACTACATTATGATCTTGTCTAACTTTAAATGATTAAAGACCATGTAAAGTCCATTCTGCGCATGTGCTATGGGGGGTCCCGCGATGTAAACAATGCCCAAATCTCGCGTTGTTTCGACTAAAATTCGACATCTTCTAAATCAGAAACTCGAATCTGTATTAATTTCAAGCATAGCGAACCAGAACACATCATAATTTTTTAAATATAGCGTGTTTAAAATGTAAACAAACGGACGTTGCCGGTTTGTTTACATCGGGACTTTACATCACCTTTAAAGGAATTTAAGACTAACTTTGAAAACGTTGAAGTTCTTCTTATATTTTTCAGGTAGTTTGATAGTACAAACGAACACCTTCGAAATCGATTAAGCCACTGTGTTTTGAGTGGCTTAATACCCATACAGGGCTTTTGACTTTTTCACACTAGCAAGTAAGCCTTGAAGGTGTTGTGTGGGCAGATAGAAGTACTATAGATTTGACTAAAGCAAGCAGGAATCTAACATATTAGCATCATCATAGCCTCAACAGATCAAGGTAGTAGTTTTACTCAACAGTCAACCGCCGAATATTTGCTACATTCTACCCACACTCGGTCTTACCGTATTGACCTCGCTATCGCTCGGTCAATACGGCAAGACTTCGGTTTAATATTTTACCGTAAAGACCGAACGTTTGAGGTTAATAAGTAGTTAATATAAAAAATGTGTATAAATTTTCGTTATAATATTCCATCTACAAGCACCTTACACTATTAGTCCTATCGAACGAGATACTAATATAAAAAGCTATTGATTTATGTATATTGTACTACAATTTTAGTATAGAACCGGTTTTAGTATAGAACTCTGCATGAACTCACTGAAACGAGTAGAAATATTCTCGAACGAACCAATCTAAACCGCGTCCGCGTAAAAATAAATTTAATGGAGACTTTAAGATATGCCTAATCTACGACGCGGACGTGACGAAAAAACTATTCGTCACGTCCGCGTCGTATATATATAGCATATCTTAAGGCCGGCCTCCACTTGCACGTACGTATAGGCCGGCCTCCACTTGCACGTACGTACGCACAATTGCACGCACGTACGTGTTTATACTTTCGTGAAATTTGATTGGTTAAAAACTTGACGGCCGCACAGAAAGTAGAATACAGTTCTACTGTCATACGTACAAAAAGTTAGCCGCGACGGTCAAGATTAGCGATCATTTTCGAGTCACAGAGCATGCGCAAAATCGGCCGCGCTGGCCGTACGTGCAAGTGCTCTGCGACTCGAAAATGATCGCTAATCTTGACCGTCGCGGCTAACTTTTTGTACGTATGACAGTAGAACTGTATTCTACTTTCTGTGCGGCCGTCAAGTTTTTAACCAATCAAATTTCACGAAAGTATAAACACATACGTGCGTGTAATTGTGCGTACGTACGTGCAAGTGGAGGCCGGCCTTTAAAGTCACTAATGGATTTCATATCTTAAAGTCACTAATGGAGTCATAAATTCTATGCCTATGCTCTACTATAGACAAACAACACAATTATATAGAATATTTAAGAGTGAAAGTGGAAACGCATTTCAAGAAAGAACTTAAAACACGCAATTAAATATAAGTTCGTTGTAATTAACTTGTAGTTGTAAGAGTCTTTAAATAAAACCACTTGAAAAGAATATTCGTGTGCATAGACAGTACAATAAGTGTATACACACGAAAGAAGCTGCGTTTTAGCTCAGTACTGCTTCGACTTGCGATACGAAACAACATACTTGCCTCAACTGAGCAGAAGAATACAGGATACAGTGGAGCTGTTTGCAGGAATTTTAAGGTAACATTGATTATAGAAAGATAACGAGAATTTAAAGCCCAGCTGGTCAAACGAAGACAAAAGTTGAATAAAGTTAGCAAGCGAAAGTTTACATGAGAATTTTATCAACCAGGCTTTACTGTTTCGGTTCCTGGGCATTTAGAGTTAACATGTATCAAAAATATATATTGTGAAAATTATCGTTTCTTCTGTTTTTGCTTAGACTCGAGTGTGAGGAAACACAACAAAGTAATTAAGTTTACTTCTTAAAATGTGGAAAGTTATCGCGTCGATTTTGATCACTTTTTGTGTGTTGAAAGTTGTACTATGTGAAAACATCCATCTTGATAGAGTTAAGAAGACTTCTAATGCTGAAATTCATGACAATACCGACTTGTCAACGGTGAAACTGTCATCTTACGAAGACGAAGGGACAAGATTTCGAAGGGCAACAAGCTCCAAACCTCGAAAAAGCTGTAAACCAAGTTCTCAATGCAGTGGAAATCAAACACTATTCGAAAAAACAAGTGAGTACTATAACTGCTACTGTGACAGCGCGTGTTATGAAACGTTTCAAGACTGTTGCCCTGATTTTGTGGAGGCTTGTGGCCCACAGCAAAGGCTCGAGGCAAACACCTTGGAACCTTTATGGAAATGCTTGAAACTAGACAAATCGATATTGGGTTATGGTGATTGCTTTTTGTTTGGCCCCGTTGGAATTTGGATGGTGGTAAATTGCCCAAGGAAGTGGTCTTTTGACGAAACTAGGTCGAAATGCGAAAATGCTTCAGAAAAGTTTTCGTATCCAGTTGAAGATTTTTTACCGGTAGTTGGTGAAAATGAATTCACATTTAGGAATAAACACTGCGCTTTATGTAATGGGGAAAGAATTTACACAACTTGGGATGTTATGGTAAAAGGTTTTATAACTCCCCCAGAAAGGTATAATATGGATGAGAAATTGATGTTTACGTTAGCGAACGGGGGTTACATACAAAATATAGCGCCTGGGGTGGAATTGTCGCGACGTTATTGCGCTGGGGAAATGTATAAAGATAATTGCACGAACAAATTACACCCGGATTATAATGCGTGTAAAGATGGTCCTGTTGAAAGTGTGGGAGGTTTGAGAAGTGGATATTATAAGAATGTACATTGTGCGTTTTGTAATGGGGAAAGCAGGCTTGATGACGAGAGATCGCTAGAGTTCTGTACTGCGCCAGAGTTTCCTCAAGGATTTTCAATAGTTTTTAACACGGGTAGTAAAAGGCCATCAACCCTTACCCGGGTTGTGGAAAAATACTGCCCCCAGGGGCTAGTTTATGATACTACCTTGGAATACTGCCGTGAAGGACTGGTAACTAGCGCATATGATACTTTATCGGATGTATTTTTCATTGTTTTATGGTTTGAGTCGGGGTCGATTCAAATTCCTAGACCACCGTTTAGCCTATTTGGAAGGCGTTTGGGTCCTATTCCTAATATAGACAATATCACTGAACATGTAAAGTCGGGTTTGGTCAAAAAATTTGCTCTGAAATCAACTCAGGTTAAAAAACTTAAATTCCATCGGCAAAATTTTGAGAGCTCGTTTTTAGTGGCAACTTTTCGCCTAACCCTAACACCGTTTCAGGAATTCATACTGGCCAATCAGAACAACACTGTGAATTTAAATATTTCAACCAAATCCCTAAAGTTTCTTGGACTTTTGAAGTTTACAACGAACTTTACAATGCATTCAGGAAGATTTCGTTTTCCAGTCGTCAAATTAGTTTCAAGACAACTTGCTTGCTTCGAAGGAATGACGCTACAACCACATGAGTATGAAATTGATAAAAATTCTGGAAATGTATTTCAGACCACAACAGGGATGAATTTTTCACGAAATGAGTATGCGGTTCTAGGAAACGTTGGGGGGAACATTACAATTTGCAGAAAATTGGTCCTAAGCGGTTGCAACAATGGTGCTTATGTGACGCTAAATAATACTGAGTTTTTCATCTACCAAAATTTATCGATTTTTCACTACGGAACGAATAAGACTTACAATTTCGGAGAGTATCAAATTATCGAAAGCAGTTCTAATAATCGCTTGGAGTCACTTCAAAATACATCGTTCCCAAAAAATTCAACAATTGCTGTTTGTTTGCCATTTCGAAGGACTTTTAATACAACCGAAAAGATTTCTACCAAATCTGAAACGAGTTACGCGTTAAGAATTTTGACTTTAATCGGTTTTAGCATTTCGGTGTTATTTTTGTCACTCTTATTGGTAACCTATGGGATGTTTAAAGAGTTACGGACGCTTCCAGGGTTAAATTTAATGAGTTTGAGCATTTCTATGTTGTTGTCGCATCTGATATGGTTAATTGGTACAGCTCATTTTCAGGACACCGCAGTATGCGAAGTTTTGGGTGTAATTGAACATTACTTGTTCCTTGTCACATTTATGGCTATGTCTGTGATCTCATATCACTCGTGTGTTGTGTTCTCTCAATTATTCAGCGGAATATCCAGCAATTCTCTGGGACGATTTGGAAAATATTCGACCATAGTCTGGTTAACCCCCGCGATATTTATTGCAGCCTGCATTGCACTGGACAGAACTGAAATAACCTTCGATATATATGGTACTACATGTTGGTTATCGACCGATAAAGCGGTGTTATATCTATTCTTATTACCCGTGGCGGTGTTGTTACTGTGTAATATCTACACCTTCATCAAGACGGCGTTAGTATTATCACGCTATAACAAAGAAACAAGAATTTTACAAAAAGATCGAAAACAAAACCTTATCATTTGCACAAAACTTGCAACGTTGGTTGGTTTTCCATGGGTGTTTGCGTTCCTTGGTGTTATATTTCCCGATATCGAGGTTTTTGAATACTTGTTTGTCGTTTTTGCCTGTCTACAAGGATTTTATATCGGCGTAGCGTTTGTGTGTAATAAGAAGACGCGCGTGCTTTATAGAAAGTGGTGGAAAAGTGCAAATAGAGTCAGCGTTGGATCTGACCCAAAGAATAAAACATTTCAGATGTCCTAGTGGATATACTTTAAACTGTACAGGATTTCACCAAGCAAAGTATTATGGGAATGTTGATTGAATCACTGACCTCAATATATATAAATGGACTATCATTCTGAATCACTGACCTCAATATATATGCATGGACTATTGTCCCATAAATTAGATATAAGAACTGTTTTGATTGGTCGACGGACTGCTGGAATGAATTGATGCTTACCTGCTAGATTTGATGTTTACTTTTGATGTTCACCTGCGATAAGCAATTTCATTGGCTAATTACATTACTATTGGCTTTTTTATTAATTTTCTCTCAAAATATTTGGCAAAATTCACTATTTTCAAAATGGCGTCGAAATTTCTAAACAATGCCGAAGTTGAAAGCAGTTTTTACGAAGCACAAACACATGATTATTCTTAATAGTTCGGTAAGTAACAAGACTAACAAATATCAGTCTATTTGATTTATGGGACAAAACCGTTATGCCATGATTTTTTCGGTAAACCGCAATTGATCTCCAATGGAAAATCGATGTCCAATGTGTTTGATGTCTACCTCGCTTCGCTCGGTAGACATGGTTTACCTCAAAATCATGGCACAACTGATATTATTCTGAATCACTGACCTCAATATATATACATGGACTATTATTCTGAATCACTGACCTCAATATAAATACATGGACTATCATTCTGAATCACTGACCTCAATATATATACATGGACTATCATTCTGAATCACTGACCTCAATGTAAATACATGGACTATCATTCTGAATCACTGACCTCAATGTAAATACATGGACTATCATTCTGAATCACTGACCTCAATGTAAATACATGGACTATCATTCTGAATCACTGACCTCAATATATATACATGGACTATCATTCTGAATCACTGACCTCAATGTAAATACATGGACTATCATTCTGAATCACTGACCTCAATGTAAATACATGGACTATCATTCCAAATCACTGACCTCAATATATATATATGGACTAATCATCACCTGAATCACCATCTCAATATGACAATATGCACGTGCATACATTATACTAAATTTTTTATATAATCCCTGTACATCTATTCTAGTAGTTTTTGTTGTATTATTTTACAAATAAAGCTTTACAAAACCTTTTTGCTATGTATGCTGTTTTTACAGTGGATCACAATTCATGGTGGGGGTGGGGTGGGGTGTTATTTTGTCTAACTTTAAAAGATTAAAGGAATTTAAGACTAACTTTGAAAACGTTGAAGTTCTGGATCATACAAACCAACACCTTAGATATTGATTAAGTCACTGTATTGCGAGTAGCCATACAGGGCTTTTGACTTTTTCACACTAGCAAGTAAGCTTTGAAGATGTTGTGTGGGCAGATACAAGTACCATATTAGCATCATCATAGCCTCAACAGATCAAGCGAGTGCAAGCATAGTTTTGCAACAACTTTACTTCATGTAAATTAGATATCGACACTTGCTCCTAGGCAACCTTGTATAAATAGCACATAGGTTTTATGCTCGACTGTCTCTGATGATGTCGTTGAACGACGAAAGCTTAGACAATTGTATTATATTTTTAACATTTTAATAAAAACAGCCGCATATCTTGGCCTCACTAGAAACCAAATACTTTTGATAAAATGCTGCTGAAGGACAACTTCAAATGATTATAAATTATGCATCGTCTGTGAATCAATACAGTGATATCCAAGCTTTTAAACGTATTTATAGACTTATAGTTAGAAAATGAAATTATAAACACAGTATTTTCACTATATTCTACACAACAAACTGACAGTGTTTTCTAAAGATTTTAAATTTTAAAATTAATACCGCTTTGACGTCCGCGGTTTTAAAATATTACAAAACACTCTTTGATTTTAATGTCAATATGATCACTTCAAGTTTTGTTTAAACAAGAGTTACGACATACGTTTGACAAAAGGCTGTAAAAAGGCCTGCAAAGCAAGATACTACAAGTCCAAACAAAGCAATTTAAAACTGGCAATTTGCGTTTGAGAAATATCCTAAATAATTACTTACTAAAAATTAGTTACTACGTATTCTCGAGAGTATTCTAACATTCGGCACATCTAAAGATCATCTACACATTTATATTGCAAGCATTTTTATAAATCTAAACAAAGACGTTGAGGGCTCCTTTATGCACAAATTAAGCCTAAAAGCCGAGCATTTTCCAGGCTTCTCTATCGCAGAAAATTCACATCAATTTTACTCTACATAAGTATAAATTATTAATTGCAATTTGCAAAACCTTATTTGTCTGCAAAAATTCACGTTGAATAAACAACCACAGACTTACCTTTAGTGATTTAAATTGTCAAGGAAACTTGTTAGTTTAGTTCGCAACCTTTCTTCTCAGCAAATTTAAAACAACTTGTAGTATCTCGCAATATTTGTCTTGAATATTGGCCAATAGTTAAGGTCAAAGTGCGAAAAGTCACGAGAAAACACGCAAAACATTTAATCAGGTCTGATAAATATCATAAATAGAATGAATGGATTATAAAATACCCCCCTGAAATAAACACCCTTTTATAAGATTTCCGGGGAGTGAGAATTATTTTTGCGGACTTTCATATTCCACTTTGTTGGAAGAAAATTTCGCTTGCGGAGGAAATTTGACAAAATTATCCCAACACGTCACTGACCTTTATATATTACTGTAGTTTACAGGGTCTTTAAATACACAGTAGGCAGAAAAAGCATGATGGGTAATGTTGGCCTAGTCAAACTATGGCCTACTAACCCACTACACATAAGTTCATGGATATTGCCATATCTCAAATATGCAGTACCAGTGTAAATCTTTTTACAAAGCCATAACAAAGACATCTTGATTGTTATCACATTATTCGAGCTCTTTTTATAATCTATGAATTAAAAATCATTTGCAGGAATACACTTTCAATATTATATAGTTTGCGATCATCAACTCTTGGCCCTAAGTTTCAACGATGGAACAAGTTCGTCATGATAAAGTCTAAATCCAGGTCCACATGTTGATGTCACACTTATCTTTCTTACAAACTCCCCTAAACATAGAAAGAGCACAAAAGTTATAATATTACAGTGTCCTAATGCAGACCTCTGAATTCAGGTGAGCAATCGGCAAATGCCGACCTGATTGCCGACCTATTCTCATGTCAGGACAGCATTGACCTGATTTTTCTCTAATTCAGAGGCCTGCTAATGGTCTATTGCATAATACTGAGCATAACAATAGTGCCATCCAGTCACTATTCATTGTTTTGACATATTTGAGAGAGAAGAGGCTTTATTAAAGGCCCGTTTACACTTGTAATTTTTGCTGAGATTTTAGGTGTGACTTTTTCAGCTGACGTGATTGCAACATGAAATTGCAAATGTAAACAGCCTGCGATTTAAGTGCAATTTCACTGCGAGAAGTCACAAACATTTAGATAATGCTTGAAATTTATCACAACTCGCTGCAATTTTTCAAAAAAATTTAACAAAACTTGACTGTGCCACCCCTGCATGGTTAGTTTTTGGTGATAAAAATGGTGGAAAAATCAAATCTATTTCTGCATTTAACTGTACAACAAATTTTTTTTCAATGCAGAAACACACAATACATATACCATACCTTTATTTGTTTTACGGTTGTTCTGGACTGCATCAATGACCACATCAGCATTTCGATGGAGATCTTCCAGAGAGAAATCAAGCTAAAATTAAAGATGGCTAATGGTAAACATTTTTGCAGGGTGATAAAATATTCAAATCTTTGGAAACAGGTTGGTTTCAATAGGTGCTATCGTGCAGCAGATGGTGGTCAACTGGCAGTTATCAGAGTGAGAAAATAATGTTTTCAATTATTGCCATTATATGTAGTAGTCTTGTATTTGGAGACAAATAAATAAACTTTAGATGTACTTTGTACTTTAAAGTGTCAACATTTCTCAAGTCAATCACCATCTGCTGCCCTGTAACCAGGGCCGCCCAGAGGGGGGGGCAAAGGGGGCAATTTGCCCCGGGCCCCCAACTAAAGGGGGCCCCCAAATAGAAATGAAGTAAAATATGGATATATATTACTGTAAATAGTCTCTCAGAATGCAGGAATTTGCCATTCTGAGATCCTAGATTTCAAAAATTTCCCGGAGGAGAATGCCATTTTAGCACTGGATGAAGATTAAGAATGTTATTTGAAACGAATGTAATCCATGCAGAAGTTCAAAGGTATGGAAATCAGTTTTCTAAACAAGCACATGCCGTCAAATATCTTTGAGGATTGAGAATAGCGAGGGCCCCAAAGCTATTTTTGCCCCGGGCCCCCAAATGTCTCTGTGCGGCCCTGCCTGTAACACTTATCAATATGTACCACAATCCATGTGTATGCTACGTACCATGCCTATAGCCGTATTAACATAACCATATTTGTCTGTTTTATATACCCGTGTATGTTTGAATGTTTGAATTGCTGTCGCCAAATCATCAGTTACACTTCCTGGAAAATGAAATGATTTGTCTATATATGTATTTGCAAGTGTATTTAATTGCATGGCTGTCATTGACGTTCTTACCACGTCTAGTATGTGGCATTTTTTCTCTTAAAACTTTCTGTAAATGTTTGATTTTATCTGCCATATCCAAAGATGCCAAACAATGATCAAACTCCAGTTCATTGTTTTCAACCTTCAAACAATAACAATATACTGTTAGTATCATGTACTATCTAACATATTTCAGAATTTGATTTGCCATTTCAGAGCTTTACTAAGCTAAACTAGCTCTGTTTTCACTGGATAGCTCTATCAGCTCTAACCTGGCTCTAACCTATTCTCCCTAGAGGATTATGGAAAAAAACATCCAGTATTTACTACAGGAGGAAACCAGAGTACCAAGACAATACCTAGCCTGACATTCCCTGAAGATTCACACACCTGAGAAAACAGCTCCTCGTCGCCTACAATCTCTGCACCAGCATCCTTTGCAGCTTGAGCTTCATTGCCCTAAAATGCAAATACATAAACAAACAATTATATAAACAAACATATTGTATATTATATATTATGATTGCAATTATACCTCAGCAAACACAAGGACTTTCTTCGTTACACCAAATGGTCTTGGTAACATAAGTGTTCCACGAAATGAAGGAATTTCCTGCAAACGCAAATTATATCATATTTAAATAATCATATAAATCAACCATTTTATAATAATTGATTGGTGGACTATTTCACAATACTCAGAGAAGTTTTATAAGGTTTAAGAAGATATGCTGCAGGTCTGGAGGATAAAACTACCTGATTGAAAAATACAACAACAACTTGTTGTATTTTCCAGGTATTTCATCCTCTAGAAACCATATACATTCAAGATAGCCAGATTAGAGTTTGCTAAGTGCGTGGGGAAGACAAATTAAACAATTGGTAATGCGTGGTTGGACACCGTTCGCAATGCACAGATGAGGTTTTTTTAAAAGAAATCTCACTGACCGCATAATCTGTTTTTACCCGTTTCCATCTGCCAAGCTGATGTTACATTACTTTCCTGATTTTCAATGTTTTCCACGGATACAGTTTATTTCAGTATTTTGCGTGGATGGAGTTTATCTTATATATCTTGCGCGGACGCGGATTAAACATTAAAAACAGCAAACTCTGCAATCTGGCAAGATAGTAGTCATAGTACTGTACCGGCTTATAGTACTGTACAATGTACAGTACTACAATTGTACCATTTGAGGCCATTCAACCACACTGTCCTTAAACTTACTTTATCTAACCCTTGACATTTCATACACATTGTAACGGTTTGTTGAGAGTCTTTATTCTCGTCAACACAATATGTTTTCAACTTTTCAATTGCTTCTTCAAACGAATGCAAAGGCACTACATGATTGTGCAAAAAATAAACATAATCTCTAGGACCTTCACTAATTTGTACTTTCTTTCTAGCTGATTTTGTTTTGCTTCGGCAAAGTAAAACTTTTCCAGACGAGCGAAAAGATCGCAAAACACAATAATATGTTCTTTGCATTATTGCGGCGGCCATCTTGAATTTATTGCGAAATAAATTTCTGGCAAAACCGCAAAAGTTGGAATTGTTCAGCTTGTCTGCGCGTAAATTTTGTCGCAGATATTATCAATAAATCAATCACTAAATCGATAGTCAATCAACCAAATAGTCAATTGAATCAATCAATTGGTGGGTACCCGTTACAGTAAACATTACTGGGCATTGCTTGGCGAAACCATCATCACTTTTTGCAGACAACTATATATTCCGAATTCGACTGTTTCTAAGTATATCTGTTTCAGAACCTGACATTTCTTTTGAAGTTTTCCCTCGGTTTTTCCACAGGTTTTTCCTATGAATTTTTATATGCAGAATGCAGCTGCTTGCCTGCTTTTGTAGAAAAGGAAAATGGACTCAATTAAAAGAAATACCGCGAATTAAAATGGAAGCACTAAGACACTTTTGAGACGCGACGCTTTCGAGTTGTAAACAAAACAAACTTCAAAAATATTGGCAAAATGGCGACAAAATATAGTTATTTAGGAAGGCTGGATCGTTTGGGATTATATTCGGACGATCAACTTTCTACAGGTAGACAGAGGGATGTCTTTATTCTCTTGTTTAATATATTTTATAATTTGAAAAGCGAAGTACGATATATAAAATGTAACTTTTGTCAGACACTCGGAAGCTTTAAAACTGTAAATAATGAACGAAATATTTTGTTTTAACAGAACGTGTATCAGCGAGTAAAACGGCGGACGTTATAGGGTGGATTATTACTTTTATAGCATATGTTTTTGCTATTCTGACCTTTCCTGTGTCCGTATTTTGCTGTGTCAAGGTAAGGCTAGCTTATTTCGCGAATGGCGATTTATTTCGGAGGGAAAAACGAGAAAAAATCGCAGAGGCGACTGCGTTTCGAAGCTCGTGTGTTCAATTATATGGCAACCCAAGGTTGTAGTCTTTCGACCACAGGAATAGATTTAAATGCGCTTATCCTTCAACGAAGGGAAGCCAGTAATATAAGGTGGATGTATCGTATATATACACGTTGTAGTAGGCTCTTGCGGTGATTGTGGGACATGTCAGACTTCCTCTATCCCTTATTTTGACACATTAACTCTTCCTTGTAGATCATCCAAGACTATGAAAGGGCTGTTATTTTTCGTCTAGGTCGACTACAACCTCTAAAACAGCCAGGTCAGTGTAGTTAAGCAATAAAAATATCTCAACTCAGTCAAAATATAAAGTCATGATCATTTTGTTCATATATTATTTATTGATAATATTTCATTTTGGCGACGATAGGAATCATTTTCATTTTGCCTTGCATTGATAAGTTTGATAGAGTGGACATGCGCGTGAAAGCTTTCAATGTACCTCCACAAAAGGTAACTTTATTCCAATTTCAACAAGCTAACACACACACACACATTTATACAGGAGAAAATAAGTCGCGACTTACATAAGACGCGAACACACTCGTATAAATGGTTGAATTCTAGTAAGTCGCGACTTAAATAAGAACAGGGGTTCAGACTGTTCCACAATAAGTTGCGACTTATTAGAATTTGACCATTTATACGAGTGTGTTCGCGTCTTATATAAAATGCGTCCTAATCTGTCTCGAGTTATCTTACTACAAAATGACTTTTTCAAAGACTAAATTCCATGCTACGAAAATTATGTAACACACATAATTATGAATGTTTTAAATCACTTAAAAATTAGCACCGTCTCTTTGTCCGGATACCACCGTAATGTACACATATAAATTTGACAACAAGCTGGGAATATACTATGCTGGGAACAAGCAGTGCGAACACATCCTGATAACAAGTTGTTGCAACAGCATTGGTATAAGTCTGCTGCAGGTTTGTTACAACTTGTGCGTTTTTACGGATGTATGATATATTGTTTCCAGATTCTCACGAAAGATCAAGCAGCGGTTTTGGTCGGTGCCACAGTTCAGTTCCTGATCAAGGACCCGGTGGCGTCCAAAGGCGTCGTGCAGGATTTAAACCACTCTATGCGAGTTCTAGCGCAAACCACGTTGGTCAATATTATGATGACGCAAAAACTTATCGAAATACAAAACGATAAGAAGTTTACTAGCATACGCGCTCAGGTATGCGTATATCAACATTGGAGGAGGAGGGGGGGGGGCATACTTCACCTTACTCATTTGCCACTGGGGGCCTTTTGTATTTGCTTGAGAAGTAGGCCCTAAGACACCATATCTGTCTCATGATTGGTCTAATTTTTTGTGACCACAGCAGCTTCATCAAAATATTACAAACACATTTGCATTAAACTTATGTCTTTGAAAGATGATCACACACTTTGATCAAAGAAACATGTCTTCAGATCTCGCAGTCACACGAGAATCACGTCACGCTGAGTAATCCGCCATTTTGGGTGGCAAACATCATCGCAAGCAATCCCGACAGCAACGATAATTCCGGATTGAATTCGTCAAAGTGACCTCTCTTTTTCACACAAGAGCACTGTTAGGGGTTGTTTGACTGTTGTAGTCCATTTCAGTGGCGTAGGAAGCGGGGGGGCCGCGGCCCCCCCAATATTATATGAGGGGGGGCCGAAATACCTTTCGGCCCGCCCAAAAAATAAAATAATTTTCATGGAAATGATGGAAACAGCTTAGTTCCCTGTTTAATGCTTACTAAATCGCCGGTAGATAAGACTCTGAAACGGCCGTTTCCGGCCATCTGGGGCCTTCAAATTTTAAAACATTTTCGCTCGCCGCCAACCATGGTGGCGCCTCGTGAGCTTGGGCTCCCCCAATTTGGAATACGTTCCTACGCCCCTGGTCCATTTACAATCGCACTTAGCATTCTCACTTTTTCGATCTAGAATGAGCTGAATAAAGCAACAAAATCGTGGGGTGTACAGATCCACAGAATTGAAATGTAAGCACTTTTCATGGTTATTTAAAACCTTGATTGATCAATTGCTTGGTTTCAGTAAGCGTTACAGGGCAGCAGATGCTGGTCAACTTCAGACATGTTGCCAGTTCTAGGAGCAAGAAAATTAAACCACATTTCTCAATTCTAATTCTTTGCCTTCAAATACAAGGCTAGTAACAGATAATGAAAAGAATTAACATTATTTTCTCACTCTGATAACTGCAGGTGTCACCATATGTTGCACGATAGTGCTTAGTGAAATCGACCTACTGAGACATTGGAATATGTCAGAACGTTGCCTCTTACCTACAACGACAGTTGATGCCTTTTTTTACTCCATTTTAGCTCAGAACCGCAAGTTATCTGCGCGCCACCTGAATTCAACCCTGATCTGTCATCCATGTTCAAGGGCGCCGACAATCCAATAAGCACTATATTTCAAGGTAAATACAAAATATTAGTATCACTGTGAGATATGTCTTTTCCAGTGTTACTACAGGAGGAAACCTAAACTAAACTAACTTTATTTATACTGGATAGCTCTATCAGTTCTAAACTGTTCTTCCTAGAGGTCCAGTAAGAGTCCATCTCTTATTGGTCCTCCAACCCCAGTCACACAGATGAAAGGAACATAGACAATGCACCAACACACCCCTTTGAATTAAGGTATAGCAAAGGAGTTGATGCTTTTCTTGTTAAATACTTGCTCATTTCTTCTTACAGTTCTGCAGGGAGCTACAAGTGGTCTGGGTCCACAAGTATTGCCATCACCTAGTATCCCTGCCACCCATCATGTCCCAAGCATGCCCGCATCACGTGAACAACCCCCTCAGCCCAGGACACTCGACCTCGATCAACTGGTCGCCGTATTTAATCACGTGACAGACGAACGGCTTGTGCAAGAGATTGGTTGCGTATATCAGTTCAACATCACTGGAGACGGTGGAGTCTGGTATCTAGACTTGAAAAATGGTCGCGGGTGTGCAGGCAAGGGCCCGCCTTTAGGGTGTACGCCAGACGCAGTGATTTCACTCTCGTCCGAGGATATGCGAGCACTGTTTGCGGGCGAGATGACAGCCTTCAACGCATATATGCAAAGCAGGGTCATTGTTGAGGGTGATGTCCGAATGGCCATGAAATTGCAAAGCGTTGTCGAGCGAATGAAACAGCCACGTATGGCGACGAGAACTGCGCATGTGCAAAGTGATATGGCAATACATGGACGGAATGATGTAATGATTATTTAGAATTACATGAACATTTAAATAGGCTCGTTGCATATATGCTTTGCAAGTCGACAGAATGAGCGACTGGAATGGTATCACCACCCGGTGATGGCACTTTTCTTATGCTAAGTGTTATGCGAAAGGCCTATTTTACCTGCAAACAAGTTGTAACAATGGCTGTATATAATTAATTTCAGTTGAAAATGTACGCTGTTTAAACATCTTGCAATTCTCATTAATAATTTATGATAAAATATGAAAATCATGACCACGAATGAGCTTGTATATTTGATCCAAAATCCTACTGATTTACGTAAACGTATAGAAGTCTATTTTTCTCATCAAATATCATTCAGAGTGCGAAATTTACCGACTAAACTGAGCAGCAGAGTTATACACCTTTAGACTTGAATCGCGAATTGCAAAGCGGAAAAAATCTTAGATCAAAAGTTATCTTATATTACTGAGGTCTTATATTATTGAAGATTAGGGATTTAGGTTAGAATTGGGTCTGCGATGTCGGGACTCGGGTGACTTTCCATATTACCTTCCCGAAATTACGTCACAAGGATTAGGATTAAGATAAAGGTTAAGATTAGGGCCGAGGTTAGGATTAGAGTTAGGATTAGATTGTATTAAAATTCAGGTTGTTAAACATGGAAATTGAGCCGCGATGTCCATATAGGGTAATTCCCGGAACTCAAATTCTGGGAAGAAACTTGATATGCCTCGATAGATCGTATTAAAATAAATAAGCCCTTTAAATTGTGCCCTTTAAATCAATATGGCATCCAACGAGGAAGCACGGTCTGTAACCGAACAAAATGGCACACGAAAGGCTAGAGATAATCCCAAGAAATCTTTACACGCGAACAATGATTTACGAGTGAGCAAAGACAATCTTTACATGATCATAGCGCTATGGATGGAAGATCTTGTCGATAAAGCTCCAGAGCATCACAGAAAGGTCGGAGCGGTGTTGGTGTTACCAAACGATGTGGTTTTGGCAGCAGATTGTTCTCAAGATGGCGCCCACGCCGTAGCCAGGCTGTTGATGAAGCACCACAACAAAGCCGAGGGTTGTAAGATGTTTATGTCTCGAAAGCCGTGCCCGTTCTGTGCGAAGCTTTTGGTCCAATCGAAAGTGAAACGAGTTCTTTATCTGCCGTTGGAACCAGAATATTATCGTTCGCCTGAAAGTGTTCAGTCCAACAACGATAGAATTGCTCAGTACAACGACGAGCAAATGAAACAAGTCGACATTCTGTTCACCGCAAGCGCCATTGCCCAGACAAAATTCGCCGTGCAAGTCGATGAGTCCGTTCGGAACCGTGCGAAAAAGGACTCACCAACAGACGAAGAAATTAAAGCAGAGGAATACAAAAATGCATTGATCGATATATACGGTTTTAAGAAAACCTCCGAATGGATGAAAGCTGTTAAGAAGGAGCTACCTTGGCCAGTGTTCGACAACCAGATAAAAAAAGAAGTTCAAGAATACTTTGATGAAGTTATGGACTGGATAGCAACAGTTTTAGTTCGGTCAGGCGGAGGGTTGGATTACGAGTTCGAATCCTGCAATGAGAAATCAAAAAGTTCAGAAGGCTTTAATCCAGTAAATGATCTCACCCACGCGAAGCAAGCCCGTCACTTCATCGCGATAGCAAGATTCCTCGCCTGGCGCACAGACGACCCAGAAGTTGGTGTCGGTGCGGTGATTGTTAGTCCCAATCCCAAGATGGAAATTCTCGCGCTTGGCTGGAACGGCTTTCCTCTCAAAGCACATTATGGCGAGTTTGCAACAGCTTCAAAAGATCGATCTACAGATAATAAAGATCGACCTACAGATAATAAAGATCGACCTACAGATGATGAGCCCGAGGAGCAGCCCGATAAGAAGTATCCGTATGTCATCCATGCAGAGCAGAATGCCATTTTGATGCGGAATAACAAGAATATCGAAGGTGCAATTCTGTTTGTTACGAAATCTCCGTGCAATGAATGTGCTCCGTTGATTGCAATGCAAGGTATCGAAACCGTTGTCGTTGATGCTAATCTCAAGCAAGAAAAACCTGAATGGTACGAGTTGGGTCGTACGTTGGGTTATAACCTGTTTTTCGAAATGGTCAAAGATGACAATATCATTTGTTACAAAACGAAAAAGAAGCCCACGAAAGAGAAGCCCGTAAAAGAGCATCCGGTTAGTGAAGATACACAAAAAGAATTGGACTTTTCAAGGGGAGATTCTGCCGACAATTGATCTTATGAACACGGGAACACAGACCCCCCCCCCCCAGGACACCCTTGTTAATTTAACAATTGTTATTTTGCATGTAATAATACATCAATATAGATTATAGGTATAATAATATTCTTCACGCATGATATATTAATGACCATTACAATAAATAGTTTAATTGATAGACAATTGATCTGATGAACAAATTTAAACTTTTCAAGTAATTGTGGGCAGATTACTTTGCATGTAATAATACCTAGGTAATGTTCTTGATCCACACGTGATATAGTAGTGAACATTGACATAAAATACTGTAGTACTTTAAAAATACACTTATATAATGATTAATAATGTCAAAATACAAGATAATGGTAATAATATTTTCAATGTGTTGTGCCAGTGTAGGTAAGCTTCGGGTCTTAGGGTCAATCTACCTGAAAAATACAACAAAATCTTCAAAGTTCTTGAAGTTCTTGTTGTCAGTTTTTCAGGCAGATTGATCCTAGATTGAAGCTTATTATATTTTCACCAATACCCATGAGTGTTGTTTTGAGAGGGTTGTGACAAATCGTTATAAAGCTTGATGACATTCTTAGACTTGTTACAAATTGTTCCAACAAGCTCAATATTGCCTAGTCTCCTTCGCAGGCAATTCGGTGGCATGCGCAAGCGACAGAGTTGCGCAATATTATAACCAAGAACGTGGTAACAGGAGATCGTGAGGGATAAATGATTGCGCAATTCTTCCATTTACCAAGAGTTGCCTGCGGAGGAGATTCGGCAGTTGTTATATGCAGATATCAAACTCATTAATCACGTTGATGGCAGTTTCAAACTTATTACAAGTTGTTACAAATCTGATATCGCCCGTTAAAAACGAATTGTTACAAGGTTGACAACAACAAGTTTGCTTACAACTGGTAACCCCACCCCTAAACTGTCATTCAAATTCCACTCGGTTCCTACGCCACAACCTAAAATAAACTGTTTTGACGATGTCTTCATCAAACAAGCAACAAAATGAGACGCACAACTTTACTTCCTTACGAAAAACGCGGCGACTCAATAATATTTTCATGAAAGGAAAACAATTACGAAATCATTATGCTGTCTAATATACGCCATTAATTACTAATTAGCATTTTATTCTTTAA
This sequence comes from Trachythela sp. YZ-2020, assembly GCA_016169945.1. Classification (NCBI taxonomy): domain Eukaryota; kingdom Metazoa; phylum Cnidaria; class Anthozoa; order Malacalcyonacea; family Clavulariidae; genus Trachythela; species Trachythela sp. YZ-2020. Next base: position 216,886 of record JADLSH010000041.1, on the reverse strand, counting down.
AGTGGACAATTTCACAGAATTGCTAAGGATATAGGATCTTTATGGGTGCAATCATTCTGTCCTTCCTTTCGGTTGGGACAAAGATATTCAGAGACGTTGATATATTAACAGAAATGTAGGCAATTATAACCAAATATTTTGCGTCTTCGCGTGTTCTTTGTTTAATAAATATAAACTTAACATATGCCGGCAGTACGCCCTGTGTAAACTACCGAGGTGTAAACAGACTGATTCTTATTTTATACACGTATATAGCGTATTATGCGTATATGCATGAGAAGACACCGTTGCGGTTAACTCAACAGTGAGTTCTGTACAACATCAGATCAACTAAAGTTAGCCCACATTCAAGAACATGTACTACCTCTGTATGATCTAACCATGCTTAACTCAGCAGCGAGTTCTGTACAACATCAGATCATTTTAAGGTAGTCCACATTCAAGAACATGTATACTACCTCTGCATGATCTAACCATGTTTAACTCAGCAGTGAGTTCTGTACAGCATCAGATCACTTAAAGTTAGCTCACATTCAAGAACATGTACTACCTCTGCATGATCTAACCATGCTTAACTCAGCAGTGAGTTCTGTACAACATCAGATCACTTAAAGTTAGCCCACATTCAAGAACTAATATCCAATCCTAAATATTAACCGCCGCCAGAAGTTACGTTCTCACTTCGGATTTTTTGTGTGTGTATGTGTTTGTTTGTCTGTCAGCTGGATAACTCAAAAACTATGAAACATTTTGCTATGAACATTTGTGGAATTAATGACCATTGGCCAAGGACAATACAATTTCGTGCAATTTGAATGAACATTGGATGAGAAATTTACAAACGTTTTTCTTGGTTTTCCGGGCTGAAAGGAACTGAACGCGTAAATTAGTGCATGAATAATTTATGCATGTATTTATATATTTGCAAAGTTCTTTACATTCTCAATAGAAAGTAGTATTGATTCTCATGCGATAGTTCTTTCAAAATAACTTATATTCTAGACTTTTAAAATGTGCATGATTTTTAATTATGGAGTTAAGCAATTACTGTTGCTCATTTATTTTTAACGTTGGTTTGTAAATTGTATCATTTTTGTAAATTGAAACGGGAAAGTGCGAGTCCCGTTCTTGCGTATTATCCAATAAAGTTGTGAAAACAAAATAAAACAACAGGCACCAGTGGATATGTAAATCTCGTGATATATGCCTAGACAGGTGTTCTTTTCTATATAATGTACGCGCTGTAAGTTTATCTCTTTCAAACATCAACATTATGGCGTTCAGCGAGGGTTACGCGAAGAATCCTCCACGAATAAGTAAAGACAATCTTTACATGATCATAGCGCTATGGATGGAAGATTTTGTCGATAAAGCTCCAGAGCATCACAGAAAGGTCGGAGCTGTGCTTGTGTTACCAAACGATGTGATTTTTGCCGCAGATTGTTCTCGAGATGGCGTCCACGCCGTAGCCAGGCTGTTGATCAAGCACCACAACAAAGCAGAGGGTTGTAAGATGTTTATGTCTCGAAAGCCGTGCCCGATATGTGCGAAGCTTTTGGTCCAATCGAAAGTGAAACGAGTCTTGTATCTGCCATTTGAACCAGAATATTATCGTGATGAAATCAATAAGCAATTACAAATATCCAACAACACCCAGATGAAACAAGTCGATAATCTGTTCACTGCAAGCGCCATTGCCCAGACAAAGTTTGTCTTGCAAGTCGAAAAGCCCGTTCTGAAACTTGCGAAGAAGGAATCAACAAAACGCGAAAAAACTAGAGTAAAACAATACAAAACTAGCATTGATCGATAAGTACAGCGCTTTCAAAGAAGAATCCAAATGGATGAATTCTATCAAGGAGAAGCTACCGTGGCCAGAATTCGACAAAAAGATAGAAAAACAAGTTCGAGAATACTTTAAGAAAGTCATGGAATGGATAGCAAGAGTTTTAGCTCGTTCAGGCCACCGCGAACTGAAGCCACCACCACAAAATACCGACGATGCCGATTGGTTTGCCTTTGATCCAGTAGCTAATCCCACCCATAAGAAGCTAGTCCATCATTTCACAGAAATAGCAAGATTTCTCGCCGAACGCACAGACGACCCGAAAACTGGAGTTGGTGCAGTGATTATGAGTCCAGAAATGGAAATTCTCTCGTTTGGTTGGAATGGTTTTCCTCTTAAAGCACATTATGGCGAGTTTGGAAGAGCTTCAAAAAGCGATGAATCAAGTGATAAGAAGTATCCGTATGTCATTCATGCCGAGCAGAATGCTCTCTTGATGCGGAATAGCAGGAATATCGAAGGCGCAATTCTGTTTGTTACCAAATCTCCGTGCAATGAATGCACTCCTTTAATTGCCATGCAAGATATCAAAACCGTTGTCGTTGATGACGTCATACCGCGCAAAGGAAAAAGAACCCGACCGAAAGAGTTGGGTTATGAAAAGTTTCCCGAGTTGGTCAAAAAGGGCAAGTTCATTTGTTACGAAAGTGACAAAGCTAAATCTTATAAAAAGTTTGAGTAATCCTAGACAGATCACTTTGTATCAAGTTGTTATAATATAATAATGAAAATTATATTAATATAACTTTTTCTTAAACTTAAATATATACAATTGTAAATCTCATTAATATTTAAAGAAATACAATAATTTAAACGTTCATTAGTTCAGAATTTGTCCATTCTTTATTTCTACAACAAAAAATATATAAAAGGTCGTTCGTATATGGCAATGGATCCATTTTTCTGATGCAGTATTGTTGGTGTTGTTTATCGAGTCCTAAATCATTCAACATTTCAATAAAACGTGGCATTCTTTGTCAAACAAGGAAGCTGACAGACAGATTTACAAATTTAACAGTTGAAAAATATTTATTCTGTTCTCTAATCAGGTCTTCAGATTTTGCTTTCTCGCGTTTAACCTTGTTTGCGAGGTTTAGTTCAAATCCTACTCGTAGAGGTGTTTCTCTGAGATGGAGAGAAGTAAATCTGGACGACTTTCGTCTTGTGTTGTAATCGAGGGGCTTTCAAATCCAGGGAGGTCAACAAAAAACTTACATGCGTTTAGAGTTTGAAACGTTTTGTTTTTGCGAATAAAAATAATAATAATTTTATTGATTATAAACATAGTAAAACTACAAAGATAAACCTCGCTTATACAGGTAGCTTATTAATGTCTACTTGAACTGAGCTTATTACAATTATAATTATCAAGAAAAATATAAAAATAACAATAGAGTATAATAATAAGAAACTTGGGTCTTGGGATAGTTCGTCTGATAATTCGTCATCACCCGACAAGATGAAAATTTATTCCCACAACAGCCTCTTCCCCAGGCACTTGGCTTACTTTGGCTTACTATGCTGCTATGTGGGGTCCGCGCGTGAAACACGCGATGAGGAACTCGCGTTTTGCCACGAACTCACACAATATCACGCGTCCGAGTTAGAGCCTGGGGACGAGGTTGTTCCCAGAACCATTGCCAGTATGGATCACATTCGCGCTGTTCTAGCTAGTTCATCTGGATTGTTCCTCTTGTTTTTACGCCTAGACGCGGATGTTAGGTCAAGCGGATGATTTGTCTTGATCGATTATTCGTCTCTAGCATATATTGGACCAATAACATAGAAGAATTCGAGTTGAAGTTTTTAACCGAGCGTTCATTTAGTTATTTAAAATCAAACTATTTTGACGATGTCTTGATCAAACAAGCAACAAAATGAGACGCACAACTTCAATACCTTCCGAAAAACGCGGCGACCCAATAAAATTTTAATGAAAACAAAACAATTATGAAATCATTATGCTGTCTTATACACGCCATGAATTACTAATGAGCGTTATATTATATAAAGTAGACAATTTGGCAAAATTTCTAAGGATATGGCATCTTTATGAGTGCAATTATTCCTTCCTTCCTCTCGGAATTGGGACAAAGACATTCAGAGACGTTGATATGAATACAGAGATGTAGGCAATTATAACCAATATTGTACAAGCGTCTTCGCGTGTTTTTGTTTAATAAATAGAAACTTCACATATGCCGACAAGCCGCCCTGTGTAAACGAACAAACTCCGAAGTGTAAACAGACTTATGTTAAAATAAAAATAATATTTTGCGAATGGAAAAAAATAGAATTGAGAGATGTATTTCAATTTTCTTGCCGTTATTATGTTCAACAGTCCTGACGTTGACTACCAACTGCTATCCAGGCCCCAGTAACTAAGAAACATTTAGAGCTGATCATTTTGGCGGCGGAACAGGCAATGGGCCGCGAATTCCCTCGCGTGGGAGTGGGAAGCTGGTAGGCGTCTTCAAGCACTCTCACAGAGTTATCCCAAAGATAGAGATTTTTAGGAATTTGTTAAAATGTAAAAAGTATTTGAAAGTGTATATGATCATAATGACCAATTCAAACAATATATTAAATATTAAATGTTTAGACACTTTTCGGGTTTGTGAATTCAACATGTTCTCTCCAAAACTCAATTTTTAGAACTGCCCATTTTAGGTTTTAGAACTACCCATTTTGGAAAATGGGAGGCCTTAGGATGACCCCTGCTACAAATAATTTAAGAGGATGTTTTGTCGTGTAGCACGCGCTCAAAATTCTAATGTGATTGAACATCTTTATTATATCCAGTACAGTCACTTCTTCTATGAAATGCTACAAACTCAACTTAAATCTCTCTCCTATAAAGTTATAAACCTAAGCCATGTTCCCTAACGAACTAATATTCAATTCTACATAAGTCTCGAAAGTTTTATCATTTCTTTGATATTCATCATCCTGATATAACCCTGGGTTATTAAAACCATAGTTAATTTTAGGCATGTTCTTCGCTGCGGTAGACGATTCATATTTTGTTGTGTTCTTCCCTGTTCTGGGCGATCCATTGTTTGTATCAGATCTGTCTCGTCGCACGGCGGGCAAATGTGGCTCTATTCCTGTCCTGGCCAATCCATCGTTCGCCTCAAATGTGTCCGCCCCCACATCGCGCAAGTGTGGCCCAACCCCCTCAGTTTCACACCCCTCTACTCCATCTAAGTCTTCCTCCTGTAATCCGCGGTTCAAACAAGATCCATTTACACTACCAACTGTAGCATATACCCCGAGATTTTTGCACTGTTTCGAATCCTCGTGCAAAACCTCCGACAGATCACGATCGGGAAGCGACGAATGGTGATCGGGAAGCGACGAATGGCGATCTGAAAGCGACGATTTACGATCATTAAGCGAGTCCTCACGACAAGTTTCCGATGGATTCCGAGATGGTCGGGACAAGTCTACATTTGAATTCCTTGCCGAACAGGACGAGAACTCAGCAATCTCTGCAGCAGGCATAAAACTAAGTTGTGACAAGGTCTTTCGAGATAGTACCCGCAATCTATCGTTACCTTCGACTACAGAAGGCAACATCTCGCCCAAATTACGTACGCTCGCGTTGGTAGCGCTTGTTGTAAGTGGTAGCCGACTATCCTCTCGACATACGAACGTCAGATGCAAGAACGCAGCACGAAAACGATGATTCAGAAACACGTACACGACCGCGTTATACATCACGCACGATTTCGTTAAGAACACGCAAACGTACACGGCTAACGGAGGCACGGGACACCCAAACGCGGCTAGCAAACCCGTAAATCTTGTCGGCAACCACGTCAGCAGAAAGAAGAACATTACAATAGAAATCATTCTTGCAGTCCTCGTGTGATACAACGACTTCTTTCTCAGGCCAGTCTCTTTGTATACTGTGATGCGTTTACTATTATACTGAGTGCATCTTCGAGAACTTTTGCGTACGGATTTATAGATCTTCGCATAGCAACACGCGGTTACTGTAAGTGGGAGGAGACATGCAAATATAGTTGAAATTATCGTATAAGCCATTGAACTTGGACTCCGATTAGAGTAATGAATATAGCATCCAGTATTGTAACGTTTATCCGGCGTGAGTTCGTTCCACCCGACCAACAATGGAAATGTAAACACGAATGAATATATATGACTGATACATATGAACACTTTTGCGCGAGGTTTTGTAACGATAAAAGTCTGTAGCTTGCGAACTGGTTTCGTTATGACACAAAAGCGATCAAAGGCTATTACAGCGAGTGTAACCACGGCAACGGATATTAGGTATTGGTGCACAAATCCGTACGCTATGCAACCATTATAACCATATAACCATTCCTTATTGAAAAAGGAAGGGGTGGATAGCATCAATTGTAGTACAGCCAAAAGCAAATTGCAAAAGGCTAAGTTCAGGATGAACAGATTTGTTGCTGTGCGGAGTCGCGAATATTTGTAGTAGACCGTTAGGATGATACCATTGCATAATAGTCCTAGGATTTCAATAACAACGAGACATACTGAAAACACGAATACTAAGTCATGCGTCCTTGACGAGCGGCCATGATTGTCTCTGCTTATGTTTTCCATTGTCGAGTTTGCCATTTGGTTGTCTGTTTATAAATAGTAACAAATTCCTCTTGTTTATAACGATAATACACTCGCAACGAAACTTGGAACAAGACAAACTCTTTGTCGAGTGATTTCTTTCTTTGGGTAAAAATGCAAAAATTTAAATATTGGAACTTAACAACTCTTCGACGGATCAGTTCTTCTTTGTCCGAAGTAAAATTTAAGATATATAGACTCTTAGGTTCAAGAGTTTTTGTTGCGTAACTTCTTTCTTTGGATAAGAAATCAAAAATTTTTGTGTCGTTGGAGCCTCAATGTTGTTCGTTTGACTCTATACGTGTCCGACTTGAGTAAATAATTTTATAATTTTTTTTCAATCCACGTCGAACTTGTACGTTTTTTTTGTTCAGTCCGTTGGGGGACCTCTTTTCTTCGGTGATACTTTTGATGTTGCAACCTAACTCGAAGAATTGTTGTCAGTCGTTTAAATTGTTTTAAAGTCACAAATATTTTTTCTGTATGTATGAAATAGCTCTGTCAACGTCCAAAATATTCCAATATATATTCCAACTTCAAAGTATCAGAAACATGCCACTTCAGTCTCTGTTCGTGTGTCTATATGTCACAGAGATTCAATACAATGTGTACACTATAATCGATAATAGTGTGTAATCAGTACAGTTTTTTGCCCAATCAGAAATTAGCGACAATGTTTTTTAGCGAAGTGTCAATATCCACCTGGGCAAGTTTACACAACAGTATCGCGTAGATATAATCCAACCTGCTGTCTGTAGTCTGCGTAAAATACGACCTGTGTGTATTTATATATATATTATTTATAATCCAAATTGTATTATATAGTCTCTTGCTTGCCTATGGCTCAGAATGAAGAGTATATAATTATCACTGCCACGATTGTAACGGTGTCCAAACTCACTAACAGCACCGGTTTTAACAAATTATATTTTGATCTTTTTGTGCATAATGTACAATTCGCTTACATACACCTTGTCAATTTGATATAACCAGCTTTATAGGTAAACACAACAAAAATAATATCCTAGAAAAATACAGTTTACCCAGTGGCTTTGTACGTCTTCCTTAGACGTCCGTAGTCAGCTTGTTTTATACAACCAAGTTTAAATAGTCAGTGCCAACAGTAAACCCAAAGTATATCCAAAGTATATTTACCAAATGCTTGATACATCTATCCTTTCCCAAACTTTCGTCTTGGAAAACCTGTAGTCTGTTTATATATATGTTTAAATTTAAGTATTCCACGTTGTCTATTAGATCTAAGCACCAGGCCAAGCACTGTAGTCTGTATATATATAAATTCTTCGCCTTCGACTTATATTTAAACAGCTTCAAATATTAACCGTTAATCTTTCATTTACCAGATATTATCGAGGCGTTATCAGCAATCCTGAAAGAATGAGCCAGCCAAATTGTGTAGTGTTAAATACTACCAGAATTTAAAGGCCAGCTTCAACGTTGCTTCGTTCTTGAGTTACTTCGACTTTAGATTAACGACTGTCTCGGTATTAATAACTAGAGACCGCTGTCTCTTACCGTAATATTGTGTAATATCCCCTGCAATTTCAATATATTAAGCACACACCTGTCCCTGTGTTAGGCCTACACTTACTATTCAGTCTGGCTCGGTGCCTGGGTTATTTACATCTGACAAGCGAGACTTGAGTTAAGAGGTTTCAATATCATGTAAATTGCGCTAATTCTTTGCTATTTCCCGTCCTTAAAAACACCGCATTTACATTTTCCGTTGCCATTGTCGTGTCTTAAAAACCTTCAAAACACCGAATACACTAGTTCTTTGAAACTTGTACAAAATTAAGTCCAAATTGCACATGCATGGCGCACGCCATTAAACAGTCAAATGTTACATTAAATGACCCGTTAGACTATCAGCAAATTGACCTCCAACATTGTGTATCCAAGACCTTTAACATCAAACGAAATTGCTTGCTCTTTGTTATAATGTTATGCTATGTATCCAAGGTATGGACGCAGCGAGTGGACAAAGAGCGTAGGGCGTATAAGGTCTTTTTATCTAAATAATTTGTCTACGCAGAGACCCCCTGACGGGCTCGCATAAAAGCACTAAATGTTATATTCTCCATTATGTGAATCGACAATATTTTAAACTTGCCATATTTATGCATATAGACAAATCATATGCTATCTAAACGTGTAGCCAGAAGGCGCAGATAGCTCGTCTTGATGGACGAGCCGTCTTTTGCCGCATTTATACACAGACAAAAATTATATAAATATTTCTTTACTTGTAAATTGCACTGTAATTTTCTATCGCAAATTGGTTCCGATTATACGTAAGGAAACATATGCTTGGTTTCACACGGTTTATTTCAAATCTATGTATTAAATCCAACTACTCCACTCAAAATTACAATAATTTTTGTAATTATAAGTCGACTTCGATCACGCTATGAGACTGCGATTCCCTGCTGTAAAATGAATCAACTTGCAGCGCGACACAAAACGCAAGGTCGCGATTATAAACACAGCCTTTTTCAATATAAAACCGCGGGATGCGGTAGTCCTATAGCCCGCTTTAGGCATTCAAAATATTTCTCTGTAGTCATGAGAATGTGGCGCATAAATGAGATGTATATCCTGACCCACCCAGTCAACATTCACTGTGGGAGGAAACCGCGGAGAACCTGGAGAAAACCCACGACGTTCGGTAAAGTGTTGACTAAAGTGTTCACACGTATAACTGTCAGAGTCTGCACTCTGTAGCGAAAATCGAACCTACGATTTCAGAGGTGAAAGGCGCTTGCTCTGCACGACCAGAGGCATTTTAATACGAAACTTTTTGGAACTAATGGCCAAGTCTGACTAAATTTTGGTTCAAGGTAGAGGAGAAATTTACAATTTGTGCATGATGCATCAATAAATGACTCAATCAATACTTGACCTAATTTGCTGGCGAGGTATGCAGTTATTGAGTGCGCTCTTCTTTTTTTTATGAAACTAAACGCTAAGACCCCAGCAGAGTGACATAAAAATTGTCAAGGTAACATGCATATTGCATAGTAATGTTTACGGATATTTTGAAAAGTTCCAGGAACAACCCAGGCTCTAGAATTTTTAAAACATTTTCACGCCATGTGATATTCAAAATGCGCGATGCTTGAAATTGATATTTAATTTTAAAAACATGTGTACAAAAGTCGTTAGGTATAAAAAACTGATCAAACATTTTCAAAACTTCTTGTCATAATAATTATGCAAATTTTGCCATTTGAAAGAACACAGAAGAATGCATGCAATAGCAAAATTATTTGAATATTTTAAAATGCTAGCTATGAAAATTGTTTTCCTGTAAGTTTAATATTCTACATCGTTAGATTTTGTTAAAAAAGGGACTTGTCTCAACTATAAACCTTCTTTTAATAGCTTTTAATCTTTTTCAGGTAGTTCAGACACAAACCATGGCAGCTTATTGTAGAATACTACCTAACTGCCATTGGACCTCCACGTTTGAGAGATTGTCATCTAGTAAGTAAGAGGGTTTATCCAGTAATCTTCTTAAATATATCTAAAACTCATTAATAATTCATGAGCAAATTAGCGAATGAACTCACCCTAATTCGTCACATGATTGAGGTTGGATACCGCAAGGAAACACGCTAAAAATCATATACCATCACCGTTGTTAGATGAAAAACGGTTTTCATCTAATAACTGAGATCCTAATTACAAATTCAAGTCAAAACACAAAAACAAATTACTTTCATAGGTCCCCCGTTAGAGCTTAATAAATTGAACAGCCAATGAAATGTTTTCGTTTGAGATGTTGTGTAAACAACTCGTTTCTCGTGTTTCATCAGGGGACCAAACACTCGAAAACAATAAAACACTCGCGCTTCGCGCTCGTGTTTCATACCGTTTTCTCGTGTTTGGATCCCCTGATGAAACACTCAAACTCGTTGTTTACATATAACGTCAACACTGTACTGGACTTTTGTTTAATAATGTGAGGGAGTGAAACTACAGAAGATAAATTTATAGATAGCCAGCCGCCAAGTTGTATGCAGGATAATTTTTACATGTTAAAACTTAAAAATAAGCTAGTGTGTATCGGTTATTCAGGGAACAGGACTAAATTGCGCGCAATATGAATTTTGTATTTTTCTAATTTTCCAATGATCAGTTTTTCAAATCATAAATACATATTATGATATATAGGTGTAAGAGATTCGACAGCTGTACACATTTTCTATACATGAATCGTACAACATCATTTTATTAAGGTAGCTCACATTCAAGAACATGTACTACCTCTGTATGATCTAATCATGCTTAACTCAGCAGTGAGTTCTGTACAACATCAGATCACTTTAAGGTAGTCCACATTCAAGAACATGTACTATATCTATATGGGTTAATTAACTATGACCACAGCGCAAGTGTGAACTAACTTGCTCACAATGTTCATTGATATACATGTTGCACAAGTGTAAAGTTCCAAGTTAAACCTTTCGCTTTTATATCTCATGTCATGTACATATATATTCTATTATTCTAATTATCAGGAATGTAATGTTGTTCAATGGACTAAATTACTATGTATTATTGTATTAAAGTTTTTACTAAAATAACATACGTGAATATTTATGCCAATAGCTAATGGGAGTAATGAATAATGTAATCTGTCTAGAATTATTGGCATTCGATTTGTTCAAAGCTGAATTTTTCTCTTCCTGGCGTTTCTAGGATTTGTTGTTAACTCTCTCGTTTGGTAGCAAATGAACTTGCCCTTTTTGACATCCTCGGGAAACATTTTGTACACCAACGCGTTCTTTTGGGTCGTTTCCTTGCGCGACAAGACATCATCGTCTACGACGACGGTCTCGATACCTTGCATGGCAATTAACGGAGTGCATTCATTACACGGAGATTTCGTAACAAACAGAATTGCGCTTTCGAAATTCTTGCTATTTCGCATCAAAATGGCATTCTGCTCTGCATGAATAACGTACGGATATTTCTTATCTGCAGATGGATCGTCTTTCGAACCTCTTGCAAACTCGCCATATTGTGCATCGACAGGAAAGCCATTCCAACCAAACGAGAGAATTTCCATGTTGGGATTCACAACAACCGCACCGACTCCAGTTTTTGGGTCGTCTGTGCGTTCGGCGAGAAATCTCGCTATTGCCATGAAGTGATGGGCTTGCTTCTTATGGATGTGATTACTCACTGGATTAAAGCCACTGGAACTTTTTGAATCGTCACTGCAGGGTTCAAACTCGTAATTTAACCCTCTGCCTGACAGAACGTTAACTCTTGCCATCCACGCCATGGCGTTGTCGAAGTACACTTGAACTTGTGCCTTTATCTCGGTGTCAAACGCTGACCAGGGTAGCTTCTCCTTAATAGACTCCATCCAATCGGGGTTCTTATCAAAACCGTACTTTTTGATCAATCTACATTTTTCTTCGCCAATCTGTTTCTTTATATTTTTATCTTTTGTAGGTGTTTTCTGTTCGGCATGTTCAAGAATGGACTTTTCGACTTCAAAGACAAAATTTGTCTGGGCAATGGGGCTTGCGCTGAACAGATTATCGACTTGTTTCATCTGGGTGTCGTTGGATTCATTTATTTGATCATTTAATTTTTTCGAATCCTTGCGAGCTTTCTTGTCGGCATTTTGTTGAGGCGGTTCAGGCGAACGATAATATTCTGGTTCGAACGGCAAATACAAGACTCGTTTCACTTTCGATTGGACCAATAGCTTCGCACACATCGGGCACGGCTTTCGAGACACGAATATCTTACAACCCTCGGCTTTATCGTTGTGCTTCGTCAACAGCCTGGCTACGGCGTGGACACGATCTCGAGAACAATCGGCGCCCAAAACCATGTCGTTTGGTAACACAAGCACAGCTCCGACCTTTCTGCAGTGATGCTCTGGAACTTCATCGACAAAATCTTCCATCCATAGCGCTATGATCATGTAAAGATTGTCTTTACTTATTCGTTGATAACTCTTCGCGTAATTCTTCGGGTTATTCTTCAACGAGGCCTTACCAGTTTGGGGACCTTCTTTGATTTCTACTGTGCGTTGGCGTTTTGGTCTTGACGCCATATTGTTGAGATTTAATGGCGAAATTTATAGGGCGTACATTTATATCACAGAAATTATATACAACAACGACTTGTCTATTAGGCGTATATAATGAGACTGTGTATATCCAATTACAGGAAATTACTGTCGTTCTCAGAATAAAAGGATTTTACAATCAGTGGATTTGACTATATTTGGTCAAACCAGTAGGTCAAACATACCAGTGATCTCAATATTAGAACTGGATGAAACATAGTTTTGACTGATCTCAACATTTGAACTGGATGAAACATAGTTTTGACTGATCTCAAAATGTGAACTGGATGAAACATAATTTTGACTGATCTCAACATTTGAACTGGATGAAACATAGTTTTGACTGATCTCAAAATTTCAGCTGGATGGAACATAGTATTCACTGATCTCAAATGGGAAATGATTAATGAAACTGGATGGAAGATGTTGAATCTTGTTCACAACAGTGTCACAATTAGTGTGTTAATAATATCACAACATCAGAATAGTTTTGTATTAAAATTGAAACAGTGCACATTCTCCAAGACAGCTAGGGTTATCACAAATAAATTTCATGCACTTTTTATTTACTCCCAAATAATCCAGGTTTTCCCAATATCTCAATGAATAGAGCAGCAGATCCAAAGACTGAAAGCATTGTTCTCAGATTGAAACAATAAGTACAAAAAGAGAGTGACGCCGTTATAGAATAAAAATACGAAAACCAGTATTTGATTGTGCTTCTATATCTTAATGCCCACTTGCCTTTCCCTCTCATATATTACTGATGTCACCAAAAAATCTGTACGACTGCTATGCCCAAAACATTTGTTGCCCCTCCCACAAACATGCAGAAATTGTCACACGTTTCATGCAAAAGTTATATTTATAAATCCGAAGTAATTTTAATGTCTTACTCGCATATGAAAATTTTTGTATATTTCTATGCTCACAACCAGAGTCATATTCTACCTTAAACTCGTGGCTTCTACTCTTCCAAGTCTTCTAGAGAGCATTTTGAAACTCAGGGTTCTGCCCAGGACCATGCGAGTGCGGGGTGCCTGCAGCCCTGATGGCATGACCTCCTCCCACCCTGCCGACAACTTTTAAAACTTGATCGACTTGTCTCAGAGTAGCTTGAAGCGCGACATCGATTAAAACAAAGTGCAAAGTGATTAGAGCCGTTCGTCAGACGTCTTTCTGGCTTTGGGGGGATAGCGTATTTCTCCGAATCACCAGTAACTAATATTGTGCGCATTGTAGTACTGAATTTCATGTTAAATAACAAAATTTGCCAAAGATAAAAAAAACACAAAATTACTTGTATAAAATATCTATTACAAAGTACAACATTGGGGTTTTCGTACTGGATATTTGAAACCTTTCAAGTGCCGGGCGGAAGAGTCTGCTTTGGCGCGAGTGCCGGGCGGCACTGTCGAGTGCTGGGCGCTGCCGCCCGGCGCCGTCCACCGTGGACAGAACCCTGGAAACTGTATTGCATTATAACAAACTCGTATAATGCAACGGACACTTCGCCTTCAGCAGACAGACGAAGAAAACAGAATGAAAACACGCGTGATTTTTAAAAAACTGTGCAACTATGCAGTATGATAGCCAGGTGAGACAAGTTAAACATGACCAGATTAAAACCTGTCAAATGTTTTTTACAAAGTGAAACGTTTCACGTTACAATAGACAAATATGTTTTAACTGCGGCTGTTGATCCTTTTTGATCCAAATTAACAGGCAAACAGCTGAGGTAGGCTGGCACAGTGGCTAGGGCTAGATTTGAGGCATGGATTTATGAAGGCAATACAACATAAATAAACGTATAAAAAAATGCAATGTTAATTTAAGAAATCTTCTTGTCTTTATGTGAATATAATATCCATTGTTTACTAAAAAGCATTGACAATAAAGAATATTCTTGAGTATTCCCGCGAGAAAATATCAAGTGTACAAAACAATCATGTAAACGCGGGGTGAAAAACGTCCCGTCCAGGCAAACGCCCCGTCACGCCTCTCATATAAACAGGCCCTAAGACCACTGCGCAAGCATAAACTTACAATTTTATTTTGCCTAACATTTCACAATTTACTTGTTGCACAAGTGTAAAGTTAAAAGTTAAACCTATTTCATGTTCATTTATTATTCTACATTTATCAGGAATGTAAGGATTGTTCCATAGATTAAACTGCTATATATAAGTATGTCAAGCAAATTTCACTAATATACCATTCACGAATAATCATTCATGAGAAAATTTGTCCTCTAAATTTTCTACAACACTGGCCTTTCTTGGATTTGTTTCCAACTTTCTGGTTTGATAGCAAACGAACTGCTTCTTCTTTACCATATCGAGAAACACATTATAACTCAACGCGTTCTTTTGCGTTGTTTCATCGCGCGACAAGACATCATCGTCAACGACAACGGTCTTGATGCCTTCCATCGCAATCAACGGAGCGCATTCGTCGCATGGGGATTTCGTAACAAAGAGAATTGCACCTTCGATATTTTTGTTATTTCGCATCAAAATGGCATTCTGCTCGGCATGGATGATATACGGATACTTCTTATTATCTGTAGATTCGTCGCTGCTTGAAGCTCTTGCGAACTCGGCGTAATTTGCTTTGAAAGGAAAGCCATTCCAACCAAACGCGAGAACTTCCATCTTGGGACTCACAATCACCGCACCGACACCAGTTTTCGGGTCGTCTGTGCGTTCAGCAAGATATCTTGCTATCGTCATGAAGTGACGGGCTTGCTCTGTATGGAAGGGTTTTTTCACTGGATCAAAGACATCATCGGCATCTTCTGCTTGCTCACCGCAGAGTTTAAACTCGTAATTCAACCCTCTGCCTGACAGAACGCGAACTCGTGCCATCCACTGCATGGCATTGGCAAAGTATAATTGAACTCGCCCATCTATCTCGGTATCAAATGCTGACCAGGGTAGCTTCTCCTTAATAGATTCCTTCCATTCGCGGTTCTTTCCATAACCGGTGCCGTATTCTTTTATCAATCTCTTTCCTTCGCTGTCAATGATCTCTTTTTCCTCTGCTGCCTTCAATGGTGTTCTCGCTTCTGCATCAACAAGAACGGCTTTGTAGACTTGCAAGACAAACTTTGTCTGGGCGATATGGCGCTTGCAGTGAACAGATTATCGACTTGTTTCATCTGGGTGTTATTTTTTTCATCAATTTCCTCGCGAGTTTCCTCGGAATCTCGTTTATGTAAACGATAATATTCTGGTTCACGAGGCAGATAAAGAACTCGTTTCACTTTCGATTGGACCAAAAGCTTCGCACATATCGGACACGGCTTTCGAGACGTAAACATCATACAACCCTCCAGTTTTTGGTGATGTTTCATCAACAATCTGGCTACGGCGTGGACGCCATCTCGAGAACAATCTGCGGCGAAAATCACGTCGTTGGGTAACACCAGCACCGCTCCGACCTTGTTGTATAAAGGTTCTGTAACTTTGTACGTTGACTTTGGACATTTATCGACAAAATCTTCCATCCATAGCGCTATAATCATGTAAAGATTGTCTTTCCTTATTCGTATATAACTATCTGCGTAATGTTGGCTAGCGGACGAGCCAGCATCAGTTTTGCCTTTATCAATTTGGTCTTCATCAGATCGGCGGCGTTTTGGTTTGGGCTCCATATTGTTGAGATTTGATGCGACAAAATGAAGCGTGCACTTATATACAACAATGACTAGCTTGTCTAGGCGTATATCACGAGACTGGGCATATCTTATTACTGGGAATTACTGGTAATTCTTGGAATAACAGTGCATTTGACCACAACTATTATATTTGGTCAAGCACTCAAGGTCAAGATAATTAGACCTCTGATCTCAACTGGATGAACTGGACGGAGTTTTGACTGATAGATCATCAAAATACTGAACTGGATGGAGAATAGTTTTTACTGATCTCAAAATTTTAACTGAATTGATCATGATTTTCACTGATCTCAAAATTTTACCTGGATGGAAGATAGTTGTCACTGATCTCAAATATTAAACTGGATGAAACATGATTCCCACTGACCTGAGCAAAATTTGAACTGGATGGAAGATGCTGAATCTTGTTCCCAGCAGTGTTAGTATGGAAATAATGTTCATATCAGCAGGGTTGTTTCTGCAAAAAAAACAAAACAAGTTGTCATGAATATATTTGAGTATAACTCCCAAATAATGCAGATTTACATAATACCTTTAGAACCCTTAGCAACTTAACAACCACATTACAAACTAAATCTATATGTGGGCATTGTACAAATCTATATTATGGAAAATTTGTACAATGAAGATATTTTGAGCACAGTTTTGATGTTTGTCAACTATTAATTTTTTTCAATAATGGGTGGGAGTAGAATTTAAGAACTTTGCAGCCAAGCCAGAGTGCAGAGTTCTGCCCAGGACCATGCGAGTGCCGGGTACCTGCAGCCTGATGGTATGAACTTGATTGACTGGTCTCAGAGAAGCTTGAAGTGAGACATCGATTAACAAAGTGCAAAGTGATTAGAGCAGTTCAGCAGACGTCTTTCTGCTTTGGGGGGAACAAAATTTGCCAAAGATAAAAAAACACAAAAATACTTGTATAAAATATCACACAGATCTAAAAAAACTGTCCAATTCTTAGTGCTGGGCAATATCGATACTCGGTATTTGAACCAGCAATACCACGCACAGTGGTATCAGTTAATCGATTACTGACCTGGTATCGTTTGAAATCATTCGATACTTGTACCTGTATTCCTTATTATTTATGCTTTCTATGTTAGTAACGTTAAAGTTTCATGTACGAAATATATTTCTCTTGTTGGAGACTACTTTTCAAAATGTGCAATGTGTCGGAAGTGACCGATACCAGCATTAATAGTACTCACTTCCGGTATTGAAAACCAATTTTTTTAACCATTTTTGGTATCGAAATAAGTACCCAGATGTGAGTCATGATTGGCTGATCAAGACCATGTGACCTGGTGACCATTGAGTTGAAAATTTTATGAATACAATACAACATAAATAATCACATAAATCCACATAATGTTAAACTTACGTAACCATCTTGTCTTGATGTGAATATTTCGCTGTTTTTTCAAATGCGTTGATTAAAAATTGCAGTAGAAAATTCAAAACTGGCGCCATTTTTTGATTCTCTCAAAGTTTATAATTAAATATACAGCAAGATGGCGCCCAAATTTGTATTACATGAAGTATCTCACTTGTGCAAAAGACCTAGAAACAGGGCGGAGACTGGGAACGAGAATATTTTTGAATTTGAAATAGATTTTCAAATCCCCAAAAGCTTTTTTAAAATATTTTGTGAGCAAAAAATCAAATATTTCGCTTACCTCTACCTTTTGTGCTCTTTAAAATCTATAAGTGAGAAGAAAAAGAAAGAAAAATGAAAATATTGGATTATTACCAGGAGTGGGGTTCGAACCCACGCGGACATTCGTCCATTGGAACTTAAGTCCAACGCCTTAACCACTCGGCCATCCTGGTGACACATGCTAGTGGGGTCTAAAAATGTTATTTAAAGCAGGGCTAGCGCTTTATTACTGACCCTATATCTATCCTCATGAAAAAATATATAGTTCTACTAATAATTTTACAAAGCCACGCTGCTTTCAGTAGATTATTGAGATCATTTTGTGGAATTTCAGTACGAGAACAAAATGAAAAAAATAAAAAATAGAATTCTGAATTAGTATTTTTTGTGTTGGACTGATATATTTGAACTGGACTGCTAATCTGGCCTGCGCACAGGCAGTAAATTGTCCAGCGGAATGGAAAACGCGGCACTAAGCGGAACGGAAGTTGATCATAGTTGATCAGAGACATTATGGAATGAAGAGATCAGAAGAAGATGTGAGGTAGTAGACATTGCAGAGAAGATGAGGGAAGCAAGACTGAGATGGTAAGGACACGTAATAAGAAGAGATAAAGGAGAGCTGGTCAGACACATTATGGAATGAAGAGATCAGAGGAGGATGTGAGGTGGTAGACATTGCAGAGAAGATGAAGGAAGCAAGGCTGAGATGGTATGGACACGTAATAACAACAGATGAAGGAGAGTTGGTCAGAGACATTATGAAATGAAGAGATCAGAAGAAGATGAAGGTGGTAGACATTGCAGAGAAGATGAGGGAAGCAAGGCTGAGATGGTATGGAGATGTAATAAGAGATGAACTTGATTTTTAACTTGTCAACACCTGGGAACAAGCCATTCGAACATGTCAAAATCTCCATCTATTGGACGATATTGGAATAGTGTAAACGAGCCTTAACAACTTGTGCGGTATACGTGCGTCACTGAAAGATTATGGATCTATCAGAATACACTTGCCAAGTAAACTTCCCGAAGAATACATAAATATTAATACTTAATTAATTCCAATTATCATATTAATGAAAATCTCGACAAAGCAAAGCAAGAGTAAACACGTCCTATATTCTTTTCAGAACTTCAATTACCGTAGACCTAACCAGCGTTTAAAACGCGGTGCTAGCTATTTGACGAATAACGCAAAATGATAAATTGACAAAAAATATTAATAGACGAAAGATATTTAAGAAGCGTGTGTTCATTTTTTGGAAACAACGAGTATTTATCTACGAGGAAAAATCGATGTATAATTTTGCAGCTGCCTCTGATATATACTAAGACGAATAGTCTGGATAGAATAATGTAAGTTTAGTGAAATTTTTATAGATGATTTTTTGTGTTTAATTAATTTATCTTTTTACTATTCTTACATGGTCTTTCTTATAGTATTTGTTGAATTACAACAATTGCCTTTTAGTCATAGCCTTTCTTCGGTTATCCAATATAAATATTAGTTTAGTTTAGGTTTCCTCCTGTAGTAACACTGGATCAATAAGGGATGATCCTTACTGGACCTCTAGGAAGAACAGTTTAGAACTGATAGAGCTATCCAGTATAAATAAAGTTAGTTTAGTTTAGGTTTCCTCCTGTAGTAACACTGGATCAATAAGAGATGACACTTACTGGACCTCTAGGAAGAACAGTTTAGAACTGATAAAGCTATCCAGTATAAATAAAGTTAGTTTAGTTTCGTTTTTCTATTCCTGGTTGTGCAGGCACAATTTCCGTTTTATGTGTTAGTCATCAAAAATATTTTTTTGTGCCGACTCAAATCGCACTTCTGCCGACTGAATCTCCAAATAGAATTTCTGGGGGGGTGTGACACCCCCCAAACCCCCCCGTAGGGACGGCCCTGATAGTGACAATAGGACTTCACTCGAGAACGGCGAAGTATTTCTAATCAGGATCCAGGATTTCCTGATAACAGAAAAATTTCTTAATCGAGTTTTATTCCAATAAGATTGAATGAAATTTATATGGACTTCGTTATTGATATTCTTCGTTCCCAGACCAAGAGATCCAGACACATTCCTTATTAATCCAGTGTTACTGCAGGAGAACACCTAAAATAAACTAACTTTATTTATACGGAATAGGAGTCAAACTGGAAGCATTCTTTTCACATGTGACTGAGGTGAAATTATACTAAGGCAACTGTATATTGCTGGAATCGAACTCCAGTCACAGAGATGAAAGACACATGTACTAACCACTGTGACACCAACAGCTATGTTTCATATTTGAGAATTGGATCCTTTTCAATGCTATTTTCACGAGGGAAATATAAATCTTTTGGAGTAAATAGAGTTATTCTAAGCCCCCATTAAGGTCACCAGTGGGTCACCGGACACGACAGCGCGGTATATGCGGATTAATTACATGATTAAACGCTTTTTCGAAATACTTATGCGGTTTATATGCTTCCGACTTGAGACAGTCGTATAAAGTCTTGAAAGACACATCATTACATGTACCTATAGACACCTACAATAATGAACGCTCGAAGGCAAGAGAATGATTGAAATATACTATTGTATTTTCAACAAGATCTCAAGATAAGATAAACAGATCAATCGGATTTCAATAGTGTCAGGGGAAATATAATACTTGAATAGAACAAGGTATGGCATTTTGAAAATGTGGCTTTGAAATGTGTTGGTTTGTAAACCTATAAGTTATCGTGGTTTGTGTCTGAACTGTCAGAACCACCAGAATATTTTCAGGTAGTTCACGCACACACCAATTACGGTAGCTTGTTCGAGGTAAAATGAACCAATGTCTTTTAGCCATAAATATGTCTCATGTTTCTGTGAGGATGGCGTTATATATACAGTATTTTAGACTTTGACTCACAGAGGGTAACCCCATTATGGCATTAAGTATGTTTTAGTAAAGTTTTACAAATCATGTACAATTTACTTTTCAAATCTCAAACGTGGGAAGTTTGCGTCTGGACTATCTGAAAAAGTTTAGAAACACTTGGACGTTGCGAGGCCGAAGGCCAGTACTTCGGTAGGTTGTAGATGGCGTTCAGACACAAACCACGGTAGCTTATTGTAGAATATTACCTACCCACATTTGAGATTTGTCAAGCAAGTGTTATTGTACATAATATATATAATATTATTTTATTTGTCTTAACGGATGAAAACCCACGACTTTCGACAGAAAGTTCATATGAATGTCTTGAGTCCGAAGGCCGAAGCGAGACAAATCGTGTAAACACGCGTCCTTGGCTTTACAATCAATCACTACTGTCTCCAGCGATTGCGCGCCAAAGCACTTATAGATGTCTTTGTTAGATTAAAAAGTACCATCAAAATATATTAGCTACAATATCTATTATTTACTTATCTTTCCTTCAATCTATCTATCTTTTGGGCTATCAAGAGATTCATCTATTTATTTATACATTCAATTCAATGTTTTAAACAGCTAGTATCCGGGAACAATTGCATT
Source organism: Trachythela sp. YZ-2020 (assembly GCA_016169945.1). Taxonomy (NCBI): domain Eukaryota; kingdom Metazoa; phylum Cnidaria; class Anthozoa; order Malacalcyonacea; family Clavulariidae; genus Trachythela; species Trachythela sp. YZ-2020. Next base: position 195,453 of record JADLSH010000041.1, on the reverse strand, counting down.
AAATCTCGACGTTAAAACAGTACGATTTATTTTTCAATAACATAACATAATATTGATCTTATCCGTCATCGAATCAACACTGCACTTTATTTTGATGAAAGTTAGGCACCGTTTACGTAGAACAATTGTACTTAATTGTGTATTTAAGACCAATTCTATATCTTTATAAATAGGTCTAGTTCAAATGTCGAACTTTTCGTGTCCCGCACTTAATGCAAATGAGCTCGAGAAAGAGCTCAAACAATGAGTTTGTGCATTTGCATTCGATTTGGCGCATGATACGCGCGACATTTGAACATAGTTTATACTAAAATACATGGTTTGGAGACTCGGTGGAATTTCATCGTTGTTCGTCACATGTGTATTGTATTTTCGCTCAATCAACCAATAGCAATCAACTAATCAATTGTTTAAGTGACGGGATGATAACTAGGCTATTGCTATTGGTTAGTTGGGCGAAAATACAATACACGCGTGACGAACAAGGACCAAATCCTTAGTTACCTTTGTTCTATGCTATGTTTCCGTAAACTAGAACAAAAGTAACTAGGCATGTGAGTTATCCATAGTTGTGAATTGGGTAGCAACGACGTATAAACAAGCTTGCTTTTAGTTAATTCTGTCTAAGGTATTTTCCTTTAGTCATTTTCTAGCAAAGTCTAACCTTATGATATGTGTTTAACTTTCTAGACAGACTCCTTGGTAGACCACAACCACCCACCATGGCCATACCAGAAGCAGAAAGTTACCATACCTGGGGGGATGGTAAGATGGTAGTTCTGGCATATACCACCATCATCACCATCGGAGGTCTTCTGGGAAACAGTTTGGTCATATTTCTGTTCGTATATTTCAAATCATTACGAACTGTCACTAATAATTTCGTAATCAATCTAGCCGCTTGTAATTTAGCTTTGGCCATATTGGATTTGGTATTTTCACTTCCGGCACTGTTCGCGTCGGATTGGGTGTTTGGTGAGGTGCTAGCGGTTCTGTATGCATTCAGTTACTTCTTACTGGTCAGTGTTTCCATGGTAATGCTAGCTGTGATCGCCATCGATCGATATCACGTGATATCTCGCCCCAAGCTCCGGGCGCGCATCTCTGGAACAAAATCTCTATTAGTCATTCTGGTTGTATACATCTATACGCTCGCAATTGCATCACCGATTTTATACGCGCCCACAGGGCTCAAGGTAAAAATGTACATCAGCGGTTGCTACACCGACTTCACTCCGACGTCCAAATTCGGAAGCGGTTCGTATGCAGTCGTGATATTGTCGTTACTGTACGTCGTTCCGTTTGTAACTATGGTCTATTACTATTGGAAGATTTTTATGGTTTTGCGAAATCGTCGGAAGGGTTCGGCGAATGGTCGAGGAAAGCTCGTGAACGGCCGGCCACGCGAGGACAACACGCGTGTAAGATCGCACGAGGACAACACGCGTGTGAGGTCACGCGAGGACAACACGAGTGTCAGGCCCGCGAGTACATACACGATACGAAACACGCCTGTAAAAACGCTTCGCGTTATCGCAACGCTTGTAACTTTGTTTATTGTCACGTGGACTCCATTTATGATATGTACATTATGTCGTGCATTTAATCAACGCGAAACATTTAATGACAAAACCAAGGAAATTATAATACTGCTTACAAAGTCGGTCATAGTTATAAACCCAGTCGCTTATGCCATGGTTAACCACAGGTTTCAAAAATGCGTCGCGAAATTATTTTGCGGAGCTCAAGTCGTGATAGGTGCAACTACATGTACGGAGAACTCTGTAGACTTTCATTTCTTGAGAAACGCGCGCGGCTCCTCGCAGGAATCACGCAGGAACTCGCGTGGATCCACGCAAGAATTCCGCAGATCGAGGTACCCCTCGAGGGTGTCTCGTCTTTCATCAACACCGGAGGTTTTTACCTCGGAGTCTTTTACCCCAGCGAGACAGTCTACCATACGGCATTCGTACAGTGATAGTCAGTTGGAAAAACACGCGTGCATCGACGAATCGTTGGAAGAGACTGGGGCTGAACGTAGGTGTTGCAGAAATACAGACCATGATAAATTCTTGAAATTGGGTATTGATGATTCTAGGAAAACTAGAAACTGGGATACTTATGTGACATCGTTTTGAAATTTATAACTTAGAGCAAAGTGGTAAATAATTATACAATTAACTTTTTGATGTTCTTGACTTTAGTATTTGTTAATAGCTCAATTATGACCTACCAATAGAGAAATCTTTAGTCGTATTTATAAAAGCCCTCTCCAGTTTTTCGTCCCAGTTTATTTTCCGCCACCAGCTTATTCACTTTCTCCGATGGTTGAAATAGTGGATGATCTGAGTATTTTTCGTGCCAGCCTATCGGAAAGTTACACGTTAAAGAGTTGGACTAACCTAAAATATATTCATATTAGATAGCTTTAGCAGTTCTAAATTATTCTCCCTAGCCTTAGCGGTCTAGTTAGGACCGTCGCTTATTTGTCCAGTGTTATTACAGGAAGAAACTGGAGTACCCAGAGAAAACCTGCGATGTTTGGTCGAGTCAAACTGGAAGCACTCTTCTCACATGTGACGGAGGTGAAATTATAATCAGACAACTGCATATTACAGGAATTGAACCTCGGTCACAGAGGTGAAAGACACATGCACTAACCATTGTGGCACCACACAAATGTAATGCAATGGATAAGAAATCAGACTTACCGTCAACAATGAATTTGGTTGTATCTAGTCCAACGTAGTCTGCGAGCTCGAAGGGGCCCATGGGATATCCTAGAGATTGAAAAACGTTTGAAAAAAATATAATTTAGAATTGGCTACGCAAAATATATCAATTTCTCAGTTGATATCAAGCAATAGCAACAGTCAAACAGTCCTCGCGGCCACAGAGCTGGTCAGGTAAAATGTTAAAATAAACGGCGCATGTTTTCACCACTTGTCTTATTGAAAGTCAATAGATATAATGCAATGTAAGAAAAACAAAAGATCAATAAATATGTCATCAAGTACAAAAAAAATGTGAGATAGGAGTTATTTTTATTATATCCTTAACTAAATTTACAACTTCAAAAGATATCTGGGCTAATTGTATAAATACGCGGCTTGTATAAATAGCCTTATTATTTCCATATAAAAATGAAGTCAAATCTTCACTTAATCTTGTTCCAAAGACTGACCAACTCCGAAACTTTGGCTAACTTTGGAGTTTCACCAGAACCTTCATCACCGTTGTTCACAACACCAGAAGGCTGAGAACTAACCGTTCCCGCTGATCTCGTTGTAACTGGAGTACCTCCAACATTAGTTTCTTTCTTTCTCTTATGTTTAACTTTTTGAGAATCAATATTTTTATTTTCTCTTTCCTCCCATAAGCTTTTCATATTCTTGACTTTAACTTTTACTCCTGGACTTTTAACAGTGCCTGTGTTAGCAACAGGAAATTTCTTTTCATTTCCTTTGGGTTTTGTGTCAGCTGGAATGTTCGGAGAAGCATCTGTGATAATCGGAGAACGATTAGAATCAAAGGCAGCGTTCTCGATAGGATTCGAAGACTTATGGTTAGTGCTGACAGATGGGTCATATTCATATACCACAGATGGGTTAGATGGTACAGATGGGTTGGATGGTACAGATGGGTTGGATGGTACAGATGGGTTGGATGATACAGATGGGTTGGATGGTACAGATGGGTTGGATGGTACAGATGGGTCGGATGATACAGATGGGTTGGATGATACAAATGGGTTAGATGGTACAGATGGTTTGGATGATACAGATGGGTCGGATGATACATATGGGTTGGATGGTACAGATGGGTTAGATGATACAAATGGGTTAGATGATACAGATGGGCCGGATGATACAGATGGGTCAGATGGTACAGATGGGTCAGATACTACAGATGGGTCGGATGATACAGATGGGTCAGATGCAACAGATGGGTTACACCGTACAGATTCATCTGGCTGTATGAAATCCACATTGTAACTTTTCGAAGCTATCTTCAAATCTGAACTTTTAGCAGTGTCTGTGTTGACATCCGAAAATCTATCTTCAATTCTATTTTCTTCGCAATTCGTCTTATTGAGAATATCATCGGTGATACTCAGAGCTGTGTTCTCGAAATGATTTGGAGAGTTATCGTAGGCGGCGTCGGACGGTTCAGATTTATCTGGCTGTGTAAAAGCATTGCAATTTGTCGACGTTTCAGAAGCTATAGTGTGTAAATCAGGAAACGGTGGGGTAGAGACAACTTCAGAAATGCTTCGCGATTTGATATCGCTAGAAGGTTGACCATCAGTTTCCGTCAACTTTGGATTATCAGTGGTCGTACTGGCATAATTAACAGTGTCATCAGTGGGAAGCTTCGTCTTAGTATTTCTATGACTTTTTTCTTCAACATCGCCAAGACTCGACAAAGTATTGGAAACTGTTGCTTCAATATCGCTCGATTTAGTCACAATATTCATGATCTCAACATTTGGTATATTTTCAAACAAAGTTAAGGTCTTTGCATCGTGATCTTTCGGGTCACCATCGGAATGTTTCGCATGCCAATCGGAAAGTTCCATGATTTCATCGGAGTTTCTCGTACCAATATCGGAGATCTCCGTGGGATCATCGGAAGGTTTCGTGCCAATATCGGACATTTTCGTATGATCAATGGAAAATTTCAATAGTTTTTCCTGTTCATTTGAAGATTTTGTATTGTCATCGGAAACACTCGTCACTACCTCGGGAGCACTCGCCGCAAGCTCGGAGGCCTTCGCCACTTCGTCGGAAACATTCGCCACTAGCTCGGAAACACTCGCCACTTCTTCGCGTTTTTCAACTAAAGTAGTAAGAGAAGTGGTCAAACTACTTGACCTTCTTCTAAGCTTGGCAGGCTGTTTGACCCCGGCTTGTTCAAAACGCTGCTTTAGAGCCGTTACACTCTCTGTATCGCTTTGATCCACGTCTGTATCGGGATCTAGGTCTGTCAGTACAGATGTGTCAGCGGCCAATGCCACGCTGCTGACGTCAGAGACTGTTTCCCAGTCCTCTGAAGCTCCGACGCGGACTTCTTCTAACGATTTCCCCTCCTTACGTTTTCGTGAAAATTCTCTAACTTCCGACGGCTCTATAGAATATTCACTTCCGGTCAAGCTATCATATGACGTATCCATCACTTCCTGTGTGACATCATAATCTCTGGACCAATCACTACCAAGATTCTCCAGACTTGTACTCAGTCTACCACTAAGGTCACGGTTCAGAGAATTTGCGATGCTGAGTGAGTCCAGACTATAGTGTCGTTTCAAAATACGTTGTTTTGGGGCGGGTATTTCGAATGACCTTGAATGGTTGCTCCCGCGAGGTGATGTCAGCGGCGTGCTTGTCTGAAGTTCTCCAAACTTCATGTTACTCCCCGCTTGTTTAGCAATGAATAAGCCACCTCTTGAGTATCCGGGCTGTTTAGATTTTTGTGCTTGTTTCAATTCATTCTTTAATTTATCCTTTTCTGTTTCCGATGATCTTAAACTGTCTTCCAAACGAACTGCATTTTCCTTTAAAACTGTATTTTCCTTTTTGATAGTAGAATATTGAAATTGAATATCAGATAAATAATCCTCAGTTTGTTTTAAATTTTGTTGGTGTTTCCTTAACTCAATTTCTCTTGCTTCACTCTTATTTAACAATTCATTTGCTTCGGCTAATTGTACTTCTAACTCGTCCTTGGCAAAAGAAATGGTCTGGAAATCTTTTTCCAGTTCGCCTAACTTTTTTATACTCTCTTTAATGCGTTCGCTTTCATTCGTTTTGGCTAAAACCGATTTTTTTTTCTCAAGCGTGGTCTTTGGCGCTTGTGTTTCACAAATACGAAGTTTGAGGGTTTGTATTTCTAGTTCATAGTCTTCCGCGTCTTCGTTCATTTCGTTTAAGAGTTGTTGAGCTTCTTGTTCGGTGGTTTTAAGGACCGAGTTTTCTTCCATTGCTTTCTGCAGTAACTCTTCGACTTTGGTTAATTTTGTCTGTTTCATGAAATTGTCTTTAGTGAGTCTATTGTTTGTCGCTTTTATTTCGTCCAGACTTTTTTCAACCTAAAATATATATTAATAGAAAAATACTTAGATAAAAATAATAGAACTTTATTAATACTAGAGATAGCTTTATCAGTCTGGTCGGGTAAGGGCCATCCCTTATTTGTCTAATGTCATGACAGGAGGAAACCTAAACTAAATTAACTTTATTTATACTGGATAGCTCTATCAGTTCTAAACTGTTCTCCCTAGAGGTCCAGTGAGGGTCATCTCTTATTGATCCAGTGTTACTACAGGAGGAAATCTCAACTAAACTAACTTTATTTTAACTGGATAGCTCTATCAGTTCTAAACTATTCTCCCTAGAGGTCCAGTAAGGGTCATTCCATACTGATCCAGTGTTACTACAGGAGGAAACCTAAACTAAACTAACTTTATTTAAACTGGATACCTCTATCAGTTCTAAACTGTTCTCTCTAGAGGTCCAGTAAGAGTCATCTCTTATTGATCCAGTGTTACTACAGGAGGAAATCGGAGAAAACCTGCGATGTTTGGTAGAGTCAAACTGGAAGCACTCTTGGAAAATTATAATCAGACAACTGTATATTGCAGGAATCAATTGCCCGATATTTTATTTTTGTTTGATAAATGCCTTGTCAAACATGGATTTGATATGGGAATTGGCACCCCTCCTGCACCACCCTTCGCCAAGCATAGGAGGGGTGTGCACCCCCTGCACGCCCCCCCCAAGTAAATCCATCCCTGGATATAACAGACAAACCTCAGACAACTTCATTGCTTGCTTGCTATACTTCTTATGCAATTCCTGATTCTGCAACGACTTCTTTTCCAAACTATCTCTTCTGACAACAGAATCCTTGATGTTTGCCTCATAGAGATTCTTATACTCCTTAACTTGCTCCTTCAATCGAGACACATCACTCGCGGCGTGCTCTCTGCTTTCCTCGCTGCCTTTTAACGCTTCCGAGAGTTTAAGTTTCTCACGAAATTCTGTTTCAGTTTGTTTTTCGAAGTCCTGGCATTTTTCTTCGAGTTTTTTAAGGTTTTTAATGAGGTTACTTTTACTTGAGTTGAGGTCTTTAACGCTAGCTTCAAGCTCGACACAGTCAGAATTTTTCAGCGTTACCTAAATAATAGAAACATTCATAAGAACTCTTCCACAAATTTTAAACTAAACTTTACTGACTTTATTTATACTGGAGAGCTTTATCAGTTCTAAACTGTTTTCCCTAGAGGTCAAGTAAGGATCATCTCTTATTGATCCAGTGTTACTACAGGAGGAAACCTAAACTAAACTAACTTTATTTATACTGGATAGCTCTATCAGTTCTAAACTGTTCTCCCTGGAGGTCCAGTAAGGATCATCCCTTATTGATCCAGTGTTACAGGAGGAAACTGGAGTAAAATTAATACAGAAAACATCGAATCTCTGGGAAAGATACCAGAATGTTTTGCTTAAAAGTTGGACTTGTTAAGACAACAAACAAACCTGTTTAAACAAAGTTCGGTTGTCTTCAATTTGCCTTTGGTTTATTGCCCGTAGTTCATCTACTTGAACTTCAGAATTTTCCAGTTTTTCCTTAATTTCCTTGACTTGTTTTTGCAATTTCACTATATTTTCGCTATGCTTCGCCATTCCACTGTTACGATTTTCTAGTTCAGAGCTCAACTCGCTTTTTTCTCTTTCGAGTTTATTCATTTGACTCTCCAGTTTTGCCGTTGAAGCTTCCATATTTAAAATTTCCTTCTTTTTGTTCTCATATTCCTGCTGTGTTGTTTCCAGTTTTCCTTTGGCGTGCTCTAGTTCACTGCATTTCTCCTGGTAGCTTTCAACCTACACAGTTATAGGATAAAGGATTAAAATATATCCCCATATAAATCTAAATATCCAAAAATATATCCCCATATACATCTAGATATCCACAAAATATATCCCCATATACATCTAGATATCCACAAAATATACCCCCATATACATCTAGATATCCACAAAATATATCCCCATATACACCTAGATATCCACAAAATATATTCCCATATACATCTAAATATCCACAAAATATATCCTTGTATATACCTGAATATCAAGTTCTTGTCTGACAACCCTCGTCTGTCCTTGTTCTTCGCGGCTTCGACGGTTTCCCTTTTCCAAAATGTCAGCCTGTTCCACCAATTTATTTTCCAGGTTTTGTATTTCATCTTCGCGTCGCTTCACTTTCTTTTTCGCTTCAGTCAGTTCGTCTGTGAGATTCTCTCTTTCGCGTAACTCTTTGTCAAGTTGAATCTGAAGAATGGAAGATTGTTCTTTGGAGTTGAGCAAATCTTCGCGAAGTGCCTTACGTTCATGTTTTAACGATTCACAACGCTCAATAAGTTCGTTGACTTGGACGGTTTTAGCTTCCAATCTCTCTAGAGATGTTTCTAATTCTTGTGTTTGTTTCTTGAGCTTTACCTGCAAAGGGAGTTAAACTAAATATTAATTATCGGTATTGTCGTTGAACAATGAAGCAACTGTCAAGCTAAGTGTCATATCCTAATGCGAGTTGAAGAAATCATATTTTATGAGGTGTTTGTGTCACAGTTGTTAGTGCATGTGTCTTTCACCTCTGTGACTGGGCTTCGATTTCTGCAATATGCAGTTGTCTGATTATAATTTCACCTCACTCACATGTGAGAAGAGTGCTTCCAGTTTGACTCTACCAAATATCACAGGTTTTCTCTGGGCACTCTGATTTTCTTCTGTAGTAACACTGAACCAATATTGGAGTGACCTTCCTGGATCTCAAAGGTAAACAGTTTAGAACTGATAGAGCTAGTATGTAGTACAGACTGTATAGTCTTGTATTTGATGGCAAATAAATACAATTGAGAGACGATGTAGTTTGATTTTCTTGTTCCAATAAGTGTCAACAGTTCTGAAGTTGATCATCATCTGTTGCCCTGTATCAACGCTTAATACTGAAATCCACAAATATTAATGGATCATATAATACCTGGTCGTCTTGACTTTTCTCAACAAGTTGTTCATGATCTTCCTTCAACTCCATCAATTCTTTTTCACGTTTCATAACTGCACCATCCTGTTTACTCTTAACACAACTCAGTTTCTCATTCTCACTCAGCAACTCACTTTTCTCTTTATTCACCAAAGCAAGCGAGCGTTCTAGTTGACTCACGTCACTCTCGGATATTAATATTTCCCGCCTTAGTTCTTGTCGCTCGGCAACGATGGCGTCATGCTTCCGTTCAACCTCGGTCAACTTTCCCGCCAAACTGGCACACTTCGTTTCCAGTGCTTCAAACTCACTAGAAATGTGTTTTGCTTTCATAATTTCGTCCTGACTTCGCCTAAACACGTTTTCCGACTCGTATTTTTGTTCTTCTAACTCCTTACGAAGTCTTTTAATCTCCTCGTGCTGTTTATGTATGGTCTCCCCCAATTCAATTCCATTTTCCTCGAACCCAACTTTCTCTCTTTCCGCGCGGTTTAAAGCGGTCTCCATAGCAACCATTTTATCTTGCAGTATTTCCAACTCTTCGCTAACGTGCTCTTTGTGTTCAAGGCAACATTTCAGCTTGTTTTTCAGTTCTATATTTTCGTTCGATTTTTCATCAAGTCGTTCGGTTAAATCGTCTATTTCCAAAGTCATCTGTTTAACCCTCTTTACCCCTTCGCTCTCCTTGTGTTCCCAAATGTCTGCGTTGTCCTTATATCCACTGAGCTGCCTCTTGCATCGTGACAGTTCGCTTTGAACCTAGAATAGAGTGGAATATAATGAGAAAATGCTGCCATAAGTGAGTTAAGTGTTTTATATGGTGCTATACCAATACGTTCTCAGTCCAGTCATATTATCAGATCAGTGGCCTTACCTGACTTAAGGTGGCAGTGCACTCCTCCATTTCTTCCTTCAATGCATCTCTACTGCGCATCAATTCTGCGCATTCTTCACCTTTATCCACAAGTGATCCCCTCATGTCCTCCACCTGTCCCCTCATCTCCTCACCTAGGGCCAAGACTTGTTCCAATTCTGCGTCCGACTCTCGCATTTCTTTACTCAGTTCCTGACAATGTTCTACCAACGACCGACGTTCTTTCAAAACCTGAAAATCTAAAATTTAGTTCTCCGAAAATAACCTTGTTACTACAGGAGGAAACCTAATGTTAACTAACTACTGGATAGCTAAACTAACTTTATTTATACTGGATAGCTCTATCAGTTCTAAACTGTTCTTCCTAGAGGTCCAGTAAGCGTCATCTCTTGTTGATCCAGTGTTACTACAGGAGGAAACCTAAACTAAACTAACTATATTTATACTGGATAGCTCTATCAGTTCTAAACTGTTCTTCCTAGAGGTCCAGTAAGGGTCATCTCTTATTGATCCAGTGTTACTACAGGAGGAAACCTAAACTAAACTAACTTTATTTATACTGGATAGCTCTATCAGTTCTAAACTGTTCTTCCTAGAGGTCCAGTAAGGGTCATCTCTTATTGATCAAGTGTTACTACAGGAGGAAACCTAAACTAAACTAACTGTATTTATACTGGATAACTTTAAATTGTTTTCCATTGAGGCCGATGAAGGGCAACGGAAAGAAACTTGGAATAGCCTTTTGTAGCTATTACGTGCATACATACTTTTTGAAGCTTGGTTTCAGTTTCCAATGCGCGTTTCTCGGAGACTTCTAACAAGTGTTTAAAATTATTCATTTCGTTCTCCATGGAGTTTAAAGTTTCTTGAGCTTTGAGGCTTTTATCGTTAGTTTTTCCCACTTCCATTGCGATGGCTGCCTTTTCTCGCAACGCTTTTTGTAGCTGTTCTTCAGCGAGGGTTAGTTTACGTTTCGCTCCGTTTAATTCTACCATCGTTTCTTCGCATTTCATCTGGTGGAAGAAGATAAAACCAAAGAAGTTGAGAATGAGACTATTCAACATTAAACTGTTTGGTTTGAACACAGGTTTGAACTACCTGACAAAGATGATGAAAACTTCGACGCTTTGAGACAATTACCTATAACCTACTAACTTCTATACGCAGGGATTTCTTTCGGAACTTAGCCTTTGACGGACCTAACTCGAGTTAGGTCTGAAACAGCTTACTCGAAACTTAAAGTTTTCTTAATCTATGGTACACTGGGAGATCTATAGTTAGTGCATGTGCCTTTCACCTCTGTCACTGGAGTTCGATTCCTGCAATATGCAGTTGCCTGATTATATTTTCACCTCCGTCACATGTGAGAAGAATGCTTCCAGTTTGACTCCACCAAACACCACAGATTTTCTCCTGTAGTAACACTGGATCAATAAGATATGACTCTTACCGGACCTCTAGGGAGAACAGTTTAGAACTGATAGAGCTATCCAGTATAAATAAAGTTAGTTTAGTTTAGGTGTCCTCCTGTAGTAGCACTGGATCAATAAGATATGACTCTTACTGGACCTCTAGGGACAACAGTTTAGAACTGATAGAGCTATCCAGTATAAATAAAGTTAGTTTAGTTTAGGTTTCCTCCTGTAGTAACACTGGATCAATAAGAGATGGCCATTACTGGACCTCTAGGAAGGACAGTTTAGAACTGATAGAGCTATCCAGTATAAATAAAGTTAGTTTAGTTTAGGTTTTCTCCTGTAGTAACACTGGATCAATAAGGGATGATCCTTACTGGACCTCTAGGAAGAACAGTTTAGAACTGATAGAGCTATCCAGTATAAACAAAGTTAGTCTACCTTTGCTTCTTTATATTTCACTTCATATTCCAACATGACGAACAGCCTCTCTTCAGCCCTACTACATTGATCTTTATACTTCTCAACATCTGCTAACAAACTTCTGTAATCTCCTTCCTCGGGGCTTGCCTTCACAGCATTCTTATACAACTGCTTGTATTTATTCACTTCACTAAGCAATATTTCCACACTGCTGTCTTTCTCGGGCTCTTTGACTTCGCCACGTTTTCCGCTAAGCTTCGCTTTTTCAATCAAGGATTTACTTAGTTTGTCTTCAACCAAGAAACTTTTATTTTTTACTCGACGGAGCTGAAAAGCGGCAAAATATTATGCATGAAAACACGGCATAAAGTAATCTAATACGTTTTCTGTAAGGGTTACAAGGCGGCAGACGGTGGACAACTTCAGGAACGTTGGCAAGAATATTAAACTACATCTCTCAATTCTATTTACTATAGTTTCCGATCAACTCTCATCTCCCGGTCAAACGAGAACAAGAGTTGCACGAGAGTTGACTAGATATTACCACGCGTACCGGTCAAACGAGGGAAAACTCTCATCAACTCTCATCAAAGTTTGAACCAGTTCAAAGTTGATGAGAGCGCGTGAGAGTCGATGAAAGTTGGCGGTCAAACGCGAGCGAGAGTTTCAATTCTCATTGACTCTCATTCTCGTTTGACCAGGGCTTCAGACAGATTAAAACACGAGCAATTACCTCTTGTCTTAGCTCATCGTTCTCTCTTGAAGTTCGTTCATTCCGTGCTTCTAGTTCCAGTACTTTCTGATTTCCAGCACTCCAGCCCTCAGTACGGGTCATACTACTTCGCTGTTGCTTCATTCTCTCAATAACCGTCTCAAGAAGCGAGACCCTACCCTGAGCGGCAACATGATCTTGTTGAATGCTGCTCTTGCTTGATTCTACCGTTTCCAATTCTGATTCTAACTGCGCGATCTTTTTGAAGGCCGATAACACATCCACCTATAGTTAGAAGGTGACGTTTACACATTTACCGAACTATTGCTTCATAGCTTTACTCATATGCTGGATAGCTTTATCAGTTCTGAAATATTCCACATAAAGCTCTAGTAAGAGTTTCCTTATTGGTTCAGTGTTACTATAGAAGGAAACCTAACCTAAACTAACTTTATTTATACTGGATAACTCTATCAGTTCTAAACTGTTCTCCCTAGAGGTCCAGTAAGGGTCATCTCTTATTGATCCAGTGTTACTACAGGAGGAAACCTAAACTAAACTAACTTTATTTATACTGGATAGCTCTATCAGTTCTAAACTGTTCTCCCTAGAGGTCCAGTAAGGATCATCCCTTATCGATCCAGTGTTACTACAGGAGGAAACCTAAACTAAATTAACTTTATTTATATTGGATAGTTCTATCAGTTCTAAACTGTTCTTCCTAGAGGTCTAGTAAGAGTCATCCCTTATCGATCCAGTGTTACTACAGGAGGAAACCTAAACTAAACTAACTTTATTTATACTGGATAGCTCTATCAGTTCTAAACTGTTCTTCCTAGAAGTCCAGTAAGAGTCATCCCTTATTGATCCAGTGTTACTACAGGAGGAAACCTAAACTAAACTAACTTTATTTATACTGGATAGCTCTATCAGTTCTAAACTGTTCTCCCTAGAAATCTAGTAAGAGTCATCTCTTATTGATCCAGTGTTACTACAGGAGGAAACCTAAACTAAACTAACTTTATTTATACTGGATAGTTCTATCAGTTCTAAACTGTTCTTCCTAGAGGTCTAGTAAGAGTCATCCCTTATCGATCCAGTGTTACTACAGGAGGAAACCTAAACTAAGCCAACGTGGAATTACAGTCAGACAACTACAAATTACAGGAATTGAAGCCCGCGGTCATGCAGTAACCACAGTGTCACTAACACCCCTAAGAAGACAGATACCTCGCTTTACCTCGAGTTTAGTATTACGCTGCTGCGATGCCATCATCTCTTTCTGCCATTGAGCCTCTCTTTCTTTAAACGATGCACAAGTCGCTTCAAGTTTTGCTACTTTAGTACAAGCCACTAACAACTCTTCTTGAAGCTTGCCTTTTCGTCTATTCGTTTCCTCATAAAGTACGTCCATTCTTCCGATTTTCTTATTCGCCGCCATCAGATCTTGCTGTAGTTTTGAAACGCGTTTATGGCTTGAGATAATGTCCTCGTGCGAAGCGCTTCGTCTTGAAGGTGATAATGGTCGGTGGTTGCCTAGCCCGCTGTCATTTTCGGAAAACTCAATGTTTCGCGGCGAGGGACATGAGAGAAGCGAGTCCCTACGGCAAGAGGAAACTAAACTGTCGTTCCCAAAAGACGAAATATCGCCGAGGGAAATTGAATGTCGTGACGAGTTAAGACCATCTGGGCTGCCAGCTCTCGTGTAACGGTCGTAGCCGCCCGGATCCGGTGAGGTACGGCAAGATAAGGGGTGATAAGCCATCGGGCTCGGGGAACGATAGCGTTCACGCCGTTCTGACATAATGTGAATGGTATATTTGGTCTTTGTTTGCTTCTAGCTGCTTGTCACGACGGTAAACATACACGAACAAGTACTAAAGAACACCTTAGGTTTAGAGTAACAAAAAAACCGAACGACAAAAGTTATCCACTTGTCAGAAACCAGTTAGCTCTATCCAAAAAGGGATTTGCACAGACGAGCGTTTTCTTCTTTAAATAAATATATTCCTTCAACGCCGATAAACATACACCAAAATGTGTAAACAATACTTCTTAAATACAACAACAAAACCAAAGAAAAGTTATCAACTTTTCAGAAAACCGTCAGCTCTACAGTATTTTTGCTCGATCCTGAGACGCATAAACCTTGCAAATATTTCCTTTTTGAAATGAATAGCTGCTTGCCAAACCGGTCAACAAACACCACGAAGTATTAAACAATACTTCAAGAATAACAACAAACCAAAAAAAGTCATCCACTATAAAACATCCACTTTTTAGAAACCAGTAAAAGCTCTTTAAAAATTCTCAAGGTTTGGAATTATGAATTTCCAATAATAAATATTCATTTAATACTTTACATTTAAGTAATGTAAAATGTATTCATTTCGCGAGCTTGATAACGGGTAAAGCTTGCTCCCGTGACTGGAAACCGCAAAAACAATCTCACGCAGGCAAACGTGTTGTTTTACATAAAGCCACCTGTAATAAGCACGCATGCTGTATGCCCGCGAAGGTCGGTCTTTCAAAACACCAGTAATGATTTTCAAAAACAGTGCCCGATGTGTTTATTGCGATCAAATCTTTCGATCGGTAAGCTGGAATCCTCGCCAGTGTAAATAGTAAAGACTTGGATGAACTAAGAAACATTGTTCAGGATACATCTGATGTTTCCTCAAAATGTTCCCAGTCCGTGCGCCGAAATAGAGGAATGGCACCTTAGAGAGGAATACAGGAATGGCGCCATATTGAATTCTACCGCACTGCAGTCCGGGATCCACCTATATTTTACCAATGATTTGTGAATTTCTCCAAAAAAAACACAGTTTGAAGATGAAATGTTAAAATTTTAGGCCCGGCTGAAATTTTTATCATGTAATCGAAAATTACGCGGTTGACCGGGCTGAAAATCGTCATATAATCGACGAATGAAGCAGGGTGTGGCCGGCGTTCGAAGCAGGGTGAATCCTCACTCAGGACCCCTGCAGAAATTTTTTGTAAAAAATGATTGCCTAGATGGTCAAAAAGGCCTATCAATGACCAGATATCTGATTTTTATTTGATAAATACCTGTCAAAACAAAAATTTCAGATTTGACATGGAATTTGCATCCCTCCTGCACCACCTTGCCCAAGCATAGGAGGGGTGCGCACTGCGAAAACAATCAATCAAAACATACGCCACTTTCAATTACTGATGATATGTTAGGTAACACCAGCATGACCACTGCGCAAGGACTGGTTGACACAAGCTATTCAACATCGATCATGCAATGGCAAAATTAGCAATCCTGTATTGGGATACACAAGCCTGTTTGTAGTCTTGCGAAGATGTGGTTAAATTTGCATGAAAAACCGCACATTTTGAATTAACAATCAACCGAAACCTGATTTTGACCCTGCATTGTCGAAATCTTCGCAAGACTCTGAAAAGGCTTGTGGGTTTTGGATACAAGATGGAATTGGTAACGGAATAGATAGCGAAGGTGCTACCAATCAGAATACAGTAATTTATCATACCTGCTCCAAGTTTCATTGCTGTGTCAATATCTTGAGCTGAGGCGTCACCTTCGAATAAGAAACAGGAGTTATGAAGAGTTATACATGTTTGATTATTGCAGAATGCAAAAAAGGTTCTCCACAGTTGTGAGCGGGGCAATGTAAAAGAGGTTTCCGAACAGGTAAGCGTCCCGGCGCGACAAACCTCTAGGGGGGTCCGGGGCATGATCCCCAGGAAAATTTTGAAATCTGAAGTCTCTGAAATGCCATTTCCTGCATTTTGAGGGAAGATTTAAGCTTTTATAGAATTCTAAAATTATAACAATAAAATATCCAATTATAAAACACACCACTGTTTTACACAAAACTGTGTTGTATACAACAAAATGCCTTTACAGAAACTCTAGGACTCATTACACATTACACCATACCTCTCTCAGACAACCGTACAGCTTCCAACATGTAAGGCACTAGGAGACGGTTCACAATGAAACCTGGCGTGTCCTTCAAGAAAGAGATATAAATATTGTAGCCGTCACTTGAACAATGGGCAACAATCTTGAAATACATGTTCTTTATTGTTGTTATAAAACTTGGTTGTTATTTGGTATTCTTGAAGTACACGTACATTGTGGTAGAGTCCTGAATCTCACTAACATATTAATTTATTGCGCGTTCTAAAACATACCTTGCAGGAGACGGGAGTCTTTTTTAAATTTCTGCTAAACTCCATTAGTTTATTGAATGTCTCGTCACTAGTTTCCGGTATCCTTATTACCTGAAGAAATGAAGACATTGAACCGATTTATATACTAGAGTTCCTCTGATAATTCGTTTGTTTATAAATGCGGCAAACTGATGGATAGTCTTTCCAAAACTCCCACAAAACTGACACAGAGCTAACTATCTTTACACTTTTGTTACCTCAACCAAGGCCATCAATGGGACAGGATTAAAGAAATGCAAGCCACCAAATCTATCTTTTCTTTTTGTCACTTCAGCAATATCAGAAATAGGCAGTGAAGATGTGTTGGATACAAAAATTGTGCGGCTGAAACAAAATTACATCAAATAAATACATGGTTACAGTCAGTTTCATTACACATTTTTCATACTTGCAGGCACTTAAATTCTGTACCTTGGGGCTTTATTGTCTAATTCAGTGAATAATTTATGTTTGACATCCATATTTTCAACAATTGCTTCGATAACGAGGTCAGAGTCTGACACTGCTTCACCAGAATCAACCGTGGTGTTTATACGAGACATGGTATCTGTTATAAACTTCTCACCAGCCTGAATAAGATTAAACAACTTACAAATTTAGAAACTAAACTACGAAACTATGGTAGCTTTATTTATACAGGATAGCTTTATCTGTTCTTCCCAGTAAGGGTGATCCTTCAATCCTACACGAGGGAACCTAAACTAAAATAGCTTTATTTTATATACTGGATAGCTCTATCAGTTCAAAACTGTTCTCCTAGAGGTCCAGTAAGCGTCATCTCTTATTGATCCAGTGTTACTACAGGAGGAAACCTAAACTAAACTAACTTTATTTATACTGGATAGCTCTATCAGTTCAAAACTGTTCCCTAGAGGTCCAGTAAGGGCATTTCTTGTTGGTTCAGTCTTACTACAGCCTGGAGAAAACCTGAGGTGTTTGGTTGAGTCAAACTGGAAGCATTCTTCTCATATTCGACTGAGGTGAAATTATAATCAGACAACTGCATATTGCAGGAATCGAACCCCGGTCACAGAGGTGAAAGACACATGCACTAACCACTGTGACACCAACACTCACAATAACATACAGTAGGTAACACAGTAGACTTCACCTGTGCATCATCTTTAAATTTCTTCTTAATGACCCTCTGTAAACTTTTCTCAATTGATTTGATGGCTTTGGCCAAAATATCATCTGTTTGATCCACTAGTACAACATTATGGTTCGTGGTTGCAGCAACCTGCAGGTTAACCAGGATGTGCGATGACAAGAGTTAATGGAACTTGCAACTCTCGTCAACTCTAATGCACTATAAACAACTTTGAGCTGGTTCAAATTTTGTTCGTTTGAACGGTACGAGTGGTGATATCCAGTCAACTCTAATGCAACCCTTGTTCTCGTTTGACTGGGGCATGCTAGACCGTCAACAAGTAGATTACATCCCGCTTTGCGGACTTGTTCTGTGAAGGGCTTAAAGCAATCACGGAACAAGTCAGCGAAGTGGGACAAAATCTACTTGTTGACGGTCCCTAATTAGACAGATGTCAAAGGGTGCATTGGAGCACATCTCAGCTTAATGGTTAACAATGCAATATACTCCTTTCCGCTTTTCTGCACAACAAACTAAATAACAGCCTATCCACAAAGATAAAAAGAAGCCATAAACATACCTGTGCAATCCCTGACCCCATTAAACCACTGCCAATGACAGTGACGTTTTTCACAGCAGATAATCTTTCCGAAGTTGTACTAAAACAGGATGCCATTGCGGGAACGAACGATCTCTTTAATAATATAAACTGTTTACCTGCACGTAGGGAAAGCATTGCTGTATTTTCCTACAGTTTTTGCTGCGGTTTCTTGAGCAAAAGGCTTTTAAAATAGTCTAAATATATCATATATTTCCACGTTGAATGCTCAATATTTTTAAAGGGCTAAAGTTCAAAGCAGTGCTTCCACTTTACAAAATAAATATTTCCTTTTTTTGTCCTAAAATCGAAATGTCCTTCAAAAAGTATTGAAATTTCCTTCAAAAAGTTTGGTGAAATCGTGGATTGTCATGTGCGGTTGTGCGATGTATCGCACAAATTAGCATACCATGACTTACAGTGATTGTAGTGTTTTTATAATCCATGGTGAAATTAAGTTGAATATTTCTCAAAATAGAGCAAAATATTCACCTGGGTGTTCAACTTTATAACTCTAACGGTCTAATACCCAGGTCTAATTGTTTGTCAATGATGAATATAGAGATATTAAAATTCATAATCGAGAGTAAAAACGCACTTCAAATTCGATAAATATATTAAATATTACAATACTAATCACCTACGTTTGTTCTAAGTTCTACAGTCATGGGTTTGCCAGAGCGGGCGGTAACGTCAATTCATAAATTCTCTAAGTGGTTAGATAAGTACTTTTCTCATTAGTAAATTTTGTACTGCGCAATTCTTGAAATGATTGTAGTGTGGTTGTCATGTGCGGTTGTGCGATGCATCGCACAAATGAGCATACCATGACTTACAGTGATTGTAGTGTGGTTGTCATGTGCGGTTGTGCGATGCATCGCACAAATGAGCATACCATGACTTACAGTGATTGTAGTGTGGTTGTCATGTGCGGTTGTGCGATGCATCGCACAAATTAGCATACCATGACTTACAGTGATTGTAGTGTTTTTATAATCCATGGTGAAATTAAGTTGAATATTTCTCAAAATAGAGCAAAATATTCACCTGGGTGTTCAACTTTATAACTCTAACGGTCTAATACCCAGGTCTAATTGTTTGTCAATGATGAATATAGAGATATTAAAATTCATAATCGAGAGTAAAAACGCACTTCAAATTCGATAAATATATTAAATATTACAATACTAATCACCTACGTTTGTTCTAAGTTCTACAGTCATGGGTTTGCCAGAGCGGGCGGTAACGTCAATTCATAAATTCTCTAAGTGGTTAGATAAGTACTTTTCTCATTAGTAAATTTTGTACTGCGCAATTCTTGAAATGTGAAAATATATTTTACTTTCTAAATTTATAGTTCCATTGGATCTATTCCAAATATTTCAATGCGCATTTCGCAATATCAGCGGTTTTCAGCAAGTGTTGCCACTTATAGAAGCCGTAGAATTTAATTAAACATCTTAATTCTACTTTTTCAGAATGTGTGCCAGGACAGCAGACGATGATCAACTTCAGAAATATTGACACTTATTGGTGCAATCAAATTAAACTACATCTCTCATTATCAAATACATCTATTTGCCTCTAAATACAAGATTACTATAAGTGAAAAGAATTAACATAATTTTCTCACTCAGATAACTGTCGATTGACCACCATCTGCTGGCCGATAGTTCTAATTCTGGCTTTAAGCCAATTCCGGTAGTTGCATCTGTATAGGAACACGTCATCATACCTCAATTTCATTGGACGGTTCTTGATTCACGTGATCATATATCCCAATTTGATTGGATGGATTTCGATTCACACCTCAGCGTTGTGTCACCTTCTTGATTTGGAGGGTATATTTAATTTTGTGTAACATGAGAAGCAAACCCTCACTGGAGTTTTGATATTTAGTGAAGGTATCTTAGATTGAAATTCGCTGCATCTAAAGATACGGGAGAAAAATTAAGCACAAGGCAAACGATGAAATATGTTTCTCAAACTCATTAACAATTCATGAGCAAAACACAAAGGAAATCACCACCGTATCGTTGTCTTGATACCACGGTAATAAACACCCATAAATTAACTCAACTTTCACGTTAATTTCTCTTTAAATACTGGTTTGTTTGAGAAGCTATATCATACACTGGAAGTCGTTTATTATAGTGATTTAAAAACACCTCAAAGTATGTTAAAAACTCGGCTAGCGCCTTGTTTTTCAACACACTTTTCGGTGTTTCAAATCACTATAATAAACTCCTTCTCGTGTATGATATATTACTTTGCTAGCCATGTTTCGCGAAGGTAGGCAAACCTGGAAACCTAGTTTCCTAGCAATGCTTTTGCTTCCTGGCCAGGAAACAAGGAAACCTTCGAGAAAATATATAAATTTTCATTTTCAAAATGCTTACTTTGAACAGAAGAGTCTTCCACAATCTCGACAATGGTGCTTCCTCTCTCTGAGTGTAAATTTCACATGACATGCTGTACAGTTGAAACTACTCTCGTCTTTTACCCAATGATCCGCAATACGACCTGTGTTGGAGAGAAAACTGTCAGTACTTTTGAAATACTACATTCCTTGGACCTTGGCCATAAAGCGAAATGGTACTATCTCTTAATGAATAGGTATAACTTAATACGCTCACTTCCAGGTGTGGTGGAGCGCTCTTGTCCTATCATACTTCATGCATGTTGGAAAATCTTCCTATCCTCATTATCTTACTATCCCGAAATGACATCACAAGGAATAGGATTAACATTAATTGGTTTCACTGTTAATCACTACTGCAGGCCGACGTTTTGGGCAATGCCAAATATTTTTAGCAGCCAAAATATTCAAATTCCTAAATTATATTTAATATTATAAGGTTTGTTTTTAGGCAATTAAAACCGCTACAGGTCGACAACGTCATATTATTAAAAAATGCTTGGCAACCGCGGTTATTGTTGAATTCAGTGGTAACGTCGAAGAGTGCCCCGTTTATATCGTCCTTTCGACACTCTATTGGGGAAATACAATGGAATTTGTTAAGGAATTTCTTATTGAAGTCACAGAAGAGTTGCTGTATAATATCGTGTACGAGGCGAAAGAAATCAAGTATAAAGACTTAAGCGAGAAATTTGAGGAGAGAACTGGTTATCGACCGATGAATTTCTTTGGCTATGGCAACATAACCGGCCAACGAGGGAACAAATTCATAAAAGAAATCCAGGGTTTGCAAGGTGACAAGAAGATGTCTTTACGTGATGACGATGATGATGAAAATGATTATAAAATGTTTAATACCACATATTTAAACGAAAATGAAATGGTTCCTCACATGCATAATTCATCAAATTCAGTCGCAGGATATCGAGAAGAGCTTTTGATTAAATGTAGTAAGATAATGAATCGTGATTTCATGATGGCTCATAATTTCACTGACTTGAGCAGTTGCAAGGACGCAAACGATAATACACCACTTCATCTTATTGCGGGCTTGCCCGGTATTAGATATGATTGTTCCACCTTGGTGAAATATTTGTTACAAGCTGGCGTTGATCCATTAGCGGCAAATAAAAAGGGTCAAAATATTCTACATATAATTTTGGGTAGATATAAAGCGGAAATGGATATTGAACGCGCGGAAATGGATATTGAACGCGTCCCTTCAACAAAATGGTTTGTAGAAGATAGAGTCGAGCTGTTAGATCTACTTTCCGAAGAATTATCGCAGGTACAAACGTCTTTTTTGGTTACAGCACAAGACAAGCTGAATGGCAACACGGTGATGCATGAATGTGCATTGTCTTCACCGATCGAAGTGAAAAATTTCAACGAAGTCCCACTACTCAAACGGCTACTCAAGTTTGGCGCAAGACCAAGAGTTTCAAACAACACTGGCGAAACTCCTATGCACTATGCTTTCAATGTCGAATTGCTTAACATTTTCCTTTGGACCGACGTGAGCTTTTTGCGGGCAAAAATGATGACGATGAGACCCCTGTTCAGTTTATCTTGAAGTATTCGGCTGACCTCGCCTTTGCCGGGACCTCTGTTTTCAGGGCGCTCACGGATCCATGTCACGCAAGGTCGTACAAAAGATCTCCTCACAAAGCTTTAAGGCTACTGCAAAACCTAATGCAAAGTTTCGAATATCCATTTCTACTGCCAGGAATATTTTGGATTCCTGACAGGTATGATGACGTTGGTATCAATATAATACTGATTGCCATTAGATTTGCATCATACAGGTTGGATGAGAATGACGTAGAAGATGAAAACAATATTACTCAACTGCGACTATTATTGGTGGAATTACTTTGTAAATTACTACGCGATGCAAGCCCACGTGATGTGAAACGACACAACATACGCGGTCAAGGTTTTCTTCATGTGCTACTCGACAAGGATGAGTGCGACAATCTGGCGATCATTAAAGACGCGGAAATACTCCAGAGCCTCCAAATACTACTCGAGCATAACGTGGATGTAAACGCAGTGGATTCAGAGGGACTTACCCCTCTGGATATTACCTACAAGCATCACGACAAAAAGCCGACACTTTATAAGATATGTGCCGAATTGCTTATCGAGAAAGGGGGAACTGCGAAACAACAAACACGAAAGCTGCGATCATTTCCTACGCTACATTTTGACAGCGCACAACGTTTAACTGACCCTAATAATACTCAAGTCACTGTCGTAGAGAAGTATCGTTACTCCAACCAAGACCCGATTGGCAATGGAGCATTCAGTTCAATCTTTGTTGCAATTAAAGACGAGAACGTTGATAGTAGATCTGGGACAATCGAATGTCGAGCGTACGCATTGAAAAGGATTGATAAGGCAAAGATAAATCCTCAAGAGATCAAACGAGAAATCACGACTTTGCTTTCTATATCTGGCGAGTGTGAGAATATCATCAAATGTCATGAATCTGTCGAAGATCCTTTTTTTCAGTACCTCTGTCTTGATCTGATGGACGGTGATCTTCATGAGTTTGTCACAAACAACGGTGTGAATAAAGTTCTGGAGGATCCAGCGAATGGTGTGCAAGTTTGCAAGGATATTATCAATGGTTTAGCATTCCTTCACGAGAAGAAATTCATTCATCGCGATCTCAAACCTGGAAACATCTTGTACACAACAGATCCAACTTTGCATTTCAAGATCGCCGACTTTGGACTGACGAAGAATATGTCCACTTTATCCACAATGACGTCAACCAGAGGGAGTGGTGTTGCCATGGCACCCGGTACGCGATGTTGGATGGCGCCAGAGCTGGTCAGTATGAAATCAAGAGAGCATACCGAACAGTCAGATATGTTTTCCCTGGGTCTGGTACTTCATTATCTTCTCACTCTGGGCAAACATCCTTTTGGAACAGAAAACGAGGAAAGAGCTCACGTTATTGAACGAAACATCGAAGAAACACAGATTAATATCGACAAGACACTTCATTCAGAAGCCATTAACTTTCTTCAGAATATTTTGACAAACGATCCTTTCAAGCGACCACCAGCAAAACAGCTCACCCACCATCCTTTCCTTTGGAGTGAGACGAAAAAGATTGAATTTCTGAGAGCGGTTGGCGATCAACAAGAAGTTGCTATTCCAGCAAGATATGTCAACTCTGCATTAGATCAGTGTTTGCAGATGACACATACCGGTCAACAGATCAGCCGGATTCTGACTTGGGATCAGGCTATTGAAAACTTGTTTGAAGAAGTGACGACAGCTTGGCCATCAAAGCGGTACCGAACTGACAAGCTAATTGATTTGATAAGATTCATTCGCAATGCATACGCTCACAGACAAGAGAGGTCGTTTGAGTCACAAAGAGCTCTAGATGAAAACATTTTCCTTCACAAGTACCCTTCTCTTGTGATTGATGTCCTAAGCGTGGTGGTACGTCAGTTAGATTTTGGTGAAAAGCGTAGCAACATTCGTCAAGCTTTAAGCTTGAACACATAACAGTGACACAACTTTAGATCATCAGATACTTCATTAAAACTTCTCGTTATTCTTAAGGACGAAAGTGGGTCAAAATTCATCACCATGTTTAATGAAATGACAGCAAAATTTTTATAGTATTTACTTCTAAAAGTTACCACATTCATATGGGTACTGCGTGTATTGTAATCTTGGTAAAACTAAACCAATAAATGCCTATCAGGTAGTGAGTAATTAACTTAATTAACTATATTCATACTGGATAGATAGCAATATCAGTTCTAAACAGTTCTCCCTAAAGGTCCAGCAAGGGTCATCCTTTATTGTTCCAGTGTTATTACAGGAAGGAGCTTGTGTACCCAGAGAAAACCTGTTGTGTTTGTTAGAGTCAAACTGGAAGCCCTCTTCTCACATGTGACTGAGGTGAAATTATAATCAGACAACTGCATATTGCAGGAATCAAACCTTGGTCACAGAGGTGAAAGACACATGCACTAACCACTGTGACATCAACACCCCACTATACTATACAATTCTCATACTATACAAACCTGCAGTATCGCTGACAGACCAACTATAGACACGACCCCGCGCATCTCCAACGTAGAGTTTCTTATGGTCTCTGCGTAAAAACAAACAAATGATATTGAAAATGTTCACACTATAGTGACTTAAACATTTGATCAGTCCATCTTACTTAGATATAAGCATTGCAGTCACAGCTGCTGGCAAGCGGTTATCTTCACGAGCGAATGCAGTATGCATGGTCAGCTGAGATCTCATTACCAGTCTTCTTTTCCACACGGCTGAAACGAGAAAACACGACTGTATAAATAAACTTGAATAAGCGATAATTTTGGCCATTAAGTTTAACCCACCTTGCTCAACAGGTTTTTCCTGTACACTTTGCAACTCTGCATCCTCGATGATGACGTAATCCTCAGAAGGACTGAGACTGCTCGACCTGGCCACTGGTTCAGGGATAATTAGTTCATTTTGTTGTGATACAGTTTCCTGTTGGCAACCACTTGTTTCTGTCGTTTCTTCCGAGGAAGAATTTCTGTTTTCTGATCCTAAAACGTTGATGCAACGTTTGATTTTAGAATATTCTAAACCTATTTTATTTACGCTCGATAGCAAAATCAGCTCTAAACTATTCCCCATACATGACGTCAGCATACCTTCATCAATATTTTGGTCACGTGATTTGCAGGGTTTTGCATTCTCGTCAAAGAATTCCACACTCCACATCTTAAGAAATAACATATATACTTATGTAATAGTACATTTATTCCTTTTATAATAATACAGTAGTCTTGCATTTGGAGATGTAGTTCAATTTTCTTGCTTCTATAGGTGAAATTTAGAAGATGGTTTTTATGAGTTATCAAAAAGTATAGAAAGACAAACCTTGACGACGCCATCTTGGTCTCCAGTCAATATCACATCCTCGTCCCACTCAGATAACTACAAAAATAAACCAATTCATGATGAAGATATTATTACAGTGGAACCTCTGCTGAGAGACACTCTGTACAACGAACAGTCCGGTTTCCTCGCGAAGTAACATTGGACCAATAAGAGATGATCCTTACTGGACCTCTAGGGAGAACAGTTTAGAACTGATAAAGCTATCCAGTATAAATAAAGTTAGTTTAGTTTAGGTTTCCTCCTGTAGTAACACTGGATCAATAAGAGATGATCCTTACTGGACCTCTAGGGAGAACAGTTTAGAACTGATAGAACTATCCAGTATATATAAGGAAGAACAGTTTAAATAAGTTTAGTTAGTTTAGGTTCCTCCTGTAGTAACACTGGATCAATATAGGACGATGCTTACTGGACCTCTAGGAAGAACAGTTTAGAACTGATAAATCTACCCAGTGTCAATAAAGTTAGTTTAGTTTAGTCTATCTCACATACTTCTGACATCAGACAGCAATGAATAGGATTCGAAGGTCTAAGTGATGTATTTTCCTCGACAACGAGTTGACCATTCACAGACCAGAGATATAAATATGTGCCCGCACATGTGATGATATCACCCTGTATAAAACAACACAGCTATAGTTCAGACTCCGTCCATGTACTCAAATTTGCACGAGTCCGCCTCTTGAGTTCACATAGGAGGAATGAAACCAGAGGAATTCGAGCACTGATCGTAACCGTAATCCTAATCCTTACTCTAATCCTAACCCTTACTCTAATCCTAACCCTTACTCTAATCCTAACCCGTATCCTAATCCTTATCTTAACCCTTAATACTAATGTAAACTTTGCACCGAAGTTATTGCATGTGACATCATTTCCAGATATAAAAATACAAAACCAAAGGAACTTACAGTTAAATTGTTTATAGAAATCGTTGAAATCGCAGAAACATGACCACGTAGTTGTCGAACATACGTCAGCTTATTTAGATCCCAAATAATACACGTCATATCCTAAAATAGCAAAAAATAATTTGAATAACTTCTCGTTATAACATATAAGGCGTTTTCAGCAAGGCTGTTTAGAGACCTGTCTACATTGTCAACATTAGAATATAATAAATAATACGTAAGAGTTCAAATCATACCTCAGACCCACTGACAATAAGATTATATGAGCTTGAAACAGCCAGACACGTAACAGGTTGTAGATGACCGTATAGAATCTAAAACAACAAAGAAGAACTGATGATGGTAGTGGTGATGATGGTGGTGATGATGGTGGTGGTGATGGTGGTGATGATGGTGATGATGATGGTGAATTGGTGATCGCTTCATGGTGGTGGTCATGATGGTGATGAAGGTGCTGGTAATGGTGGTTCAAAGAAGCAGTAATCTCACCTCGTGTATAGCAAGTTGTGGTCGCTTATCCTTGTTCTCACGGTCGACTATCCACACATATACAAGCTAAAGAATATATTCAATAAAAGTGAAATTTTCTGTATAAAGCGCAATTTAAGCAAGAGGCATATTAGATCTATATGTTAGATGATTTTATTATTGCCAAAGGAAGCTTACAGTATTTTTTCCTCCCGTAATAAGTGTTCTACAGTCAGGACAAGCAGCACAGAGAATCTGACCAACTTGGAAATCTTCCATTACGGCAATAATCTAGAAATAATACACACTCAAAAATCAAATCCGCAGGGGGTATATCTCACAATTAGATGGGAGGTCCATGTGAAAATTAGAGGGGGATCTATTTGAGATTTAGAGGAGGGTTCGACTTGAAAATTGGAGGGGGGTCCATTTGAAAATTGGAGAAGTCAATTTGAAAAATTGGAGAAGTCAATTTGAAAATTGGAGAAGGTCGATTTGAAAATTGGAGGGGTCAATTTGAAAATTGGAGGTCAATTTGAAAATTGGAGAAGTCAATTTGAAAATTGGAGGGTCAATTTGAAAATTGGAGGGGTCAATTTGAAAATTGGAGGGGTCAATTTGAAAATTGGAGAAGTCAATTTGAAAATTGGAGAAGTCAATTTGAAAATTGGAGAGGTCGATTTGAAAATTGGAGGGTCAATTTGAAAAATTGGAGAAGTCAATTTGAAAATTGGAGAAGTCAATTTGAAAATTGGAGAAGTCGATTTGAAAATTGGAGAAGTCGATTTGAAAATTGGAGAGTCAATTTGAAAATTGGAGAAGTCAATTTGAAAATTGGAGGTCAATTTGAAAATTGGAGAAGTCAATTTGAAAATTGGAGGAGTCAATTTGAAAATTGGAGAAGTCAATTTGAAATTGGAGAGAGTCAATTTGAAAATTGGAGAAGTCAATTTGAAAATTGGAGGGGTCAATTTGAAAATTGGAGGGTCAATTTGAAAATTGGAGAAGTCAATTTGAAAATTGGAGGGGTCAATTTGAAAATTGGAGAAGTCGATTTGAAAATTGGAGGAGTCAATTTGAAAAATTGGAGAAGTCAATTTGAAAATTGGAGAAGTCGATTTGAAAATTGGAGAAGTCAATTTGAAAATTGGAGAGTCAATTTGAAGAAATTGGAGAAGTCAATTTGAAAATTGGAGGTCAATTTGAAAAGTGGAGAAGTCAATTTGAAAATTGGAGAAGTCAATTTGAAAAATTGGAGAAGTCAATTTGAAAATTGGAGGTCAATTTGAAAATTGGAGAGAGTCAATTTGAAAATTGGAGAGTCAATTTGAAAATTGGAGAAGTCAATTGAAAATTGGAGGTCAATTTGAAAATTGGAGAGGTCAATTTGAAAAATTGGAGAAGTCAATTTGAAAATTGGAGAAGTCAATTTGAAAATTGGAGAAGTCAATTTGAAAAGTGGAGGGGTCAATTTGAAAATTGGAGAAGTCAATTTGAAAATTGGAGAAGTCAATTTGAAAATTGGAGAGGTCGATTTGAAAATTGGAGAAGTCAATTTGAAAATTGGAGAGGTCAATTGAAAATTGGAGAAGTCAATTTGAAAAATTGGAGAAGTCAATTTGAAAATTGGAGAAGTCAATTGGAAGTCAATTTGAAAATTGGAGGTCAATTTGAAAAATTGGAGAAGTCAATTTGAAAATTGGAGAAGTCAATTTGAAAATTGGAGAAGTCAATTTGAAAATTGGAGAAGTCAATTTGAAAATTGGAGAGTCAATTTGAAAATTGGAGAGAGTCAATTTGAAAATTGGAGAGTCAATTTGAAAATTGGAGGGGTCAATTTGAAAAATTGGAGAAGTCAATTTGAAAATTGGAGAGAAGTCGATTTGAAAATTGGAGAAGTCAATTTGAAAAATTGGAGGGGTCAATTTGAAAATTGGAGAGGTCAATTTGAAAATTGGAGAAGTCAATTTGAAAAGTGGAGAAGTCAATTTGAAAATTGGAGAGGATTTGAAAATTGGAGAGTCAATTTGAAAATTGGAGAAGTCAATTTGAAAATTGGAGAAGTCAATTTGAAAATTGGAGGTCAATTTGAAAATTGGAGGGTCAATTTGAAAATTGGAGAAGTCAATTTGAAAATTGGAGGGGGGGTCAATTTGAAAATTGGAGAAGTCAATTTGAAAATTGGAGAAGTCAATTTGAAAATTGGAGAAGTCAATTTGAAAATTGGAGAAGTCAATTTGAAAATTGGAGAAGTCAATTTGAAAATTGGAGGTCAATTTGAAAATTGGAGAAGTCAATTTGAAAATTGGAGAAGTCAATTTGAAAATTGGAGAAGTCGATTTGAAAATT
The DNA here is from genome assembly GCA_016169945.1 of Trachythela sp. YZ-2020. NCBI lineage: Eukaryota > Metazoa > Cnidaria > Anthozoa > Malacalcyonacea > Clavulariidae > Trachythela > Trachythela sp. YZ-2020. The sequence continues at coordinate 165,984 of JADLSH010000041.1, read as the reverse complement.
GGAGAGTCAATTTGAAAAATTGGAGAAGTCAATTTGAAAAATTGGAGAAGTCAATTTGAAAATTGGAGGTCAATTTGAAAATTGGAGAAGTCAATTTGAAAATTGGAGGTCAATTTGAAAATTGGAGAAGTCAATTTGAAAATTGGAGGGGTCAATTTGAAAATTGGAGAAGTCAATTTGAAAATTGGAGGTCAATTTGAAAATTGGAGGGAGTCAATTTGAAAAATTGGAGAAGTCAATTTGAAAATTGGAGAGAAGTCAATTTGAAAATTGGAGGGGTCAATTTGAAAATTGGAGAAGGAATTGAAAATTGAAAGTCAATTTGAAAGTGGAGAAGTCAATTTGAAAAATTGGAGAGTCGATTTGAAAATTGGAGAAGTCAATTTGAAAAATTGGAGAAGTCAATTGAAAAGTGGAGGAGTCAATTGAAAATTGGAGAGTCGATTTGAAATTGGAGGTCAATTGAAGATTGGAGGAGTCAATTGAAAAATTGGAGAGGTCGAATTTGAAAAGTGGAGAAGTCAATTTGAAAATTGGAGGGAGTCGATTTGAAAATTGGAGGTCAATTTGAAAATTGGAGAAGTCAATTTGAAAATTGGAGAAGTCGATTTGAAAATTGGAGGAGTCAATTTGAAAATTGGAGGGGTCAATTTGAAAATTGGAGAAGTCAATTTGAAAATTGGAGAAGTCAATTTGAAAATTGGAGGGTCAATTTGAAAATTGGAGAAGGTCAATTTGAAAATGGAGAAGTCAATTTGAAAATTGGAGAAGTCAATTTGAAAATTGGAGAAGTCGATTTGAAAATTGGAGAGTCAATTTGAAAATTGGAGAAGTCAATTTGAAAATTGGAGGGAGTCAATTTGAAAAATTGGAGAAGTCAATTTGAAAAGTGGAGAAGTCAATTTGAAAATTGGAGAAGTCAATTTGAAAATTGGAGGGTCAATTTGAAAAATTGGAGAAGTCAATTTGAAAAGTGGAGAGGGTCAATTTGAAAATTGGAGGGTCAATTTGAAAATTGGAGAAGTCAATTTGAAAATTGGAGAAGTCAATTTGAAAAATTGGAGAAGTCAATTTGAAAATTGGAGAGGGTCAATTTGAAAATTGGAGAAGTCAATTTGAAAATTGGAGGTCAATTTGAAAAATTGGAGAGAAGTCAATTTGAAAAATTGGAGAAGTCGATTTGAAAATTGGAGAAGTCGATTTGAAAATTGGAGAAGTCAATTTGAAAATTGGAGAGGTCAATTTGAAAATTGGAGAAGTCAATTTGAAAATTGGAGAAGTCGATTTGAAAATTGGAGAGTCGATTTGAAGAAATTGGAGAAGTCAATTTGAAAATTGGAGAAGTCGATTTGAAAAATTGGAGGGGTCAATTTGAAAATTGGAGAAGTCGATTTGAAAATTGGAGAAGTCAATTTGAAAATTGGAGAAGTCAATTTGAAAATTGGAGAAGTCAATTTGAAAATTGGAGAGGTCAATTTGAAAATTGGAGGGGTCGATTTGAAAATTGGAGGGTCAATTTGAAAATTGGAGGGTCAATTTGAAAATTGGAGAAGTCAATTTGAAAATTGGAGAAGTCAATTTGAAAATTGGAGAAGTCAATTTGAAAATTGGAGAAGTCGATTTGAAAAGTGGAGAAGTCGATTTGAAAAATTGGAGAAGTCAATTTGAAAATTGGAGAGGTCGATTTGAAAATTGGAGAGTCAATTTGAAAATTGGAGGGTCAATTTGAAAATTGGAGAGTCAATTGAAAATTGGAGGTCGATTGAAAAATTGGAGAAGTCGATTTGAAAAGTGGAGAGAGTCAATTTGAAAATTGGAGAAGTCAATTTGAAAATTGGAGAAGTCAATTTGAAGAAATTGGAGAAGTCGATTTGAAAATTGGAGAAGTCAATTTGAAAATTGGAGAGGTCAATTTGAAAATTGGAGGGTCAATTTGAAAATTGGAGAAAGTCGATTTGAAAATTGGAGGGTCAATTTGAAAATTGGAGAGTCAATTTGAAAATTGGAGGTCAATTTGAAAATTGGAGAAGTCAATTTGAAAATTGGAGAGTCAATTTGAAAATTGGAGAGAGTCAATTTGAAAATTGGAGAAGGTCAATTTGAAGAATTGGAGAAGTCAATTTGAAAATTGGAGAAAGTCAATTTGAAAATTGGAGGGTCAATTTGAAAAATTGGAGAAGTCAATTTGAAAATTGGAGAAGTCAATTTGAAAATTGGAGGAGTCAATTTGAAAATTGGAGAGTCAATTTGAAAATTGGAGGTCAATTTGAAAATTGGAGAGTCAATTTGAAAATTGGAGAAGTCAATTTGAAAATTGGAGAAGTCAATTTGAAAATTGGAGAAGTCAATTGAAAATTGGAGAAGTCAATTTGAAAATTGGAGAAGTCAATTTGAAAATTGGAGGGGTCGATTTGAAAATTGGAGGAGTCGATTTGAAAATTGGAGGTCGATTTGAAAATTGGAGGGGTCAATTTGAAAATTGGAGGTCGATTTGAAAATTGGAGAAGTCAATTTGAAAATTGGAGGGTCAATTTGAAAAATTGGAGAAGTCAATTTGAAAATTGGAGAAGTCGATTTGAAAATTGGAGAAGGTCGATTTGAAAATTGGAGAAGTCAATTTGAAAATTGGAGGGTCGATTTGAAAATTGGAGAAGTCAATTTGAAAATTGGAGAGTCAATTTGAAAATTGGAGAAGTCAATTGAAAATTGGAGAGGGTCAATTTGAAAATTGGAGAAGGTCAATTTGAAAATTGGAGAAGTCAATTTGAAAATTGGAGAAGTCAATTTGAAAATTGGAGGTCAATTTGAAAAGTGGAGAGGTCAATTTGAAAATTGGAGAGTCAATTTGAAAATTGGAGGGTCAATTTGAAAATTGGAGAAGTCAATTTGAAAATTGGAGAAGTCAATTTGAAAAATTGGAGAAGGTCAATTTGAAAATTGGAGAAGTCAATTTGAAAATTGGAGGGTCAATTTGAAAATTGGAGGGGTCAATTTGAAAATTGGAGAGTCAATTTGAAAAATTGGAGAAGGTCAATTTGAAAATTGGAGAAGTCAATTTGAAAATTGGAGGGTCAATTTGAAAATTGGAGAAGTCGATTTGAAAATTGGAGAGTCAATTTGAAAATTGGAGAAGTCAATTTGAAAATTGGAGAGAAGTCAATTTGAAAATTGGAGAAGTCAATTTGAAAATTGGAGAAGTCAATTTGAAAATTGGAGAAGTCAATTTGAAAAGTGGAGAGAGTCAATTTGAAAATTGGAGAGGTCAATTTGAAAATTGGAGAAGTCAATTTGAAAATTGGAGAGTCAATTTGAAAATTGGAGAAGTCAATTTGAAAAGTGGAGAAGTCAATTTGAAAATTGGAGAAGTCAATTTGAAAATTGGAGAAGTCAATTTGAAAATTGGAGAGAGTCAATTTGAAAATTGGAGGTCAATTTGAAAATTGGAGAAGTCAATTTGAAAATTGGAGAGTCAATTTGAAAATTGGAGAAGTCAATTTGAAAATTGGAGAAGTCAATTTGAAAATTGGAGAAGTCAATTTGAAAATTGGAGAAGTCAATTTGAAAATTGGAGGAGTCAATTTGAAAAATTGGAGAGGTCAATTTGAAAATTGGAGGAGTCAATTTGAAAAATTGGAGAAGTCAATTTGAAAATTGGAGGTCAATTTGAAAATTGGAGAAGTCAATTTGAAAATTGGAGAAGTCAATTTGAAAATTGGAGAAGTCAATTTGAAAATTGGAGAGTCAATTTGAAAGTGGAGAAGTCAATTTGAAAAATTGGAGAAGTCAATTTGAAAATTGGAGAGTCAATTTGAAAATTGGAGAAGTCAATTGAAAATTGGAGAAGTCAATTTGAAAATTGGAGAGGTCAATTTGAAAATTGGAGAAGTCAATTTGAAAATTGGAGAAGTCAATTTGAAAATTGGAGAAGTCAATTTGAAGAAATTGGAGAAGTCAATTTGAAAATTGGAGAAGTCAATTTGAAAATTGGAGAGTCAATTTGAAAATTGGAGAAGTCAATTTGAAAATTGGAGAAGTCAATTTGAAAATTGGAGAGTCAATTTGAAAATTGGAGAAGTCAATTTGAAAATTGGAGAAGTCAATTTGAAAATTGGAGGAGTCAATTTGAAAATTGGAGAAGTCAATTTGAAAAGTGGAGAAGTCAATTTGAAAAGTGGAGAAGTCAATTTGAAATTGGAGAAGTCAATTTGAAAATTGGAGAGGTCAATTTGAAAATTGGAGAGAAGTCAATTTGAAAATTGGAGAGTCAATTTGAAAATTGGAAGTCAATTTGAAAAGTGGAGAAGTCAATTTGAAAATTGGAGAAGTCAATTTGAAAATTGGAGAAGTCAATTTGAAAAATTGGAGAAGTCAATTTGAAAATTGGAGAAGTCAATTTGAAAATTGGAGAGTCAATTTGAAAAATTGGAGAAGTCAATTTGAAAATTGGAGAAGTCAATTTGAAAATTGGAGAAGTCAATTTGAAAATTGGAGGAAGTCAATTTGAAAATTGGAGAAGTCAATTTGAAAATTGGAGAAGTCAATTTGAAAATTGGAGGTCAATTTGAAAATTGGAGAAGTCAATTTGAAAATTGGAGGTCAATTTGAAAATTGGAGAGAAGTCAATTTGAAAATTGGAGAAGTCAATTTGAAAATTGGAGAAGTCAATTTGAAAATTGGAGAAGTCAATTTGAAAATTGGAGGAGTCAATTTGAAAATTGGAGAAGTCAATTTGAAAATTGGAGAGTCAATTGAAAATTGGAGAGTCAATTTGAAAATTGGAGAAGTCAATTTGAAAATTGGAGAAGTCAATTTGAAAATTGGAGAGTCAATTGAAAATTGGAGAAGTCAATTTGAAAAATTGGAGAAGTCAATTTGAAAATTGGAGAAGTCAATTTGAAAATTGGAGAGAAGTCAATTTGAAAAATTGGAGGAGTCAATTTGAAAATTGGAGAGTCAATTTGAAAATTGGAGAAGTCAATTTGAAAATTGGAGGGTCAATTTGAAAATTGGAGAAGTCAATTTGAAAATTGGAGGGGTCAATTTGAAAATTGGAGAAGTCAATTTGAAAATTGGAGAGAGTCAATTTGAAAATTGGAGAAGTCAATTTGAAAATTGGAGAAGTCAATTTGAAAATTGGAGAGTCAATTTGAAAATTGGAGAGTCAATTTGAAAAAATTGGAGAAGTCAATTTGAAAAGTGGAGAAGTCAATTTGAAAATTGGAGGGGTCAATTTGAAAATTGGAGAGTCAATTTGAAAATTGGAGAAGTCAATTTGAAAATTGGAGAAGTCAATTTGAAAATTGGAGAAGTCAATTTGAAAATTGGAGGTCAATTTGAAAAGTGGAGAGGTCAATTTGAAAATTGGAGAAGTCAATTTGAAAATTGGAGAAGTCAATTTGAAAATTGGAGGGGTCAATTTGAAAATTGGAGGGAATTTGAAAATTGGAGAAGTCAATTTGAAAATTGGAGGTCAATTTGAAAATTGGAGGTCAATTTGAAAAGTGGAGGTCAATTTGAAAATTGGAGAGGTCAATTTGAAAATTGGAGAAGTCAATTTGAAAATTGGAGAAGTCAATTTGAAAATTGGAGGGGTCAATTTGAAAATTGGAGAAGTCAATTTGAAAATTGGAGAAGTCAATTTGAAAATTGGAGAGAGTCAATTTGAAAATTGGAGAGGTCAATTTGAAAATTGGAGAGAAGTCAATTTGAAAATTGGAGAAGTCAATTTGAAAATTGGAGAAGTCAATTTGAAAATTGGAGAGTCAATTTGAAAATTGGAGAAGTCAATTTGAAAATTGGAGAGAGTCAATTTGAAAATTGGAGAGTCAATTTGAAAATTGGAGAAGTCAATTTGAAAATTGGAGAGGTCAATTTGAAAAATTGGAGAAGTCAATTTGAGAAAATTGGAGAAGTCAATTTGAAAATTGGAGGAAGTCAATTTGAAAATTGGAGGTCAATTTGAAAATTGGAGAGAAGTCAATTTGAAAAATTGGAGAAGTCAATTTGAAAATTGGAGAAGTCAATTTGAAAATTGGAGAAGTCAATTTGAAAATTGGAGAAGTCAATTTGAAAAATTGGAGGTCAATTTGAAAATTGGAGAAGTCGATTTGAAAATTGGAGAAGTCAATTTGAAAATTGGAGAAGTCAATTTGAAAATTGGAGAAGTCAATTTGAAAATTGGAGAAGTCGATTTGAAAATTGGAGGGTCAATTTGAAAATTGGAGAAGTCAATTTGAAAATTGGAGAGTCAATTTGAAAATTGGAGAAGTCAATTTGAAATTGGAGAGAGTCAATTTGAAAATTGGAGAGTCAATTTGAAAATTGGAGAAGTCAATTTGAAAATTGGAGAAGTCAATTTGAAAATTGGAGGGGTCAATTTGAAAATTGGAGAGGTCAATTTGAAAATTGGAGGAAGTCAATTTGAAAATTGGAGAAGTCAATTTGAAAATTGGAGGGAGTCAATTTGAAAATTGGAGAAGTCAATTTGAAAATTGGAGAGGTCAATTTGAAAATTGGAGAAGTCAATTTGAAAATTGGAGAAGTCAATTGAAAATTGGAGGGGTCAATTTGAAAATTGGAGAAGTCAATTTGAAAATTGGAGAAGTCAATTTGAAAATTGGAGAGGTCAATTTGAAAAGTGGAGAAGTCAATTTGAAAATTGGAGGGTCAATTTGAAAATTGGAGAAGTCAATTTGAAAATTGGAGAAGTCAATTTGAAAAATTGGAGAAGTCAATTTGAAATTGGAGAAGTCAATTTGAAAATTGGAGAGGTCAATTTGAAAATTGAAGTCAATTTGAAAATTGGAGGAGTCAATTTGAAAATTGGAGAAGTCAATTTGAAAATTGGAGAAGTCAATTTGAAAATTGGAGAAGTCAATTTGAAAATTGGAGGTCAATTTGAAAATTGGAGAAGTCAATTTGAAAATTGGAGAGGTCAATTTGAAAAGTGGAGAGGTCAATTTGAAAATTGGAGAGAAGTCAATTTGAAAATTGGAGAAGTCAATTTGAAAATTGGAGGAGTCAATTTGAAAATTGGAGAAGTCAATTTGAAAATTGGAGAAGTCAATTTGAAAATTGGAGAAGTCAATTTGAAAAAGAGGTCAATTTGAAAATTGGAGAAGTCAATTTGAAAATTGGAGAGGTCAATTTGAAAATTGGAGAAGTCAATTTGAAAATTGGAGAAGTCAATTTGAAAATTGGAGAAGTCAATTTGAAAAGTGGAGAAGTCAATTTGAAAATTGGAGAGTCAATTTGAAAATTGGAGAAGTCAATTTGAAAATTGGAGAAGTCAATTTGAAAATTGGAGAAGTCAATTTGAAAATTGGAGAAGTCAATTTGAAAATTGGAGGGTCAATTTGAAAATTGGAGAAGTCAATTTGAAAATTGGAGGGGGTCAATTTGAAAATTGGAGAGGTCAATTTGAAAATTGGAGGGTCAATTTGAAAATTGGAGAAGTCAATTTGAAAATTGGAGAAGTCAATTTGAAATTGGAGGTCAATTTGAAATTGGAGGGAGTCAATTGAAAATTGGAGAAGTCAATTTGAAAATTGGAGAAGTCAATTTGAAAATTGGAGAAGTCAATTTGAAAATTGGAGAAGTCAATTTGAAAATTGGAGAAGTCAATTTGAAATTGGAGAAGTCAATTTGAAAAATTGGAGAGGTCAATTTGAAAATTGGAGAAGTCAATTTGAAAATTGGAGAGTCAATTTGAAAATTGGAGAAGTCAATTTGAAAATTGGAGAAGTCAATTTGAAAAGTGGAGGGGGGGCCAATTTGAAAATTGGAGGTCAATTTGAAAATTGGAGAAGTCAATTTGAAAATTGGAGGGTCAATTTGAAAATTGGAGAAGTCAATTTGAAAATTGGAGAAGTCAATTTGAAAATTGGAGAAGTCAATTTGAAAATTGGAGGTCAATTTGAAAATTGGAGAAGTCAATTTGAAAATTGGAGAGTCAATTTGAAAAATTGGAGAAGTCAATTTGAAAATTGGAGAAGTCAATTTGAAAATTGGAGAGGTCAATTTGAAAATTGGAGAAGTCAATTTGAAAATTGGAGGTCAATTTGAAAATTGGAGAGGTCAATTTGAAAAATTGGAGAGGTCAATTTGAAAATTGGAGAAGTCAATTTGAAAATTGGAGAGTCAATTTGAAAATTGGAGGTCAATTTGAAAATTGGAGGTCAATTGAAAATTGGAGGGTCAATTTGAAAATTGGAGGAGTCAATTTGAAAATTGGAGGAGTCAATTTGAAAATTGGAGAAGTCAATTTGAAATTGGAGAGAAGTCAATTTGAAAATTGGAGAGAGTCAATTTGAAAATTGGAGGTCAATTTGAAAATTGGAGAAGTCAATTTGAAAATTGGAGGTCAATTTGAAAATTGGAGAGAGTCAATTTGAAAATTGGAGAAGTCAATTTGAAAATTGGAGAAGTCAATTTGAAAATTGGAGAAGTCAATTTGAAAATTGGAGAGTCAATTTGAAAATTGGAGAAGTCAATTTGAAAATTGGAGAAGTCAATTTGAAAATTGGAGGGTCAATTTGAAAATTGGAGGGTCAATTTGAAAATTGGAGGTCAATTTGAAAATTGGAGAAGTCAATTTGAAAATTGGAGGAGTCAATTTGAAAATTGGAGAGAGGTCGATTTGAAAATTGGAGGGGGTCAATTTGAAAATTGGAGGGGGTCAATTTGAAAATTGGAGAGGGTCAATTTGAAAATTGGAGAAGTCAATTTGAAAATTGGAGGGTCAATTTGAAAATTGGAGAAGTCAATTTGAAAATTGGAGGGGTCAATTTGAAAATTGGAGAATCAATTTGAAAATTGGAGAAGTCAATTTGAAAATTGGAGAAGTCAATTTGAAAATTGGAGAAGTCAATTTGAAAATTGGAGGTCAATTTGAAAATTGGAGGGGTCAATTTGAAAATTGGAGAAGTCAATTTGAAAATTGGAGAAGTCAATTTGAAAATTGGAGAAGTCAATTTGAAAATTGGAGGGTCAATTTGAAAATTGGAGAGTCAATTTGAAAATTGGAGAAGTCAATTTGAAAAGTGGAGAAGTCAATTTGAAAATTGGAGAAGTCAATTTGAAAATTGGAGGTCAATTTGAAAATTGGAGGTCAATTTGAAAATTGGAGAAGTCAATTTGAAAATTGGAGAGTCAATTTGAAAATTGGAGAGTCAATTTGAAAATTGGAGAAGTCAATTTGAAAATTGGAGGTCAATTTGAAAATTGGAGGGGTCAATTTGAAAATTGGAGGTCAATTTGAAAATTGGAGAAGTCGATTTGAAAATTGGAGGTCAATTTGAAAATTGGAGAGGTCAATTTGAAAATTGGAGAAGTCAATTTGAAAATTGGAGGTCAATTTGAAAATTGGAGAAGTCAATTTGAAAATTGGAGGGGTCAATTTGAAAATTGGAGAAGTCAATTTGAAAATTGGAGAAGTCAATTTGAAATTGGAGGAGTCAATTTGAAAATTGGAGAAGTCAATTGAAAATTGGAGGGGTCAATTTGAAAATTGGAGGGTCAATTTGAAAATTGGAGGGGAGAAGTCAATTTGAAAATTGGAGGTCAATTTGAAAAATTGGAGAAGTCAATTTGAAAATTGGAGAAGTCGATTTGAAAATTGGAGAAGTCAATTTGAAAATTGGAGGAGTCAATTTGAAAATTGGAGGTCAATTTGAAAATTGGAGAAGTCAATTTGAAAATTGGAGGGGTCAATTTGAAAATTGGAGAAGTCAATTTGAAAATTGGAGAGGTCAATTTGAAAATTGGAGAAGTCAATTTGAAAATTGGAGAAGTCAATTTGAAAATTGGAGGTCAATTTGAAAATTGGAGGGGTCAATTTGAAAATTGGAGAAGTCAATTTGAAAATTGGAGAGTCAATTTGAAAATTGGAGAGTCAATTTGAAAATTGGAGGGTCAATTTGAAAATTGGAGAAGTCAATTTGAAAATTGGAGGGTCAATTTGAAAATTGGAGGGTCAATTTGAAATTGGAGGTCAATTTGAAAAATTGGAGGGTCAATTTGAAAATTGGAGAAGTCAATTTGAAAATTGGAGGAGTCAATTTGAAAATTGGAGGTCAATTTGAAAATTGGAGGGTCAATTTGAAAATTGGAGAGGTCGATTTGAAAATTGGAGGTCAATTTGAAAATTGGAGGGGTCAATTTGAAAAATTGGAGGTCAATTTGAAAATTGGAGGTCAATTTGAAAATTGGAGAAGTCAATTTGAAAATTGGAGAAGTCAATTTGAAAATTGGAGAAGTCAATTTGAAAATTGGAGGGGGTCAATTTGAAAATTGGAGAAGTCAATTTGAAAATTGGAGGGGTCAATTTGAAAATTGGAGGGTCAATTTGAAAATTGGAGGGGTCAATTTGAAAATTGGAAATTGGAGAAGTCAATTTGAAAATTGGAGAGGTCAATTTGAAAATTGGAGAAGTCAATTTGAAAATTGGAGAAGTCAATTTGAAAATTGGAGGTCAATTTGAAAATTGGAGGGTCAATTTGAAAATTGGAGGGGTCAATTTGAAAATTGGAGGTCAATTTGAAAATTGGAGAAGTCAATTTGAAAATTGGAGGGGGTCAATTTGAAAATTGGAGGGTCAATTTGAAAATTGGAGGGGTCAATTTGAAAATTGGAGAAGTCAATTTGAAAATTGGAGGGTCAATTTGAAAATTGGAGAGTCAATTTGAAAATTGGAGGGGTCAATTTGAAAATTGGAGAGGTCAATTTGAAAATTGGAGGGGTCAATTTGAAAATTGGAGGTCAATTTGAAAATTGGAGAAGTCAATTTGAAAATTGGAGGGGTCAATTTGAAAATTGGAGAGTCAATTTGAAAATTGGAGAAGTCAATTTGAAAATTGGAGGGTCAATTTGAAAATTGGAGAAGTCAATTTGAAAATTGGAGGGTCAATTTGAAAATTGGAGAGTCAATTTGAAAATTGGAGGGTCAATTTGAAAATTGGAGGTCAATTTGAAAATTGGAGGGGTCAATTTGAAAATTGGAGAAGTCAATTTGAAAATTGGAGGTCAATTTGAAAATTGGAGGGGGTCAATTTGAAAATTGGAGGGTCAATTTGAAAATTGGAGAAGTCAATTTGAAAATTGGAGAGTCAATTTGAAAATTGGAGAAGTCAATTTGAAAATTGGAGAAGTCAATTTGAAAATTGGAGAAGTCAATTTGAAAATTGGAGAAGTCAATTTGAAAATTGGAGGGTCAATTTGAAAATTGGAGGGGTCAATTTGAAAATTGGAGGAGTCAATTTGAAAATTGGAGAAGTCAATTTGAAAATTGGAGGTCAATTTGAAAATTGGAGGGTCAATTTGAAAATTGGAGAAGTCAATTTGAAAATTGGAGAAGTCAATTTGAAAATTGGAGAAGTCAATTTGAAAATTGGAGGGGTCAATTTGAAAATTGGAGAGGGTCAATTTGAAAATTGGAGAAGTCAATTTGAAAATTGGAGGTCAATTTGAAAATTGGAGAGTCAATTTGAAAATTGGAGAAGTCAATTTGAAAATTGGAGGGGGTCAATTTGAAAATTGGAGAGTCAATTTGAAAATTGGAGAAGTCAATTTGAAAATTGGAGAAGTCAATTTGAAAATTGGAGAAGTCAATTGAAAATTGGAGGTCAATTTGAAAATTGGAGAAGTCAATTTGAAAATTGGAGAAGTCAATTTGAAAATTGGAGGTCAATTTGAAAATTGGAGGAAGTCAATTTGAAAATTGGAGAAGTCAATTTGAAAATTGGAGGGGTCAATTTGAAAATTGGAGAAGTCAATTTGAAAATTGGAGGTCAATTTGAAAATTGGAGGTCAATTTGAAAATTGGAGAGTCAATTTGAAAATTGGAGGGTCAATTTGAAAATTGGAGAAGTCAATTTGAAAATTGGAGGGGTCAATTTGAAAATTGGAGGGGGTCAATTTGAAAATTGGAGAAGTCAATTTGAAAATTGGAGGGTCAATTTGAAAATTGGAGGGTCAATTTGAAAATTGGAGGTCAATTTGAAAATTGGAGGGTCAATTTGAAAATTGGAGAAGTCAATTTGAAAATTGGAGGGGTCAATTTGAAAATTGGAGGGGGTCAATTTGAAAATTGGAGGGGTCAATTTGAAAATTGGAGGTCAATTTGAAAATTGGAGAAGTCAATTTGAAAATTGGAGGGGTCAATTTGAAAATTGGAGGGTCAATTTGAAAATTGGAGAAGTCAATTTGAAAATTGGAGGTCAATTTGAAAATTGGAGGGGTCAATTTGAAAATTGGAGAGTCAATTTGAAAATTGGAGAGTCAATTTGAAAATTGGAGGGGTCAATTTGAAAATTGGAGGGGTCAATTTGAAAATTGGAGGGAGTCAATTTGAAAATTGGAGGTCAATTTGAAAATTGGAGAAGTCAATTTGAAAATTGGAGGAGTCAATTTGAAAATTGGAGGTCAATTTGAAAATTGGAGAAGTCAATTTGAAAATTGGAGGTCAATTTGAAAATTGGAGGTCAATTTGAAAATTGGAGGGGGTCAATTTGAAAATTGGAGGGGTCAATTTGAAAATTGGAGAAGTCAATTTGAAAATTGGAGGGTCAATTTGAAAATTGGAGGTCAATTTGAAATTGGAGGGTCAATTTGAAAATTGGAGGGGTCAATTTGAAAATTGGAGGGGGTCAATTTGAAAATTGGAGAGTCAATTTGAAAATTGGAGGGTCAATTTGAAAATTGGAGAAGTCAATTTGAAAATTGGAGAGTCAATTTGAAAATTGGAGGGGTCAATTTGAAAATTGGAGAAGTCAATTTGAAAATTGGAGGGTCAATTTGAAAATTGGAGGTCAATTTGAAAATTGGAGGGTCAATTTGAAAATTGGAGGGGTCAATTTGAAAATTGGAGGTCAATTTGAAAATTGGAGGGGTCAATTTGAAAATTGGAGAGGTCAATTTGAAAATTGGAGGGGGTCAATTTGAAAAATTGGAGGGGGTCAATTTGAAAATTGGAGAAGTCAATTTGAAAATTGGAGGGGTCAATTTGAAAATTGGAGAGAGTCAATTTGAAAATTGGAGGGGTCAATTTGAAAATTGGAGAAGTCAATTTGAAAATTGGAGGGGTCAATTTGAAAATTGGAGGGGTCAATTTGAAAATTGGAGAAGTCAATTTGAAAAATTGGAGAAGTCAATTTGAAAATTGGAGGGGTCAATTTGAAAATTGGAGGGGGTCAATTTGAAAATTGGAGAAGTCAATTTGAAAATTGGAGGGGTCAATTTGAAAATTGGAGGGGTCAATTTGAAAATTGGAGGTCAATTTGAAAATTGGAGGGGGTCAATTTGAAAATTGGAGGTCAATTTGAAAATTGGAGGGGTCAATTTGAAAATTGGAGAAGTCAATTTGAAAATTGGAGGGTCAATTTGAAAATTGGAGGGGTCAATTTGAAAATTGGAGGGTCAATTTGAAAATTGGAGGGGTCAATTTGAAAATTTGAAAATTGGAGGGGTCAATTTGAAAATTGGAGGGGTCAATTTGAAAATTGGAGGGGTCAATTTGAAAATTGGAGGGGTCAATTTGAAAATTGGAGGGGGTCAATTTGAAAATTGGAGAAGTCAATTTGAAAATTGGAGGTCAATTTGAAAATTGGAGGTCAATTTGAAAATTGGAGGAGTCAATTTGAAAATTGGAGGGGTCAATTTGAAAATTGGAGGGGTCAATTTGAAAATTGGAGGTCAATTTGAAATTGGAGAAGTCAATTTGAAAATTGGAGAGTCAATTTGAAAATTGGAGGGGGTCAATTTGAAAATTGGAGAAGTCAATTTGAAAATTGGAGGGGGTCAATTTGAAAATTGGAGGGGGTCAATTTGAAAATTGGAGGTCAATTTGAAAATTGGAGGGTCAATTTGAAAATTGGAGGTCAATTTGAAAATTGGAGAAGTCAATTTGAAAATTGGAGGGGGTCAATTTGAAAATTGGAGAGGGGTCAATTTGAAAATTGGAGAAGGTCAATTTGAAAATTGGAGGGGGTCAATTTGAAAATTGGAGTCAATTTGAAAATTGGAGGGTCAATTTGAAAATTGGAGGGTCAATTTGAAAATTGGAGGTCAATTTGAAAATTGGAGAAGTCAATTTGAAAATTGGAGGGGTCAATTTGAAAATTGGAGGGGTCAATTTGAAAATTGGAGGGTCAATTTGAAAATTGGAGGGGTCAATTTGAAAATTGGAGGGGGTCAATTTGAAAATTGGAGGGTCAATTTGAAAATTGGAGGGGGTCAATTTGAAAATTGGAGAAGTCAATTTGAAAATTGGAGGGTCAATTTGAAAATTGGAGAGGTCAATTTGAAAATTGGAGGGGGTCAATTTGAAAATTGGAGGGGGTCAATTTGAAAATTGGAGGAAGTCAATTTGAAAATTGGAGGGTCAATTTGAAAATTGGAGGTCAATTTGAAAATTGGAGGGGGTCAATTTGAAAATTGGAGAAGTCAATTTGAAAATTGGAGGTCAATTTGAAAATTGGAGGGGTCAATTTGAAAATTGGAGGGGGTCAATTTGAAAATTGGAGGGGGTCAATTTGAAAATTGGAGGGGTCAATTTGAAAATTGGAGGGGTCAATTTGAAAATTGGAGAAGTCAATTTGAAAATTGGAGGGTCAATTTGAAAATTGGAGGGGTCAATTTGAAAATTGGAGAGGTCAATTTGAAAATTGGAGGGGGTCAATTTGAAAATTGGAGGGGTCAATTTGAAAATTGGAGAAGTCAATTTGAAAATTGGAGGGGTCAATTTGAAAATTGGAGGGGGTCAATTTGAAAATTGGAGGGTCAATTTGAAAATTGGAGGGGGTCAATTTGAAAATTGGAGGGTCAATTTGAAAATTGGAGGGGGTCAATTTGAAAATTGGAGGGGTCAATTTGAAAATTGGAGGGGGTCAATTTGAAAATTGGAGGTCAATTTGAAAATTGGAGGGTCAATTTGAAAATTGGAGGGTCAATTTGAAAATTGGAGGGGTCAATTTGAAAATTGGAGGGGGTCATTTGAAAATTGGAGGGTCAATTTGAAAATTGGAGGTCAATTTGAAAATTGGAGGGGGTCAATTTGAAAATTGGAGGGTCAATTTGAAAATTGGAGGGGGTCAATTTGAAAATTGGAGGGGTCAATTTGAAAATTGGAGGGGGTCAATTTGAAAATTGGAGGGTCGATTTGAAAATTGGAGGGGGTCAATTTGAAAATGGGAGGGAGGTCAATTTGAAAATTGGAGGGGGTCAATTTGAAAATTGGGGGTCAATTTGAAAATTGGAGGGGTCAATTGAAATTGGAGGGGTCAATTTGAAAATTGGAGGGTCAATTTGAAAATTGGAGGGTCAATTTGAAAATTGGAGGGGGTCAATTTGAAAATTGGAGGGGTCAATTTGAAAATTGGAGAGGGGTCAATTTGAAAATTGGAGGTCAATTTGAAAATTGGAGGGGTCAATTTGAAAATTGGAGGGGGTCAATTTGAAAATTGGAGAAGTCAATTTGAAAATTGGAGGGGTCAATTTGAAAATTGGAGGGTCAATTTGAAAATTGGAGGGGTCAATTTGAAAATTGGAGGGGGTCAATTTGAAAATTGGAGGGGTCAATGTGAAAATTGGAGGGGGTCAATTTGAAAATTGGAGGCGGGGTCAATTTGAAAATTGGAGGGGTCAATTTGAAAATTGGAGGTCAATTTGAAAATTGGAGGGGTCAATTTGAAAATTGGAGGGGTCAATTTGAAAATTGGAGGGGTCAATTTGAAAATTGGAGGGGGTCAAGTTGAAAATTGGAGGGGGTCAATTTGAAAATTGGAGGTCAATTTGAAAATTGGAGAAATCAATTTGAAAATTGGAGGTCAATTTGAAAATTGGAGGTCAATTTGAAAATTGGAGGTCAATTTGAAAATTGGAGGGTCAATTTGAAAATTGGAGGTCAATTTGAAAATTGGAGGGGGTCAATTTGAAAATTGGAGGGGTCAATTTGAAAATTGGAGGGGGTCAATTTGAAAATTGGAGGAGGGGTCAATTTGAAAATTGGAGGGTCAATTTGAAAATTGGAGGGTCAATTTGAAAATTGGAGGTCAATTTGAAAATTGGAGGGGTCAATTTGAAAATTGGAGGGGGTCAATTTGAAAATTGGAGGGGGTCAATTTGAAAATTGGAGGGGTCAATTTGAAAATTGGAGGGGGTCAATTTGAAAATTGGAGGGGGTCAATTTGAAAATTGGAGGTCAATTTGAAAATTGGAGGGGGTCAATTTGAAAATTGGAGGGGGTCAATTTGAAAATTGGAGGGGTCAATTTGAAAATTGGAGGGTCAATTTGAAAATTGGAGGTCAATTTGAAAATTGGAGGGGGGTCAATTTGAAAATTGGAGGGGGTCAATTTGAAAATTGGAGGGGTCAATTTGAAAATTGGAGGGTCAATTTGAAAATTGGAGGTCAATTTGAAAATTGGAGGGGGTCAATTTGAAAATTGGAGGGGTCAATTGAAAATTGGAGGGTCAATTTGAAAATTGGAGGGGGTCAATTTGAAAATTGGAGGGGTCAATTTGAAAATTGGAGGTCAATTTGAAAATTGGAGGGTCAATTTGAAAATTGGAGGGGGTCAAGTTGAAAATTGGAGGGGGGGTCAATTTGAAAATTGGAGGAGGGGTCAATTTGAAAATTGGAGGGGTCAATTTGAAAATTGGAGGGGGTCAATTTGAAAATTGGAGGGTCAATTTGAAAATTGGAGGGGGTCAATTTGAAAATTGGAGGGGTCAATTTGAAAATTGGAGGGGGGTCAATTTGAAAATTGGAGGGGGTCAATTTGAAAATTGGAGGGGGTCAATTTGAAAATTGGAGGGTCAATTTGAAAATTGGAGGGGTCAATTTGAAAATTGGAGGGTCAATTTGAAAATTGGAGGGGTCAATTTGAAAATTGGAGGGTCAATTTGAAAATTGGAGGGTCAATTTGAAAATTGGAGGGGGTCAATTTGAAAATTGGAGGGGGCGTCAATTTGAAAATTGGAGGAGGGGTCAATTTGAAAATTGGAGGGGGGGTCAATTTGAAAATTGGAGGGGGGGTCAATTTGAAAATTGGAGGGGTCAATTTGAAAATTGGAGGGGTCAATTTGAAAATTGGAGGGGTCAATTTGAAAATTGAGAGGGTCAATTTGAAAATTGGAGGTCAATTTGAAAATTGGAGGGGGCAATTTAAATTGGAGGGGGTCAATTTGAAAATTGGAGGGGGTAAATTTGAAAATTGAGTTGTTTGAAAAATGGCAGTCTTTGAAAATTGGAGTGTTTGTGTAAATTGGAGATATTGGAGGTCAATTATCATTTGAAAATTGGGAGCAATTTGTATAATTACAGAAGTCAATGTGAAAATTACATTACTTTATCTCCATCCTAAATTGTCACTCCATTTGAAAATGATCCATTGAATTGATTACAAGGAGGAGGAAACATTGCCTAAATGAGGACGAAAATAAATGATAAATTTTAATGCTTAGTTGTTTGTAAAAATGGCAGTCTTTGCTGCTATTGTGTGTTTGTGTCATTGTGTGTGTTTGTGTCTGTGTTCAGACTGGGATCTGTATGTCCAAATACAGTTAGCATTATGTTATGTTCAATTCAACTCTGTGAACCTGTGACATAGAATATGAATGTTATATTACTACATAGCTACGTAACTAACATGATTGATTTTCGCCAAAAACCAAAATATCCTTTATTATTAATTTTAATTAACTGGACAACTATTTTTGATCTTAGACAAAAGAAAAAAGTAATGCATTAGTCAGTCTTTCTTTAAACATATGTGGCTGTCTTGTATTTAGAGGCAAAACAAAATAGAATTGAGAGATGTAGTTTAGTTTGCTGCAAGTGTCAGCAGTTGTGAAGTTTCTAAATTCACCTTTAATTGGCTGAGTGCTCGGCATCATTTTCGTGAAGTTATTAAACAACTTGTCTGTGTTGACAACAAACGAGACATTAGATTGTTCTTGGTCTTGAATTAGGAAAGCTTTCTTGCTTACATGGGGCTTCTTGAATAGCTAAAATGATAAAAAATTATATTCAGTAACTAAACTAACTTTATTAATACTGGATAGCTCTATCAGTTCTAAACTGTTCACCCTTGAGGTCCAGTAAGAGTCATCACTCACTGGTTCAATGTTAACACAGGAGGAAAGCTAAACTAAACTAAAATTTAACACAAAATCTTGTACCTGTCTGGGAGTCTGACCAAAGTTGTTGATGAATCCAATTTTCGCGTTCCTCTTTACAGGATCTTGAATATTTGTTATATCTGTAGAAGAAAGTTGAGGGAACTTACTCAACCTAGTCCCCTACCCTCGTCTAGCAGGTTTAGCTCAGAGGTAAGAGGCAGGGCGCTAACCGCATCTGTCACCCGTACTTCTTTTGTTTTTAGAAAGTTTTACAAATACAACGACAACGCCAATGAAGACGTGCTCGTTAACAATAGCATAGGGACCCTATGACAAAGGAGTCGATAAATTGTATTCCCTTGAGCATTCTAGTACGTCGTTTTTGTTCAAACTAGTAAACTACTACGTTACTTAGATCATTTCCAAGTTTCACAATGACGCTAACACTTATGACGTTTGAAGTCGTTTGGGGTGCTTTCTTAATACTTGTTTAAAAGAAAGATAAACAATATAGAGAGGCAAACAGATTCTTAGTAATGCATGCTTTTGCTCCAATACAAAAATGTAAGTAATTTTGCTGCATGCAAAGTCGTCCTAACTTGCCAAACTCCCTTTTTACTACTTGAATAAGTCGTCTAGGCTATCGTATTTTTGAAAAACAAATCAGATCGGTCAAAATAGAAATTGAATTGTTTAAGACGATTTACCGGCACTATCGGCATAAAACCAATGATGAAAAACATTGACTGCCTCTCTGGCAGTCTCCCCTCGCTGTTTGTATCCGAAAATCAAATCAATCCAAAGATGTAATCGGCCGCTGACGTAATCACACTCGAGCGCCTTGCGATGTTGACGGATAAACTCTCGTGCATCCCCTTTTGCCCATCGAGGTAGTACAACATCCCCTAGTATCACCCCACTCTGCTTCTGACCTATATAGAATAAGATGGAGTGTTGTTGGTGACACAGTCGTTAGTGCAGGTGTCTTTCACCTCTGTGATTGGGATTCAATTTCTGAAATATGGAGTTGTCTGAAGCTATAGAGCTATCCAGTATAAATAAAGTTAGTTTAGTTTATGTTTCATCCTGTAGTAACACTGGACCAATAAGGGATGACTTTTCTGGACCTCTAGAGAGAACAGTTTATAACTGATAGAGTTATCCAGTATAAATAAAGTTAGTTTAGGTTTCGTCCTGCAGTAACACTGGACCAATAAGAGATGACCCTTACTGGACATCTAGGGAGAACAGTTTAGAACTGATACAGCTATGCAGTATAATTCATTATTACTATATTCTCGCCACAAACAACTCAGATGCACCTACCCAGATCAAATCTATTTTCATTTAGAAGAAACTCGGGAAGATAAAAGAATTCTGGTATTAGTTCTTTGACGTCCGCCATGTTTGTTTCTGACGCTGACAGCCAAGCATCTTTAACTCCATGAAACATGCGATCAGGAAGATCAAAATGGCCATCCTACAAAGCAGATTAATCTATTTAACAATTAGATTATGAGCTCAAGATTTCTATGAGGTGATAGTTGATGAGGGCGAAGCCCGAATGAACTATCATCTCATAGAAATCGAGAGCGAATAATCTAATTGTTTTAGTAGAAACCAGCAAGAAAACAGCATTTCAAAACTTTTTCATAATTTATTGAAATAAGATGTTTCGCTACACGCTATCTATCGAGAATTATTATATACACAAGCTCTGGATATGAGGTATTCTGCAATCTGATTGGTTCTCTACTAGCAGGATATTAGCTCATATCCTGCTAGTAGAGAAAAGTATAAAAATGGCTGGCAGATTTGGACAATTAAATGAAGAGGAAATTCAAGTTTTACTTGAAAAAAGTACGCCAAAATGTTCTGTTCATATCCAGAGCTTGTGTATATAATAAAACAGTTATTCTACTCACTCTCGTCGTATATGACTGGCGAGTAGCGTAGCCAATCAAATTACAGCATTTGCAATAGTATACTAGTATGATTCTAGTAAACCTTTATAGTTGTTCTCGTTTGACCGAGGCCTGGGGTTGATGAAACGCTCGTGCAAACTCTCATCAACTCTCATCCTCGTTTGATCAGGTCTTTACCTGTAAGCGTAGGAAATGCTGAGCAAAAGGCTCCATCCTCACTAAATACGAAGCAACGACCATAGCTGATGAATAATGAGTAGCGTAATGATACGCTGGTGTCTCGCCTGTTGGGTCATCCCATTCTCGATATCGCTTCTCAAAATCTTTCTTACGTCCTTCAGTTTGCGTTCCGATTGGCTTAGACAGATCACGAAACGTGGCTGGGTTGTTTAAATCAAGTTCCTAACAAACAGAGAATTATTGAATTGTTTATACATAAATGGATGAAAGCATTATTTTGACATATAAAGCATCTCAACCAATAAATTTGTACCAAAATAGACAATCAATCCAGGTATGTTTTATTTTAAGATCAGTGGGAAAAGTTTACCTCGCTGTCATAGTCCGCAATGATCCATGGGAAGACAGGATACTGCATGAGATCGTTGTATGATCGTCCAGATAATGTATTGAGATACATCAAGTATTGAAAGTTGGAGATTTCACCTCTCTAAAGCAAGAGGAAACGAACAATTAGTAATTGACTTTAATCAAACCAGGGAGCCAACATGTGATGGACTAGAGTCTCGTACGGGGAAGTCATTGACTCTCGTGTAAGTAAAGTTAAGTCTCTCTACTGTTCTCTCCCAACTGACTAGATGAATGAGTGTCAGCCTATGTTGGGAGCTAACCGCGATGGACTAGTGAAAGGAGTTAACGCAAACATCAATCAAAATGTAACATCTTACCTCCCATCTTTGAGTGACGGACCTCTCACCGATAATTGAGTTAATGATTCCTAGACTACAGAGAGATAAACGTGGACACAAAATTCTTAGTTTTAGGAAATGAATCACTGGAAAGTTATGGAATCTTTCAAACATTATTGAACGACTAGTACCTTGTTTCGACCTCAGTATCTGGTTTTTGTCCTGAAACGTAGTCAATTGGACTGGCAGGGATCATGGACAACATTCTAAACAATTGGCAAACTTTCATATCAAAAACAGTTCTAAACTGTTCTCCCTAGAGGTCCAGTAAGGATCATCCCTTATTGGTCCAGTGTTACCACAGAAGGAAACCTACATGTTGATTTTTTAGACATATGAATACATACTTCTTCTGAGAGGAAGTTATAATAAGAAAATTTACTTGTTGTAAACTTTATCTCGAACAGACTTTGGAAAGACAAGCAGATGATTCCTTCCATCACTTGAAAAAACTTCTAATGCCGTGTCCTGTGAATATATAACAAAGTTCGCTTACTATGCTGAAAATCTAATCTATGAAATAAACTTAAGGCAACGGCTTGTTCAAACCTGCAAAAGATATCTTCGTTTCTGTACTTCGCGCACAGCCTCGTAAGCCCAAGTACTGCATCTGGAAACACAACACAAGCTGTTCAAAATTTCGTGTATTCAGCTTTTGAGTGTTATTAAAGTACACTTACATCTTTTTAAACGCCGATTTTCCAGAATCATGAGAGCTTCTTGGGATGATAGGATCATGAGCACTAACAAAATAGAATAGAGTTAGGTAGGTGTTGGTGTCACAGTGGTTAGTGCATGTGTCTTTCACCTCTGTGACAGGGGTTTGATTCCTGCAATATGCAGTTGTGTGATTATAATTTCATCTCATGTGAGAAGAGTGCTTCCAGTTTGACTCTACCAAACACTGCAGTTTCTACAGGTTCCTCCTGTAGTAACAATGAACCACTAAGGTATGACCCTATAAGGTATCAGTGTAGAACTGATAGAGCTATCCAGTATAAATATAGTTCAGTACTTACTCAGGGGGGAGTGAATCTATATCCTTGATTTCCTTCGTGGACAACAAAGTGACGCCATCCACAACATAAAAATGCGATTGACCAAAGAGAAACAGTCCTTCAGCGTCATCAAGACCTTCAACACGAGCACAACGAAACATGGAACGAATCTATAAATAAAAGATGGCAGAAAGATAATATCTTGTCGTAAGATAATATCTCGAACGTGTGGTGCAAGTGCGGGTAGCGTCTGTACACAATATAAAGCGGATCTTCGGATCTTCAGGATCAAACTATTTGAAAAACTCAACAACTACCAAACAAAGGGCCTTCGCTCGAAACGTCAACATTCTTGTTATATTTGTCATGTAGTTTGATCCTACAAACGCTCAAGTATACGTTTACAGTATAACTACCTTTTCACCGGCTTCTAGTAACTTCAATATCGTTTGATCTTCCATCTAAAAATATACATTTATACTTAAAAACGTTTATCTCTGTAACACTCAACATCCAGGGTACCCTCTGGGGGAACGAGGTTGTATTAAACATCTAAATCTTTTATACAACATTTTTATATCGAACTATATCGTGATTCCACTTACATCATTATTTTCATTTACTTCAACTTCTTTGAACTCCGTTGACACAGACGCCTGAATATCGCTGATTGATCGTTCATCTGGTACAAAGTAAGACCAACCGTTAAGCCCTGGTCAGCCGAGGATGAGAGTCAATGAGAGTTGCAATTCTTGGTCGCATTTGACCGCCAACTCTCATCGACTCTCATCAACTTTGAGCTAGTTCATCAACTCGAGAATTTCACCTCTGTGACCGGGGTTCAATTACTGTAATATGAACTGAACTTCTAAGGGGAAAAGTTTAAATAGAACTGATAGAACAATCACGTACAATTGAATTTAGTTCAGTGTAGTTTTTAGTATTATAATCATAAACTTACATTTATTCTCCGTTTTCATTGCAAGAGCACTGATTTTCTGGTTTGATAACATTGCATACAGTCTGCTGTCATAACTCATCGGAATCTTGAACTTACAAGGCTGCAATGTAAAAAGGCAGTTGTCGGAGTGATATGCATTATATGCGGTAGTCTTGTATTTGACAGCGAATAGATAGAATTGAGAGATGTATTTAAATTTTCTTGCTCGTATAACTGCCTTAACCCCCGGTCAAAGGAGTATGAGAGTTGATGAGAGTCAATGAGAGTTGCAACTCTCGCTCGCGTTTGACCACCAACTCTCATCAACTCTCATCAACTCTCATCAACTCTCATCAACTCTCATCAACTCTCATCAACTCTCATCAACTCTCATCAACTCTCATCAACTCTCATCAACTCTCATCAACTCTCATCAACTCTCATCAACTCTCATCAACTCTCATCAACTCTCATCAACTCTCATCAACTCTCATCAACTCTCATCAACTCTCATCAACTCTCATCAACTCACATCAACTCTTGTCAACTCTCATGCACTCTCATCAACTCACATCGACTCACATCAACTCTCATCGACTCTCATCGACTCACATCGACTCACATCAACTCTCATCGACTCACATCGACTCACATCGACTCACATCAACTCTCATCAACTCTCATCAACTCTTGTCAGCTCTCGTCGACTCACATCGACTCACATCGACTGACATCGACTCACATCAACTCTCATCGACTCTCATCGACTCTCATCGACTCTCATCGACTCACATCGACTCTCATCGACTCTCATCAACTTTAAGCTGGTTCAATTTTGATGAGAGTTTTTGCTCGTTTGACCGGCACGCGTGGTAATATCCAGTCAACTCTCATGCAACTCTTGTTCTCGTTTGACCGGGGCATGAGAGTTGAGAAAACTTTCACGCAAACTCTCGCTTGCCAACTCTCATCAACTCTCATCCTCGTTTGACGAGGGCTTAAATTACCGACCTTTCCTGACTGTTTCACGTCCGTTCCGTAACTGTAATGCTCGTAAAAGCTGTCATTTTGGCACATCTTTTTCCTCATTCGACATGGACCTGGTGTAATAGAGTGACATCATATTTCATATTATACCTCAAATTCAAATTGTCCAATCAGAAAGCTAGGTTTGTAAAACGTGAGCATGAATTTTATCATCGAATCACCCTCTACGTTGTCATATTGGATGCTATAAATGATAATTTCCAATAAGTCTTGTTCCAAATTTTCTCGCATATCCACAAACATTGTCTAATACTAACCTTCGACCATGTCCAGCATCCATTTATCTAAGCGAGAATCAGAGGGTGGACCCCAGAGCCCTCGGACCCTGGTCAAGTCATCTTCTCGCAATGACCAATCTTGCGCTATGGATCTCTCTATTAACTTGTAATTCTAAAGAAACACACACACAGTGTTTGTAGAAACCCACATATTAAGTGGTTAGTGCATATCCCTTTCACCTCTGTGACTGGAGTTCAATGGACATTTTACCCATATAGACATTTTACCCATATGGACATTTTACCCATATGGACATTTTGCCCATATGGACATTTTACCCATATGGACATTTTGCCCATATAGTCATTTTACCCATATAGACCCCATATAGACATTTTACCCATATAGACATTTCACCCATATAGACATTTTACCCATATGGACATTTTACCCATATGGACATTTTACCCATATGGACATTTTGCCCATATAGACATTTTACCCATATAGACCCCATATAGACATTTTACCCATATAGACATTTTACCCATATGGACAATTTACCCATATGGACATTTTACCCATATGGACATTTTGCCCATATAGACATTTTACCCATATAGACATTTTACCCATATGGACATTTTACCCATATGGACATTTTACCCATATGGACATTTTACCCATATGGACATTTTACCCATATGGACATTTTTCCCATATGGACATTTTACCCATATGGACATTTTACCCATATGGACATTTTACCCATATGGACATTTTACCCATATGGACATTTTGCCCATATGGACATTTTACCCATATAGACATTTTACCCATATGGACATTTTGCCCATATGGACATTTTACCCATATGGACATTTTACCCATATGGACATTTTACCCATATGGACATTTTGCCCATATGGACATTTTACCCATATGGACATTTTACCCATATGGTCATTTTACTCATATGGACATTTTACCTATATCGACATTTTGCCCATATGGACATTTAGGTTTCCTCCTGTAGTAACACTGGATCAATAAGAGAGGACTCTTACTGTACCTCTAGGAAGAACAGTTTACAACTGATAGAGCTATTCTTGTTACCTGTAAATAGTTTCGATGCTGATGTAAAAATAGTTTCTTAGCCAGATCGATGTGTTGGTTTGTCCATACGTCAGTGCTAGCAGTTTGAGGAAGGTCAACAATTTTCTCCTTTTTACTATTTACTGTTCGTTTAACCAATCCAATCCGTACTGATCTCTACGTGAATAGATTACGAAAGTCATATCACCGTGCATATACAGTAAGACGGTATTGGTGCCACAGTGTGTCTTTCACCTCTGTGACTGGAGTTTGATTCCTGCAATACGCAGTTGTCTGATTATATTTCACCTCAGTCACATCTGTGAAGAGTGCTTCCAGTTTGACTCTACCAAACACCGCAGGTTTCTCCAGGTAGTCTTGTTTCCTCCTGTAGTAACACTGGATCAAAAAGGAATGATCCTCACTGGACCTCTAGGAAGAACAATTTAATACAACAGTATAGCTTTAGTATACCTGGACCTTTGGACTTTCCGTTTTATGTTTAAGTTGATAAACATGGAAATTATCCCAGATTTTCTTAGCTGGCTCTAACAACACCGAGCTGAAAGAAATACACTAAATTATCTAAAACCAAATATACGAAACGGTCGGTTCACACGATCCGACTTGTCTGATCCGATTCTCCTCTCGACGTATGTGATTTATTGGATCTGCTTACAAAAGTAAGGCTGTTGGCTCATACCTGGCGAAGTGTAGTTGTTGCTGTATTGTGTGAAATCACATACGTCAGGAGGAGAATCTGTCCAACAAATCGGATCGTATGAGCTGGCCAATTTTCAGAACTTACCCCAGAGATTTCGGATCCAAATTCATTGTTTTAAAGGTCTTTGTAGGTCTACAAAAGCAAATAGTTTTAGTCGCTGGTCTTTGACCTCCCTATATTGAGGATTCAATTCCCACAATATACAGTTGTCTGGTTATAATTTTACCTCAGTCACATGTGAGAAGAGTGCTTCCAGTTTGATTCGATTAAACCCCGCAGGGTTCCCTTACTGGACCTCTAGAGAGGACAGTTTAGAACAGATAGACCTATCCAGTATAAATAAAGTTAGTTTAGGTTTCCTCCTGTAGTAACACTGGACCAGTAAGAGATGATCCTTACTGGATCTCTAGGGAGAACAGTTTAGAACTGATAGAGCTATCCAGTATAAATAAAGTTAGTTTAGGTTTCCTCCTGTAGTAACACTGGAGCAATAAGAGATGACTCTTACTGGACCTCTAGGGAGAACAGTTTAGAACTGATGGAGCTATCCAGTATAAATAAAGTTAGTTAAGTTTCAGCTTACATATCTCCCATGCCCTCAGAGCCATAAGGATACTTAGTGAAAGTCGACTTCGGAAATTCGATTTTGAACACATTCTCTATCACCTAGCGGATTCAGAAGAAAATGAAATTTGGTTCGTGATTCTTTTAGAACGCCTGACAAAAAATCTTGTTCAAAATTCGGGGTTTCGATGGCACAGTCGTTCACCTCTGTGACCAGGGTTTTATTCCAAGAATATGCAGTTGCCTGTCATCTCAGTCGCATGTGGGAAGAGTGCTTCCAGTTTGACTCCACCAAACACCGCAGGCTTTCTCCTAGCTGGTACTCTGGTTTCCTCCTGTAGTAACACTGGAGCAGTAAGGTGTTGGCTCTTACTGGACCTCTAGGGAGAACAGTTTAGAACTGATAGAGCTATCTAGTATGAATGATGTAAGTCTACAAACCTCTTTCTTATTTTGAATAAAAACCTCCCATACTCGTTCAGCAGCTGCACTCAACAAGGCAATGCTGTGACTATAGTCGTGAGGTCCTACAAGGGAATGAGATCATACATGTATTATAGTTCAGACACAAACCACGATAGCTAATTGTGTAAAATATTTACACTCTATACCTGCGGCAGCTTCAGAACTCTGTCCGCCATATTTTGCATCCACATGGTTAGAGTATTCAGGCAGAGTTGCTCCGGTCATAATCAACAAATGATAGCACAAACTGGCAATGAAATCTCCGTTGTTATTCACTGAGGAGAACACGATACGGTTGTTGGCCGTTAACAGGTGAAGGAACTCCAGCATTTCTGTGAAATCTGAATAAGAAAAAAGAATAAAAGAAAAGCTTGTCTATATGTTGAAAGTTTTCTGTCCAATCGGATAGTTCTCGTTGATTTAAAAGAATAAAAATATAATTCATTGTTTGAAATGAACCCCGACCTGTCAACTCCTTTAACTGTCTGGATAACTGATACAAAATTACTCTGTTCAGCGAGTGAAATGCCCCATCTTTCGCAGCAGAATGTCCTAACACATAAAATATAGAATATATATATAAGAAAAAATATAGTATACGTTTTAGAGAAGACGAGGACACGTACCTTTGCTTGAGTTAATAATGGAAATAATGAAGTTAAAGATTGGTTTGTAGCCCAGGTTAAAATATTCTGAAAAACAAAACAGTACTTTAACAATAAACGTACTTTTTACTACCCACTGTGCTATACCAACACCCCTCCCCCGTACAGGCTCGCTTTACTATAGACATGTTGGTGAAATAATATATATGTGGGTTTGACTAAGCATTATCGTGCAGCAGATGGTGGTCAACCTGCAGTTATCAGAGTGAGAAAATAATGTTAATTATTTTCATTATATGCAGTAGTCTATTTGGTGTATTTTGAGAGATGTAGTTCAATTTGCAACGTTTCTGAAGTTGACCACGATCTGCTGTCCAGTGACCTTTAATGAAATCATCCAATACCGAATGCTCACAGAATCGTACCTTGCCATAGTTTGTCAACGATTTTCGCGGTAAAACTACAAATACAGACGATGACTTTGCCAGGATTGGTCAACAAGTTGCCAGCGAGCAAATATTCCATTTGGGAATGGAGAACTTCAGTTTGAAATTCCTGAACTTGATGAGGCTTGCTCGAAGTTGGAGAACTCTAGGATATGAAAAAGAAACGTAGTTAGATCTAGGACCTAAACGAAATCGTCTTGCTCTGACTTCGTCCTGGTCTCGTGTAAACAGTGACTAGAGACAACACTATGACTGAAACGAAATCATCCTGCTCTGACTTCGTCCTGGTCTCATGTAAACAGCTAGTGATTAGAGACAACTCTACGACTGAAACGAAATCGTCTCGCTCTGACTTCGTCCTGGTCTCGTGTAAACAGTGACTAGAGACAACACTATGACTGAAACGAAATCACTCGCTCTGACTTCGTCCTGGTCTCATGTAAACAGTGATTAGAGACAACACTATGACGGAAACGAAATCACTCGCTCTGACTTCGTCCTGGTCTCATGTAAACAGTGACTAGAGACAACACTACGACTGAAACGAAATCGTCTTGCTCTGACTTCATCCTGGTCTCATGTAAACAGTGATTAGAGACAACACTATGACTGAAACGAAATCGTCTCGCTCTGACTTCGTCCTGGTCTCATGTAAACAGTGACTAGAGACAACTCTATGACTGAAACGAAATCATCCTGCTCTGATTTAGTCCTGCTCTCATGTAAACAGTGACTAGAGACAACACTATGACCGAAACGACATCATCCTGCTCTGATTTAGTCCTGGTCTAATGAAACGAGGCATTGCTCATCAAAGAAAGACAACTTCAATGTATTAAACTAAAATTTCAAGCTACGTGTTTACCTCAAGTATCATGTCAACCAGACTGGAAGCTTTCAGAAATGGCGGCGTAGTAAGAGCATCGGTAATAAGGACTCGGATAAAACCCATGATTAATCTCTTGGCTGGATGGCGTATCAGTGTTTCCTTGTCATCATTACACATTACAACTGTCCCTCTTGCATGCTCCAAAATCTAAATAAAATATTTCATTTATTTAACATATTTGTTTGATGTGTTGGTGTGAAAGTGGCTATTAGTGCATGTGCCTTTCATCTCTGTGACAAGGGTTTGATTACTGCGTGTGTAGCTGTCTGATTATAATTCACTTCATGTTTTTGCCTGGTGCTCTGATTTCCTCCTGATATAGCACTGACTATTAATGGATGTCCCTTACTGGACCTCTAGGATAGAGCTATCCAGTATAAATAAATACAGTTTAGTTCCTCCTGTAGTAATGCTGGATCAATAAGGGATGACCCTTACTGGACCTCTAGGAAGAACAGTTTAGAACTGATAGAGCTATCCAGTATAAATATAGTTAGTTTAGTTTAGTTTAGTTTACATTTCCTGTTGTAGTAACACTGGATCAATAAGGGATGACCCCTACTGGACCTCTAGAAAGAACAGTTTAGAACTGATAGAACTATCCAGTATAAATCCAGTCTCTCACCTCAAGAGAGGAATCATGTTTAGAAATAATTCGAATCTGTTTTACTTCAGGGAATGCGACAGCAACCAAATGATCAATAAAATCCTGACTTGATGAGATCGCTGAGAACTGCTCAACGTTGTGATAGAGAAATGTTAAAAATTGAACCACTGTGACAGGATACTCTAACAGCCAAGAACCTTGTGGGCAGTTCTGCCACTCCTGGAAAAAAAACAAATGTTTATTGGTTGTATTTCATTAACCACTATCGTGTAGCAAATGGTGGTCAACCTGCTGTTATCAGAGTGAGAAAATAATGTTAATTATATTCATCATATGTAGTAGTCTTGCATTTGGAGGCAAATATATAGAATTGAGAGATGTAGTTTAATTTTCTTGCTCCTATAAGTGTCAACATTTCTGAAGTTGACACAGCAATTGTCCAGTTAATTTATCTATTTATTGTTGCTGTTATCTTGTTCCTTTTTTAAGCTTGACAATGAGAAAGTTCTTTTTGGTGTTGCTAATACAAGTTGCAAGTACTTGGGACAAATTCCTACAACAGTATAGAAAGACAAGGCCAATCGTGGATTTCTTCGTGAATTATTAATGAAAGTAAGACTTAAAATGTTACTAATATTTACAAGAATTACAACCAAAAGTGCTTGTAACTAGTTTGGATGGGAGTTCATTTATTTGTATGGGGTTTACAAGGACATACATGTGACTTAATCTTTGAAATCTTCATGTGTTCTACTGAACGAAATTGTCGCATAAACAGTAGAATTATTGATTTCTGATCTTATTTCACTCCCAATACTATAAGTAATGCTAACAGCGACGACTAACAGACTGACTACAGCACCCTCCCCCCCCCCCCCGAATAGCTGAAGGGATGCCTGAGCAGACTAGTAACAAGTAACTAACAAAACCGTTCACGTTATACTGCACGGGGGGGAGGGGCGCACGTACCTTACCACAGACCATCCTCGCCATACTCAGCAACACACAAGCCGCCTCAGCACAGTATATAGAATGTTTCTCTGGGCCGAGTGGAGAAGGAGGGGGACTGTTGTTGGAGAGCGACGTACAGGACACCCAAAACACATGATACAAACTGTCCCAATCAAACTGCTTGCCAGCATCCACGTCTAGAAACATACAAAAATTACGATATGCTGAGCATTTTGCAGGGTCAAACTACCTGAAAATATAAGAAGAACGTCGACGTTTCGAGAGAAGGAGTCTGGAAGTTATCTTTGCTCTATGTTCTTGACACTGGCCTATCTTAAAGTGGTCTGATGTTGTACAGAACTCACTGTCGAGTTAAGCATGGTTAGATCATATAGAGGTAGAACATGTTCTTGAATGTGGGCTACCTTAAAGAGATGTGATGTTGTACAGTTCTCACTGCTGAGTTAAGCATGGTTAGATCATGCAGAGGTAGTACATGTTCTTGAATGTGAGCTACCTTAAAGTGATCTGATGTTGTACAGAACTCACTGCTGAGTTAAGCATGGTTAGATCATGCAGAGGTAGTACATGTTCTTGAATGTGAGCTACCTTAAAGTGATCTGATGTTGTACAGAACTCACTGCTGAGTTAAGCATGGTTAGATCATGCAGAGGTAGTACATGTTCTTGAATGTGAGCTACCCTAAAGTGATCTGATGTTGTACAGAACTCACTGCTGAGTTAAGCATGGTTAGATCATGCAGAGGTAGTACATGTTCTTGAATGTGGGCTACCTTAAATTGATCTGATGTTGTACATAACTCGCTGCTGAGTTAAGCATGGTTAGATCATGTAGAGGTGGTATATGTTCTTGAATGTGAGCTACCTTAAAGTGGTTTAATGTTGTACATAACTCACTGCTGAGTTAATTACATGCGTCATCCTAAAATGAACTGATGCTATGTGTATATAGGTTGATTTCACTAAGCACTATCGTGCAGCAGATGATGTCAACTCGCAGTTATCAGAGTGGGAAAAATTCATTTCAATTACATGCACAGTAGACTTGTAGAATTGGGAAGTTGACTACCATCCGATGCCCTGTAACGCTAGCTCTGTGTGATTTACCTGCAACAGGGTGTTTAAGTAGAAGACTGATGACTAAATGATAGATCTCTGGTACTTCGACATGTTTAGACAGAAGTTGATTCAAACTGACAAAGCCAGGAACATTGACAGCATTTTTGTTCACTTCATAATGTCCATGTTCGCTCGTTGAGGCTTTCACGTTAAACCCTAACGATATATGAAAACAGTTTAGAACTGATAGAGCTATCTAGTGTAAATAAAGTTAGTTTAGTTTAGGTTTCCTCCTGTAGTAACACTGGATCAATAAGGGATGACTCTTACTCGACCTCTAGGGAGAACAGTTTAGAACTGATAGAGCTATCCAGTATAAATAAAGTTAGTTTAGTTTAGGTTTCCTCCTGTAGTAACACTGGATCAATAAGAGATGACTCTTACTGGATCTCTAGGGAGAACAGTTTAGAACTGATAGAGCTATCCAGTATAAATAAAGTTAGTTTAGTTTAGGTTTCATCCTGTAGTAACACTGGATCAATAAGAGATGACTCTTACTGGACCTCTAGGAAGAACAGTTTAGAACTGATAGAGCTATCCAGTATAAATAAAGTTAGTTTAGTTTAGGTTTCCTCCTGTAGTAACACTGGATCAATAAGGGATGACTCTTACTGGACCTCTAAGGAGAACAGTTTAGAACTGATAGAGCTATCCAGCAGGGTTGCCAACTGTAAATGTGTGAAATTCCCAACTAAGCTTCCCAAATATCCCGAGATTCCCCCAAAAATCCCAATGTTCCCACTTTCGTTCCCAGTCCCCAAAGACCCCAACCTGCGAACGGGCATACTCTGAAAAATAGATTTAGAGATCGCGCCGGTTTCTCGAAATATGCGTAATACTTCATGTTGTATAAATGAAACATACTTCAGTTGGATAAACTGATCTAGTATAACATCAGGGTTGGTATATTGGCCTTTTTGAGGCCAAATAACTCGATTTTGGCCTTTTTTTGTCTTGTTTGGCCTCGAAAAAAAATATTGGCCATTTGGCTACTTTTTGGCCTCTTTTCACTTCAAAAAATTTTTTTAGAATTATATTGATCTTTAGTTGTAAAAATCACTTAGATGTATACTAAATGATGTGAGAGGTTGATTTGTAATGTAAATTTTCAAAAATAATCATATGGGATAATCTAGTTGTATTTTCAGCCAATCACAGCTGATGAAATTCAGCCAATTGTAAATCAGGCACTCAGCTTCAGCCGCTGATAGTTTGTCATAGGGTAGCATTATATACAGTTATAACGTACACTAGTCACCACATTAGCTATATGAATAAAACTGAACAATGTCAATGTCAATAACTAATAATCAGCTACCGTTGTCGATGGAGGCTTTATTATTTAGCATTATTAATTTTGCATTTTCCCATTGATTCTTAACCTGCATTTTTTACGTTTTCTAACTTTCTGGGCGATAGGCCGTGGCTGATGGGGGCCCCTAACTGTCGGGGCCCCTTAGTTTTTGAACTAACCCTACCCAATGAGCGTTACGCCACCATTTGAAATCATTCGGTTAACCTCTTTTTGCTGACAACTTAAGAGCTCCATTGAGGAAAAAAATTCCTGGGCACGAGTTTGCAATTTAATTTGGCCTCTTTTAGCTTTTTTTTGGCCTCTTTAGAAAAATTGTAGTTTGGCCTCTTTTGGTAGATTTTGGCAAGATTTTGGCCTCTTTTTGATAGCTATTTGGCTCCGAGCATGCGCAGGACCTACCAATCCTGTATAACATTTGTAACATAAAGTTCAATAGGATGCCAGCAGACGAACGCTGGATTTTTTGAAAATTGTTATTATATTATTGTTTATTTTAATTTAAAATAATTTTACAAAAAAATCAATTTTTAATTCTCGAACTTTCTGTTCTCAAAAATCCCAAAAAAATCCCGAGCATGAATTTTTAAAACAAAAATCCCAAAAAGTTCCCAACTGCTTTTTAAAATCCCGAGATCTCGGGATAAAATCCCGAACTTGGCAACCCTGCTATCCAGTATAAAGTTAAGTCTAGATCATCGTCAGCTTACCAGCAACAACATGCACAGATTTACTAGCCAATGCCTCAGTTCCTTTCAACCACCCGCCATTACAAGAGCCCTCTCTGAATCGCTCCAAAGCACTGCTTTCAGAGAGAATGGTAACGAGAAGTCTAAGTGCTCGAACTACGGTGGAACTGTGAACATTTTCTTTCATAAATAACATGATCCAGTCAAAACCAAGAATATCTTGAATCAACAGCGAAAACCTGGAAGAAACAGTACGGCTTTGACTACACAAGTAAAAACACACAAGTTGTAACAAACCTGCAGCAGACTTGTACCATTCATGCTGTTTCAACAACTTGTTATCAGGATGTGTTTGTACTGCTTGTTCCCAGCTTGTTGACAATTGTCATCAGCTTGTTGACAACTTGCTACAAGGTTGTTGACTCAACAGACTTGTTACAAATTGTTCCAACAACTTGTTATCGTCCTGCAATTCAACAACTTGTTAACAAGTTGCGAGTAACAATCTAGTAGCAACTTGATAAAATGACAACATTGTTACAACTTGTTGACAAACTTACTACAAGTCTTTTGTGAACACATCTTGTTGAAAGGATGTGAGATTTTTGCGTGTGTAGGGAGTAAATGTTTTGGGCGACCTTCAATATAGATGTCCCGAAATGACAGCAAAATAACTTTTATAGGTTCAATACGTTTGGAATTAGGATTGTAAAGGACTATAAATAGTTAAGGGCTAGAAATAGATGCATTTAAAATGAAGTTTTTAATATGAAAATTGACCAAAAACATCGATGAAACACAAACCTTTCGTTAACTTGTCCTTTCTTTCCAGCGCCAACAACAAGGGTGAGAAATATCTCCAACAAGGAATTCCTCAAAATAATTTTCTTTCCCAAACGTTGTTCAGCTGATTCCATCTTGCCGTCTGTTGATATTAGCGAGTTCTCAACTAAACTCATATCGAGCTGTGTTTCATTCAGATCTGGCGAACTAAGTCTCCAGGTTAGGAACTGTCCAAATCTGTTCAATGAAATACTGTACATTATAATTGTAAATGATAAGGGCTGTCGGTAACAGAGTGGTTAGTGCATGTGTCTTTCATCTCTGTGAACGGGATTCGATTACAGTTATATGCAGTTGCCTGATTATAATTTCACCTCAGTCGGGCTTCCAGTTTGACTCTACCAAACACCACAGGTTTTCTCCGGATACTCCAGTTTCCTCCTGTAGTAACACTGGATATATAAAGAATTGCCTGTTCTGGTCCTGTAGGAAGAACAGTTTAGAACTGATAGAGCTATCCAGTATAAATAAAGTTAGTTTAGTTTAGGTTTCCTCTTGTAGTAACACTGGATCAATAAGGGATGATCCTTACTGGACCTCTAGGAAGAACAGTTTAGAATTGATAGAACTATCCAGTATAAATAAAGTTAGTTTAGTTTAGGTTTCCTCTTGTAGTAACACTGGATCAATAAGGGATGGTCCTTACTGGACCTCTAGGAAGAACAGTTTAGAACTGATAGAACTATCCAGTATAAATAAAGTTAGTTTAGTTTAGGTTTCCTCCTGTAGTAACACTGGATCAATAAGAGATGACTCTTACTGGACCTCTAGGAAGAACAGTTTGGAACTGATAGAGTTATCCAGTATAAATAAAAGTAGTTTAGTTTAGGTTTCCTCCTGTAGTAACACTGGATCAATAAGAGATGATCCTTACTGGACCTCTAGGGAGAACAGTTTAGAACTGATAGAGCTATCCAGTATAAAGAAAGTTAGTTTAGGTTTCCTCCTGCAGTAACACTGGATCAATAAGAGATGACCCTTACTGGACTTCCAGGGAGAACAGTTTAGAACTGATACAGCTATCCAGTATAAATAAAGTTAGTTTAGTTTAGGTTTCCTCCTGTAGTAACACTGGAACAATAAGGGATGACCCTTACTGGACCTCTAGGAAGAACAGTTTGGAACTGATACAGCTATCCAGTATAAATAAAGTTAGTTTAGTTTGTAGTACAATGTTAGCATAAGAACATAGACTTTTCTAACACATTTTACTGGGATTATTGTTACAAAGTGAAAATATCTATACCTATTTGAGTAAACAAAACTTATGAACAAAAACAAACCAAACAAAAATCATGAAGCAAAATAAACTGACCTCAGTATGTTTCTTTTATCACTACCATGATTTAAAAGTATAGTCAAAACTTCGCATGTGACTTTGATAGTAGATATTGGAGTTGTTTCATCTTTTAAAACGAACAGCAGTTTCGAAACAACACCGAGTTCTTGCATAAGTTTCACGTTAATGGGGAGTTCACTAGAAAATGAAACAGAATAATAAAGACGTATTGTCGCAGGTTTAATCCCCGGTCAAGCGAGGATGAGAGTTGATGAGAGTCAAGGAGACCGCTTGACAGCCAACTCTAATCAACTCTCATCAACTTTGAGCTTGTTCAAATTTTGATGAGAGTTTTTGCTCGTTTGACCGGCACGCGCGGTAATATCCAGTCAACTCTCATGCAACTCTTGTTCTCGTTTGACCGGGACAAAAGAGTTGATGAAACTCTCATGTAAACTCGCGCTTGCCAACTCTCATCAACTCGTTTGACCTGGGCTTTAAGCCTGACCGTAGTACTGACAGAATTTCAGCTCAGTCATATGTGAGAAGTAATAGTTCAAAGAGGAGTAGGAGGACTTCCTCCGATTTCTAAACACCGAGAAGAGTTGAATATACGAGGCGAAGCCGAGTATATTTTAACGAATTTCGAGGTGTTTAGAAATCGGAGGAAGTCCTCCTTACGAGTGTTTGAACTTACTTCTCAAACGAACGTGTATTTTGCGAGAAAACCGACGTGAAAGTTCACTTAATTTATGTAATTTCTTCCTCTGATTTCAAACCATCTTCCACGCTTATGATTCTCTTTGTTTTTGCTTCATGAATTATTAACGAGTGTGAGAAGAGTGCTTCCAGTTTGACTCTACCAAACACCGCAGGTTCTCTCCGAGTATTCCAGCTTCCTCCTGTAGTAACACTGGACAAATAAGAGATGGCCCTTACTGAACCTCTAGGAAGAACAGTTTATAACTGATAAAGCTATTCAGTATAAATATATAAATAAATTGATCAAATCACCTTGGCTGGCTCAGCAATTCAAGAAAATGGGCAACCAATGATTTTTGTAAATTCTCAGGAGCGCGGGTCCAAACTTCAAAGTCACACAACAGGTCTTTGAAAGCTATTTCGTTAGGAATGGTAGACATCTCTCTCTCGCTGTCTACTGTACCCACGAGGGCAAATGTGAGATGAAGAATGTGCGTGTTCAAAAGTTGATTTTTCCTTTTGAATAAGAGAGCAAGAATCTAGAAAAACATAGTCATTGGTGAGTGTGATGGTGTCACAGTGGTTAGTGCATGTATTTTTCATCTCTGTGACTGGGTTTCTATTGCTGCAATATGCAGTTGTCTGATTGTAATTTCACCTCAGTCGCATGTGAGAAGATGCTTCCAGTTTGACTTCTACCAAACGCTATACCAATAAGAGATGGCCCTTACTGGATCTCTAGGAAGGAGAGTTTAGAACTGATAGAGCTATCCAATATAAATAAAGTTAGTTTAGTTTAGGTTTCCTCCTGTAGTAACACTGGGTCAATAAGAGATGACCCTTACTGGACCTCTAGGGAGAACAGTTTAGAACTGATAGAGCTATCCAGTATAAATAAAGTTAGTTTAGGTTTCCTCCTGTAGTAACACTGGATCAATAAGAGATGACCCTCACAGGACGTCTAGGGAGAACAGTTTAGAACAGATAGAGCTATCTAGTATAAATAAAGTTAGTTTAGTTGAGTACTAACTTGATATCCTTTGATTCGCTCCATATCCTGCCTAGCTGAGAAACTCTGTTTAAGCACACAACTTAGAGCCTTTACAGCAGCATACAACATTTCCACGTCATTTGCCATGGCAACGAGACCAAGCAGTGTCGTTGTACCACCTACACAACTTATCAACTCCGCCACAGGCCTGGGGCTGAATGTTCGTACACCTAGAACAAAAGCTCCAGTGTGAGTTGCCAATAGGCTGTCACTTTAGTTATGACGTCATACTTACCTGACGTCATCACTACTATACCTATATGACGTCACCATACCTGAAATCCCGACGATGACGCCACCAAGACATCTTGAAGGACCTTGAAGATGACTGGCCGTATTGTGCACCAAGCGGACTGGAGTCGAATTATCCTTCTTCGATAAACCAAGCTTAAGATAAACACAGAGTTCGTTGGTCAAATTCATTTGTACTGGATAGTTCTATCAGTTCTAAGCTGTTCTTCCTAAAGGGTCTTTTCTTATTGGTCCAGTCACGTCAGTGTTACTACAGGAGGAAACCTAAACTAAACTAATTTTATTTATACTGGATAGTTCTATCAGTTTTAAACTGTTCTTCCTAGAGGTCCAGTAAGAGTCATCTCTTATTGATCCAGTGTTACTTCAGGAGGAAACCTAAACTAAACTAAATAATTTTATTTATACTGGATAGTTCTATCAGTTCTAAACTGTTCTTCCTAGAGATCCAGTAAGGGTCATCTCTTATTGATCCAGTGTTACTACAGGAGGAAACCTAACTCTATTCATAGTCATCCCTTAGTGTTACTACAAGAGCCAGAAGTGACCGGAGTACCAGGAGAAAACCTGTGGTGTTTGGTAGAGTCAAACTGGAAGTACCTTTCTCACATCTAACTGAGGTGAAATTATAATCAGACAACTGCATATTGCAGGAATAGAACCCCAGTCACAGAGGTGACACTCTACCACTCTAATACAACATTATTTACAGTACCTTATGTGCGACAGCGCGACTTTCAGATTTTGAGAAATGTTTCCTGAGCTTGGCGATGGTGACAAGAGATGTGGCATGAGCATGAAGACCGAACACAATGTTAGCTTCAGCAACCAGAGGTTCTCGTATTTCTCGTTCTCCCTGGAAGAAAATGAAGACTTACTTCGTACATACTACTGCACTAATTCTAATAGTTGGGTTTCACTAAGCACTATCGTACGGCAACAAATGGTGGTAAACATAGTAGTTTCTTTAATTTATTAGTTTTTGTATGGTATGAAAGGGTATGGTACAATATGGTATG
This sequence comes from Trachythela sp. YZ-2020, assembly GCA_016169945.1. Lineage (NCBI taxonomy): Eukaryota > Metazoa > Cnidaria > Anthozoa > Malacalcyonacea > Clavulariidae > Trachythela > Trachythela sp. YZ-2020. The sequence continues at coordinate 127,178 of JADLSH010000041.1, read as the reverse complement.
GTATGATGTGGTGTGATACCATGAAGTATGGTATGGTGTGGTATGGTATGGTATGGTGTATGGTACGGTGCATGGTATGGTATGGTGAGGTATGGTACACTGTATGGTATAGTAAAGTATGGTATGCCATAGTACAGTTTGGTGTGGTATGTATGGTATGTGGTATGGTATGTGGTATGGTATGTGGTATGGTATGTGGTATGGTATGTGGTATGGTATGTGGTATGGTATGTGGTATGGTATGTGGTATGGTATGGGGTATGGTATGTGGTATGGTATGTGGTATGGTATGTGGTATGGTATGTGGTATGGTATGTGGTATGGTATGTGGTATGGTATGTGGTATAGTATGTGGTATGGTGTGTGGTATGGTGTGTGGTATGGTATGGTATGTGGTATGTGGTATGGTATGTGGTATGGTATGTGGTATGGTATGTGGTATGGTATGTGGTATGGTATGTGGTATGGTATGTGGTATGGTATGTGGTATGGTATGTGGTATGGTATGTGGTATGGTATGTGGTATGGTATGTGGTATGGTATGTGGTATAGTATGTGGTATAGTATGTGGTATGGTATGTGGTATGGTATGTGGTATGGTATGGTAGGGTACAGGGTACGGTACAGAGTATGATAAGGTACTGTATGGTGTGGTGTAGTATGGTATAGAACTTACACTATGATTATTTTTGTTGATAAAAGGTGCTTGAAAACTACCAAGATAACTGGGGCCCAGTTGATACATGAGCGCAGCCTCGGCAGCCTGAATGGGCTCTTCTAAGAAATGACATGGTCCTAGTTGCCAGATTAACTTTGAACAACGTCGTAGCGAGCGACGAGTTCCAATGAAAGTGTCGATTGTTGATACCGTGAATGAAGCACTGCCGGGTGAAGTATTTTGGATATAACGAAGCTGAAAATTAAAGCATACGTTAGGTTCAAGGCATGAGTGACATCATGTTTAGTGCATGTGCCTTTCACCTCTGTGACTGGGGTGCGATTCCTGCAATGTGACGTTGTTTGATTATAATTTCGCATAAAAGTGACTCCAGTTTGACCCTACCAAACATCGCTGTAGTTTAGGTTTCCTCCTGTAGTAACACTGGAACAATAAGGGATGACCCTTACTGGACCTCTAGGAAGAACATTTTAGAACTGATGGAGCTATCCAGTATAAATAAAGTTAGTTTAGTTTAGGTTTCCTCCTGTAGTAACACTGAATCAACAAGAGATGACTCTTACTGGACTTCCAGGAAGAACATTTTAGAACTGATGGAGCGATCAAGTTGATTTAGTGGACCCATACTATCTAATATAAATAACGTCAGTTTATCACAAATTGCCAGACCCTTTCAGTTCCAACGAGAGAGCCATCAAGGTACACGGTGGCTGTACTGTGTTTCGAAATGAGAGCTCTGTTCAATGTAACAACAATGTGATGCCAATATCCTTCTTGGATCCGATCACGCAGAGGAAATCTTGCTTCGTTTCGAGATTTTGATTTCTTTTTCGGTGGTGTATGTCCTGTCAATTCCTCTTCAGTGGTGACCTAGAACAAACAATAAAGTACTATAGTTGAGTTCTTTGGGGAAGCACAGGGAGCTTTGGAAGATGATCAATAAGTGTTATCATAATAACACTGGATCAATAAGGGATGATCCTTACTGGATCTCTATGGAGAACAGGAATAAAGTTAGTTTAGGTTTCCTCCTGTAGTAATACTGGATTAATAAGGGATCTGTAGGGAGAACAGTTTTAGAATTGATAGAGCTATCCAGTATAAATAAGTTAGTTAAACGAAGTTGACAAATTTCATCTTTACCACAAGTGGGCGATCTAAATCAGTGCCAGATATCCGAATATTCAAACACGTATCTTCCCGATGAGTCCCGTTAATTTGTTTGGTCCTACAGCAGATCGTGAGCAGTCGGATAGGATGAGGGTCCTGGAAAGGACTGCTAAATCTCTCAACACAGAACCACGTGACGTACGTGACCCCTGCTTGTGGCGGGAAAGTACGGTCGCTCGCGCCAATCCCTTGAACGGCGCCAATCATCGCGGACGAAACTCCAGTCATAGAGCCCACTATCGCTGTATCTGGAAGGTGAATTTTTCGAAGTTAGATTTTTACTGTAAGATACGGGAGTCTTGGTAGCACAGAGGTTAGTGCATGTGTCTTTCAACTCTGTGACTGGGATTCGATTTCTCCAATATGCAGTTGTCTGATTATAATTTCACCTCAGTCACATGTGAGAAGAGTGCTACCAGTTTAACTCCACCAAACACCGCAGGTTTTCGCCGTGTACTCCAGACTGCTCTGAAGGAATAGGAGACGATCTTACTGGACCTCTAGGGAGAATAGTTTAAAACTGTTAGAGCTATCCAGTATAAATAAAGACTGTTTAGTTTAGGTTTCCTCCTGTAGCAACACTGGATCAATAAGAGATGACACTTACTGGACCTCTAGGGAGAACAGTTTAGAACTGATAGAGCTATCCAGTATAAATAAAGTTAGTTTAGGTTTCCCCTCTCTTACCTGTAGGTACATGTGGAGCAATGGAAGGGAAAAACAAACATCCAAAACCATCCAAACTCATATTGAACTCAACAAACCCTGGCAGGCTCGTGGTCCCACATAGATGCATATCACGTGGTGTTGTCATGGAAACCAAACATTTAATCCTAGACAGAGCTACGGGCCCGCCTCCCTGACGAGTTGCTATCTCAGTCACCGATTTGTTTGGCGTTAGGATGTTCATGCCATGACCCGGCCTAGCCGGGACATCATTGGTTAGACCATCATTGCTTTGGTTTCCAAGAGAGGTGTCAGATGACTGGCCAGTAACATTGTGAGTTCCAGAAATAAGGTCAGAGTAAGTATTGCCACTTCTTGGACTCCTAAAAACCTCTCCGATTTCAGATTCATTTTTGGGAGAAGATAATTGATTATCCTCCAATAATTGATTACCAGCGAATTGATTATTCGATAATTTGGACCCAGTCTCTTCTCTCCCAGAGCGCTGTGTATTCTCTGGAGAATACTCATTTGATTTAGCTATCTCAGTATTGCCTTGATCTGCTTCAGAAGTACCCTGTTGACCACCAGTATCAAATGCAGACCCTTGACCATTCAAATCTTCATGGTCTTTGATACCAACCATGTCCTTAGAAGTACCTTCACCCGATTCTTTACTACCCCTATTTATCCTATCTGTTTTAGCATCCGAGATCAAGAACTGTCCTTGATTACCCTCTGGACTTGATACCAATATACCGTTACGTGACCCTAAGGGTAGCGTATTATCCCTAACTGTGGTGCTACCATCGTTCCCAGTATGTACCATATTATTGTATAGTGACCCTACGGGTACCATATTACCCTGAAGTGACCCTAAATGTAGCATATTACCACTCACTGGCGTACTGGCATCGTTCACAGAATGTCTCAAATTACTGTCAGGTGACCCTAAAGGTTCCGTATTACCCTCCGGTGACCCTAAATGACCCATATCATCAATCCCATCAAATGAAGAGCTAGGAGACGGTGTATAAAACTTGGATTTCGATTTACTCCGAGGTTTCATACGTTTCTTAGTACCCTTAGGGATAAGACGGGATTTCGTAGGACCATCAATATTGACCTCACTGCTTCCCTCAAGTCCCTCCTCACCACCTGATAAAGAACTGTTGGTCGAGCTCACTCTTGATCGATTGTCCGGAAAACAATTCCCGGATGAAAAGAGGGTCTCGTTAAAGTCTTTGAGCAAAGATTGTTTGTGAACATCCGGGGTTGTATCTAATGACGTTTTGCTGACGTGATCTGACGTGTTCTGATTGGTTGTACCATCGACTGTGTCTGCCCTTGGCCTATCCTCTCGCTTTGTTACTTGGTGGATTTCCACTTCGGCACATCGCAGTGGATGGGCAAGCCTCATGAAATCCCTGGAAAAAATAACATTTCACAGTTGCAAAGGCCATGTCACACGAGGCGATTTTTGCCGCAACTTGCAACGCAATCTCGGACACAGAGCGATGTTAGGTAAAAAGTATATTCGCAGAGAAATTGTGAGCATGAATCTCGTTTTACTTTGTCGATATTTTTCGTGTTAAACATACCCAGAAGGCGACAAAGAAATGAATGAGAATATCGGTGAAGTGAAACGCATGCCATATTCACTGTGTTTCTGGGCGTACATTTCTACATAACATGGCTCTGTGCAGAAATTGCGTTGTAAGTTGAAGCAAAGATTGCCCCGTGTAACATGGCCTTAACGCTCACTGAAAGCCACCAATGAGGCCATTCTGCAGAAACAACGCCTCTTACCTTAGCACAACAGGAGTAAGCGCCTGAGTCGCAAGTCGTTCAAATATTCTCTGTAAAGGTAGATGTAAGGGATATTCCTCCAACTCTAGGGCGGCTTGACAATGTAAGAGTATTTGTTGAGGGAGTCCGGCTTGACACATGACTTGTTGATTGCGTTCTGAGCGTAAGCATGATTGTACTTTGTTCGCGACATACAGTTGTAGATCCAGAGCATCCTGAAAATATTAAAATACTTGATCAGTTCTAAACTGTTCTCCCTAGAGGTCCAGTAAGGGCGATCTCGTATTGGTCCAGTGTTACTACAGGAGGAAACCGGAGTAACCTGTCGAGTCAAACTGGAAGCATTCTTCTCACATGTGACGGAGGTGAAAATATAATCAGACAACTGTATTTTGCAGGAATCAAACTCCAGTCACAGAGGTGAAAGACACATGCACTAACCACTGTGTCACCAAAGCTCGCACTACTTAATATTCAAGTGAAAGGCAGTGACCATATTGTGCCACCACAACAGAGTTACATCTTAACCTGATAATCGCCATCTTGATGCAGCATCAGATCTTCCTTGGACTCAACAATGGAAGGCAACAACTCCACGAGCACGGTAACGGCACCAGGGTGACAGATACACGAAACATCCAAAGGATAAACTCGACCAGTGTCTGTTTCGTCGCTGATTGAGGTGTCCATCTTGAGAGTGAATGAATCCATTGCCATATCCAGCAAGCAGTGCAAGACGTGCAGTGCGGCAAACAGCGAGGAGTCGGGATGAAATTTTGGTATCTGTCAGCAATTTAATCAAAATGGGAAAAGTTATAATTGTAGTAAATACCTTGCAAATACCTGGCGTAATTCATCCCTCAATGAACTTAGTTTTCAAGAGCATCACACAGTGCCCGCGCTGGTCTGTTACTAATTTCAAACTACCACTTATCAAATCAGAGCTTGCCAAGACCACACTCTCGTGCAGTGGACTGAAACTTTGCCCGCGAGTCGTTCAAGTTATCATCTTGAACGTGCGGTGCCAGTGTGGGTAGCGTCTATACACGATAAGCTTCGGGTCTTCAGGATCAAACTCTCTGAAAAATTCAACAAGAACTTCGACGTTTCGGGCGAAGGTCCTTCTGGCCACAAACTTCCAGACGAAAGGATTTCGGTCGAAACGTCGAAGTTCTTGTTGTATTTTTCAGGTAGATTGATCCTAAAGACCCGAAGAGTATCGTTGAAGATACCAAGCTGGGTTTCGTGCCCAAAAACATTGCTAAATTTACTAAAACGCCTTAATGTCGATCATATCAGAGCCAAGTGTACGTATGTAGCACTAAGGACAACATTTGATATTTATTGTTGGAGAAACGATCACTGTGACGCAATGGCGTAAGTACTTTTATATTTTTTCATAATAAATTAAATTCTATTATATTGCTATTATTCTATAAACTATGCAGAGAAAGAACCTGTTTTATTGCTACAGCGAAGATTATTCACACATATGTAATGTTGTCATCACAAATACAGATTTCCAACAAATTATTCCTACCTGTGGGTCGACGTAGATTGAAGATCGGGTTGAGCGGGTGCGTTTGAGACGGGTCTTCATGCCGGTCGGGGAAACTACCCGCTCTGTAGATAACGTTGTGCTGTTTGTATCGAAGCAGCCAAGAAGACGTAGGCTGTCAGCTAAACCTTTGTAACGCACCTGTCAATTGAAAAAAAATCCTTATACTAATGAAACTAGGACGCAGACGTTTGGTCAAAGAAGTGAACAAAAAACAAAATAATCTAACTTACCTCGTCCATGAAAAATGTCTTATTAGCGGGTTCATCCTGCATAGCACTTGTCAAAACGTAGAAGACCACACGAAATAATTCCAGTATGTCAGATCGTTCAACTAAATAAGAGACAGGGAAATCTTAAAATCAGATAACTAAGCGGCAATAATCAGTCAACACTTAAGTCCGGTTCCCACTTCAAACGTATCGTAACGTAACATTTTCTTTTGTGTCGAAGTCATTAGTTCTACCCGAAAGAAATACGCTACGTTTCACTACGATACGGTTGAAGTGGAAAACAGCCTCTAGGCATTCGTTGTCGAGCACGCGTATCGTGAGCCTCTGTCTCGGTTGAAATTGACAACCACACTTGTGTAATCGACATTAAATAGCTTTCTCAAACTCATTAATAATTCATGAGCAAAACACAAAGGAAATCACCACCGTATCGTTGTCTTGATACCACGGTAATAAACACCCATAAATTAACTCAACTTTCGCGTTGAATTTCTCTTTAAATACTGGTTTGTTTGAGAAGCTATATCATACACTCGAAGTCGTTTATTATAGTGATTTAAAAACACCTCAAAGTATGTTAAAAAACTTGGCTAGCACCTTGTTTTTCAACACACTTTTCGGTGTTTCAAATCACTATAATAAACTCCTTCTCGTGTATGATATATTACATCATTATCACCAGTGTTCCTTACCATCCTTCCAAGTCAGGCTAGGTTCATTTCTCAACGCTCCTTCCATACTCATCAGAATAGACATGAGATAAACAAAACCACCGACGTCACGAAACATTGCTCGCGTTGCAGGCTCTAATGCAAACACCCTTATCACTGTCCGTAACAGATCAATCTTCATCGGTACAACTGAGCCACTACAATTATGTGTTGATCTTAGTAATGTTCCTAAACAAAACACACGACAGTTTAAGGGCGCCATTGGAAGCACATGTTGTTCAAGCTTTGACTCTCACTGCTGAGCTACGAACAGAAGTACAAGACCATAATAAGCCAGTTCAGAGTTTCGGGATAAAATCGCAATTGAATCATAACATGTAGCTGAGACTGGAAGAATTAAAATATGCATATCGAAGTATACAACTGTTCAATCAATTACTTTCCTCACGGTTGACTCGCTTTAAATTAGAAAATCTATTCCCTTAAGTGCACCTTTCTTTATTTTGCTCACACAGAAGACAAAATATGCTGGTACACAAATTATTTAACGACAGTTCTATTGTGGCTATATGTGAAACACAAATGAATGATTGAACAGTTGAATACTTTGATATGCATATTTTAATTCTCCCAGTATCAGCTACATGTAAAGCCCGCCGCACACTAGAGCTATCAGCTTAGCAAAGTTTCACTCGTGACTGTTGGCGTAAGCAAGTTCCCCCAGTGTGCGGTGGCGTTTTGAGCGATATTGTTCACGCGTGCCATCGGCACCTGATATTCAACATGTTGAACAATTTTGTGCACGAGTGAACATTTCCTCCAAGTGAACGCGCGTGCAAAGCTATCGCCTTACAATGTCATACGAATACGCATGCGTAGAAGTGCTAATCGCGATCAAACATGGCCGATGCTCTTGAGGAAGAACTAAACTCAAGCGCAGACTCAAGCTCGTCAGATGAAGAAGAAGTTTTGCTTTTCCTTCTTTTACTGCGACGTAGAAGAAGACGTTTGAGAGCTGCTAATAGGAACATATGGACAAAGCGTTGGATTTCCCGCCGCCAAACACAATATTGTTCATGAGCTGAGTAACGAAGACCCCGAAACATTTAGACAGTATCACAGGTTGACATACCACCAAATCACTACTCGCCGCCATTTTATTTAAATCACTACTCGCCGCGATTAGCACTTCTACGCATGCGTATTCGTATGACATTGTAAGGCGATAGCTTTGCACGCGCGCACACTTGGAGGAAATGTTCACTCGTGCACAAAATTGTTCAACATGTTGAATATCAGGTGCCGATGGCACGCGTGAACAATAGCGCTCAAAACGCCACCGCACACTGGGGGAACTTGCTTACGCCAACAGTCACGAGTGAAACTTTGCTAAGCTGATAGCTCTAGTGTGCGGCGGGCTTTATGATTCAACTGCAATTCTATCCCGACGCAGAACGCGTCATTTGGATGCGCAGTAGACACTACGATTTGGCTTATCCCAGTCTGTTACCCACGGGAAAACAATGTACAGGCCATAGCCACCAAGAGGCACATAGGGTCGCGGATTTCTCATATGAAAGAACCCTTTTGCAAAGACCTTGTATTTTGGGTAGAATATATAATTTGGGTGTGACGTTTAAGGTTGGGTTGGGCTAGTCCGCAAGTGCTGCTTTCACGAAATAAATACAAAACTCAGACAAACCTAAATCATTTCTTCCGCCATCTAGAATCAATTCCTGAATAATTTTCAACGCTTCTCCCCGGGAGCTCTCATACTTTACCAAACTATGGACACAACGCGCACCGCCGCATTTACGAAACATAACGGCATTTTCCGAGCATTTCTCGAGCATTACACGAACACACTCCATAAGCAGCATAGGATAATCAGCATATTTCGTCAAGGTATCTTCATCTGGGATAAGTTCAGGGTCAATGGTCAAACCTTTGGCTTGCTTTTTGCTTGACGAGTTGTTATCTTCTGAAACTACATAAATGAATTCCGTTACATTTTATTCTAAACTAAAAATAAACTAGCTTTGTCTATACTGGATAGCTCTATCAGTTCTAAACTGTTCTTCCTAGAGTTCCAGTAAGGGTCATCTCTTATTGATCCAGTGTTACTACAGGAGGAAACCTAAACTAAACTAACTTTATTTATACTGGATAGTTCTATCAGTTCTAAACTGTTCTCCCTAGAGGTCCAGTAAGGATCATCTCTTATTGACCCAGTGTTACTACAGGAGGAAACCAAAACTAAACTAACTTTATTTATACTGGATAGCTCTATCAGTTCTAAACTGTTCTCTCTAGAGGTATGGTAAGGGTCATTCCTTATTGTTCCAGTGTTACTATAGGAGAAAACCTGCGGTGTTTGGTGGAGTCAGACTGGAATCACTCTTCTATCATGCGACTGAGGTGAAATTATAAACAGACAACTGCATATTACAAGAATCAGACCTCCTCGCTCACAGAGGTGAAAGACACATGCATTAACCACTGTGTCACCAACGCATCTTATTAGTCTATTGTGTTCTACTTGTTTCGCTCAATAAAACAAAGAAGAATCTACCTTCACCGCTCGAGATATTTTGCAACGCAACGGAATAATAAACTAAACAGTTAGTCAACACTTCCAACAGGCCAACATCATGAAAAACATTTTTATACTGATCTTTATAGTTCACCAATTGAATAAGACATTCTAATGCGAAAATCCATGAACTGTGTACCCTAAAAACGAGAAATCATTTTAGTACAGTCGAACATTGCGGGCACATAGAGAGGTGTTTGTATTAGAGAAGTCGCTAATATGGACACATAGAGAGGTGTTCGTATTAGAGAGGTGTCCGTATTAGAGAGGTGTCCATATTAGAGAGGTGTCCGTATTATAGAGGTGTCCATATTAGAGAGGTGTCCATATTAGAGAGGTGTCCATATTAGAGAGGTGTCCGTATTAGAGAGGTGTCCATATTAGAGAGGTGTCCATATTAGAGAGGTGTCCATATTAGAGAGGTGTCCGTATTAGAGAGGTGTCCATATTAGAGAGGTGTCCATATTAGAGAGGTGTCCATATTAGAGAGGTGTCCGTATTATAGAGGTGTCGTATTAGAGAGGTGTCCATATTAGAGAGATGTGTTCATATTAGAGATGTGTTCATATTAGAGATGTGTCCGTATTAGAGAGATGTCCATATTAGAGAGGTGCCCATATTAGAGAGATGTCCATATTAGAGAGGTGTCCATATTAGAGAGGTGTCCCTATTAGAGAGGTGTCCATATTAGAGAGGTGTCCATATTAGAGAGATGTCCATATTAGAGAGGTGTCCATATTAGAGAGGTGTCCATATTAGAGAGGTGTCCATATTAGAGAGGTGTTTGTATTATAGAGGTGTCCGTATTATAGAGGTGTCGTATTAGAGAGGTGTCCATATTAGAGAGATGTGTTCATATTAGAGATGTGTCCGTATGAGAGTGGTGTCCATATTAGAGATGTGTTCATATTAGAGATGTGTTCATATTAGAGAGGTGTCCGTATTATAGAGGTGTCGTATTAGAGAGGTGTCCATATTAGAGAGATGTGTTCATATTAGAGATGTGTCCGTATGAGAGTGGTGTCCATATTAGAGATGTGTTCATATTAGAGATGTGTTCATATTAGAGAGGTGTCCGTATTAGAGAGGTGTCCGTATTAGAGAGGTGTCCATATTAGAGAGATGTCCATATTAAAGAGGTGTCCATATTAGAGATGTGTTCATATTAGAGATGTGTTCATATTAGAGTGGTGTCCATATTAGAGAGGTGTCCGTATTAGAGAGGTGTCCATATTAGAGAGGTGTCCGTATTAGAGAGGTGTCCATATTAGAGAGGTGTCCGTATTAGAGAGGTGTCCATATTAGAGAGGTGTCCATATTAAAGAGGTGTCCATATTAGAGATGTGTTCATATTAGAGATGTGTTCATATTAGAGATGTGTTCATATTAGAGTGGTGTCCATATTAGAGAGGTGTCCATATTAGAGAGGTGTCCATATTAGAGAGGTGTCCATATTAGAGAGGTGTCCATATTAGAGAGGTGTCCGTGTTAGAGAGGTGTCCATATTAAAGAGGTGTCCATATTAGAGATGTGTTCATATTAGAGATGTGTTCATATTAGAGATGTGTTCATATTAGAGATGTGTTCATATTAGAGTGGTGTCCATATTAAAGAGGTGTCCGTATTAGAGAGGTGTCCATATTAGAGAGATGTCCATATTAGAGATGTGTTCATATTAGAGATGTGTCCGTATGAGAGAGGTGTCCGTATTAGAGAGGTGTCCATATTAGAGAGGTGTCCATATTAGAGAGATGTGTCCATATTAGAGAGGTGTCCATATTAGAGAGGTGTCCATATTAGAGAGGTGTCCGTATTAGAGAGGTGTCCATATTAGAGAGATGTGTCCATATTAGAGAGGTGTCCGTATTAGAGATGTGTTCATATTAGAGATGTGTCCGTATGAGAGAGGTGTCCGTATTAGAGAGGTGTCCATATTAGAGAGGTGTCCATATTAGAGAGATGTGTTCATATTAGAGATGTGTTCATATTAGAGATGTGTCCGTATGAGAGAGGTGTCCGTATTAGAGAGGTGTCCATATTAGAGAGGTGTCCATATTAGAGAGATGTGTTCATATTAGAGATGTGTTCATATTAGAGATGTGTCCGTATGAGAGAGGTGTCCGTATTAGAGAGGTGTCCATATTAGAGAGGTGTCCATATTAGAGAGATGTGTTCATATTAGAGATGTGTTCATATTAGAGATGTGTCCGTATGAGAGAGGTGTCCGTATTAGAGAGGTGTCCATATTAGAGAGATGTGTCCATATTAGAGAGATGTGTTCATATTAGAGAGGTGTCCTATTATAGAGGTGTCGTATTAGAGAGGTGTCCATATTAGAGAGACGTCTGTATTAGAGAGAGGTGTCCATATTAGAGAGATGTCTGTATTAGAGAGATGTGTTCATATTAGAGAGATGTCTGTATTAGAGAGATGTCCGTATTAGAGAGATGTCCGTATTAGAGAGGTGTCTGAATTAGAAAGGTGTCTGTGTTAGAAAGCTGTCTGTAATAGAGAGGTGTCTTTAATATAGAGGTTGTCACATTAGAGAGGTGTCCATAAGGAGAGGCTCAATGGTACTTCACAACACCGACTACAGTCAGTAACAGTCCTATTACTTACTTTGTATTTTTAAACAAAATGCTTAAAGAAATCAGCTCTGGTGAAGGCGTCCAGTTGAGGTTACATGCAACAAACTCAAGTAGTTTTAAAACTTTTTCTTGAATCAACGCTTCTTTCTCATTGACTTTCTCGATGAAAGTTGAAATAGTTCGCTGAGGTTCAAGAATGAAATAATTTACATGGTCCGATGTGTAGATACGTAATATAGAGTCGAGAATGTGCTGGCATAGTAGACTGTCTTTGCTCTGAAAGGGAAGGATCAAAATGTAACACTCACATGGCTAGTAATAATTGCAGAAACAAGGGAGGATAACAAGGGCAACTCTCCCACAGAAAACGCACTTCTGAGGTAAATTTTACCATGAGCACAACCCTCCCCCCAGTGGAAACGTTCTGGGTATGCCACTACCTCCACCAGCAGGTTACAGTGTATGTCTTCACCTGGGTTTATTTGTACGTGTGTGTGTGTCTGTCAGCACCCTAACCGTAGGCGGATTTTCAGATTTTGCTCTGGGGGGGTGCCGAAAATTTAGGGGGGGGGTGCCAAAAATGTAGGGGGTTGGGAGGTGAGCAACAGGGTGCGTAGTGCCGCCGAGCAAGCTGCAGCAGGGGTCTGGGGGCACAGTTGCCAATGGGGGTAAAATTTTGAGATTTTTGGTCTTATTTAGTTCAAAATCCTTGTTTTTAGTCTTATTTAGTTCAAAACCTTTATTTTGCACCCCCCAGAAAATCCGCCTATGACCCTAACTCAAAAAAATATCAAACAGTTTAATATGGACTTAATGACCATAGGCCAAAGGACAAATTGATTAAGTTTTTACTCAATTTGGATGAAAATTGGATTCTCAGTCTGAACAGAACTGAATGCATAATTAGTGCATGTATAATTTATGCATGAATATTTGACTTAATTTGCTGACAGAGGTAATTTATGCAGTCCCTGAGTGCCCTCTGGAAAACTGAGTGACCAACCTTAACAAACACTGTTTGTAGTACATGAAATGCTTCAATATTTCTTACAGTGTGTCCTACAAAACAAAGCAACAAAATCTAACCCATGCTTCATCAAATTTCATATATTTATACTGGATATCTCTATCAATTTTACTGCTCTCCCTAGAGATCCAATAAGTGTAATCCTTTATTGGTCCAGTGTTATTATAGGAGGAAACCTAAACTAAACTAACTTTATTTATACTGGATAGTGATACTTCTATCAATCGAACTGTTCTCCCTAGATGTCCAGTAAGGGGCCTCTCTTATCAGTCCAGTGTTACTATAGGACACCTGAGTAATCAGACAAAGCCTGCTCTGTTTGGCAGATGCAATCTTGAAGCATCCTTCCGTAATGTGCTAGTTGTCTAACCAGCCAACTCATTAGCCTTATACAACTTAGAAATACCATTTTCTGTCGCCTCGGGCATTTGAAAATCTGAGTCTTGAAATGGTGCGCCAATACTTCTTGATGGCCTCAGCGGTGTGTAACCAACCATGGTGAAATTTGACACACATATAACCATATTCCGGCTAGCCTCGGCAGCCGAATGGTCATCCATCTCTCCCAGTTGTAATAGATATTCTTGTAGGAATAAGTATCCTTGACAGGAGCGGAAATCGTCCATTAGGACTGATGAAATTGCTGTAGAGTCTTTAAGAATATTGAACAATGTGATAAACATCTCGACAAGCTCCAAAGGCGTTTCAGTTTGAATACGACGCATGCTTGAAATGCACAGACTGACGCAAGATTTAGCTGAAATTGAGATGTGTTAGAACATGATTAGCTAATCAATTGTGAGATGTAGTTCTTATCCAGACTGGAAAATCGGGCGGTTTTCGACAAGATCTCGGGGGCGCAAAAGCTATTGAATCCAAGGACAGGAGTGCAAAACCTGCCCCAGGGCAGACTCAAGGGCGGCCAGGGGCGCAAAAATGTACCCATTTTAGAAGACATCCAGGGGCGCAAAAAGTTGTCCCCGATTTTCCAGTCTGGGTTCTTATAACTGTCAACACTTCACTTACTAAAACCAATCAATTGTAGGTAATGAAAAAATGTAATTAATTTGCAATTAAAGATAACACTAATTGTCAGACATTGTCCAGACAATGGAATAGATATAACTAAAAATAAACTTAAATAAATATTTTCATAGTAACTTTATAAAATCAATAATACTTTACCGTGGATATAATTGCAGACATCAGCTCTTAGGCCATGCTTAGTTATGCTTGTCAAAACTTCACAAATCCCCGTTCGCCAACCCATATTATGTGGCTTGCATTTGCATGTCATGGCTGTGAACAAAATAAACAAATCATCTGTTCTGACAAGTTCTTGTGCTGTGATGCTTTGATTGCACAAACGCACTAGCAATTGTATAAATAATTTCTGTACTGTTAAGTAGGATTCTTCGAAGACATTGGTTGCTGTGCTGGTCGATGCTGAAGGTTGGGGAAGTTCGAAAAATAAGTATAAACAGTGCACTAAAGTTGAAGGTAATTGGGTTGCTATCATATCTGAAATTATAGCACTTTCTCCGTTCGCTAAAATGCTTAAACTTTGCAGAAGGTTCCAGCCAGATTGTGTGTGGCTATCAGGTTTCTTTATAAGGAAATTCATAATGGCTGTACTGGCGTTATCGCTCGATTTATTCACGGCATGTCGCCGTATTTCGTTCACCATAAGTCGCGAAGTATGGGCTGCGAATTGCAGTACATCCCCAAATCTTTCCGTCATTTCTGTCCCTCCCGCATTTGAAAACACTTTATTAAACACAGGCAGCATAGCATAGAGCTTCTTCTCTTGTTCTTTCAAAGTAAGAGGCACCGAGGAGTGGATAAACTCCATGAAAAGCTTGCGAAGGTGCATCAAACTTAGCCCTGCATCCCCAGTTAATGGCGAAGTGTCATCGACTGTCGGACGGCGGCCCATCAATAATCGCACGATTCCTTTGGCCCCTTTCGGATTCATGTTGATTGTTTTATTCAAAACTCAAGTCCAACGTCATTTTTTGTCGAGAAATCGGCGTGTTTTCCAAAGTTTTTTTGAAGGAAAACAAATCTTAACTTGCCCTTGGCTCGAGTTTTATATTGCTTCTTCGCGGAAGTGCGCGCACGTTTTGATTGCGGGCTTATTCATGTAAAATTTTACTCCCCCCCCTCGAGAAAATCTACCCCCCTTTAACAAAAATCACCCCCTGTCGTTTTTCCTATGCCATAAATTAAGCAGCATAATTAACATAAATTAACATATAATTTACTGAAGATTGTTTACCTGGAAACATTTTTGGAATAAATAATCTTTGGAATCTACGGATCTGCAGTTCTGTTTTATACAAGATGAGCATAAAACCTTACAGATTACTTATAGTTGGTGCAGGCCTAACTGCCGCAGTGACAAGTGCTTTAATAAAGCAATATTTTCCTGGTGAAAATATCGAAGTTCATGTTTGGGAAAAATCTTGTGGAATAGGTGGGCGTATGACAACACATAGATCATCTTGTGGACAAGCTAGTGTTGATCTTGGAGCACAATATATTACAAGAAGTTGTCAGTATGCAGAAAGACACAAGAAGTAAAACTATAACGTTAAACTATAGCTATCAGCCTATCAATAAACTGACATTATTTTATACTGGATAGCTCTATCAGTTCTAAACTGTTTTTCCAAGAGATCCAAGCGAAACTATAATCAGACAACTGCATATTGCAGGAATCGAACCAGTCGAGGCAACTGAAGGCTGTGAATATATGTTGTCGAGAACCAAATTAGCATCTGCAATATGTTGTCATATGTTTCTACTACTGTAGTTCATATAGAATGCCCATCCCATAATGGGAATTATAATTTCTGCTAGATTTTTTGATGATTTGATACACGCTGAAGTTCTAAAACCTTTTTCTGGAAAGATAGAAGGTGCAATCTTTGACAACGATTCTGAAGATTTCATGGCACCAAATGGAATAAACAGTGTGGTTAAACACTTTTTTAATTCGTCTGGTAGGTAACGATTGTTTACAGATGTGTTTCATGCGAGTGTCTCGTATGGTGCAACACATGGTGGTCAACTTATGGGAGCGAGCAAGTTATGCTTCCATTACATGTATTTCTCAAACTCATTAATAATTCATGAGCAAAACACAAAGGAAATCACCACCGTATCGTTGTCTTGATACCACACCCATAAATTAACTCAACTTTCGCGTTGAATTTCTCTTTAAATACTGGTTTGTTTGATAAGCTATATCATACACTTGAAGTCGTTTATTATAGTGATTTAAAAACACCTCAAAGTATGTTCAAAAACTCGGCTAGCGCGCCTTGTTTTTCAACACACTTTTCGGTGTTTCAAATCACTATAATAAACTCCTTCTCGTGTATGATATATTACTTACCACCAAACACAAGGTCAATACATATAGTGAATAATTTAGTCAATCAACTGTCTTTCCTTTTATATTTGACCACCGTGTCACAGTCATAATACTAATTTCATCATGTTATTAAACTTTCATCAAACAGACGCAAAAGTAAAGCTGAACACATCCTGTCAAGAAATCAACTTTTGTCAAAGCGATGGAACTCCAAATCACATTTGGATAGCCACAGCAAACGACGACATCGCTGAAAACTTTCATGGTATTATACTAACTCTTCCTGTGCCTCAAATCCTACAGCTTGGTGGAACATTTCAAGATTCTCTCAAAGATTATCGTTCCTCGCTTGAGCAAGTAGAATATTCTTCGCGTTATGCACTGGCGCTGTATTTTTCTAAAGATACGCAATTGAATGTGCCTTGGACCGCAAAATATGTTAAGGATCATCCTTGTATACGATTTGTGTCTCTCGACTCCGTCAAGAGAGGAATAGGTCAGTATTGACCCAGGTCAAACGAGAATGAGAGTCAATGAGAGTTGTAACTCTTCGTTTGAGCACCAATTCTCATCGACTCTCATGCACTCTCATCAACTCTCATGCACTCTCATCAACTTTGAGCTGGTTCAAATTTTGATGAGAGTTTATGAGAGTTTTTGCTCATTTGACCGGTACGCGTGGTAATATCCAGTCAACTCTCATACAACTCCTTTTCTCGTTTGTCTGGGCATGAAATTGATGAACCTCTCATGCAAACTCTCGCTTGCTAACTCTCGTCATCGTTTGAGAAAGGCTTGAACAAATTTCCTTCTATTCTTTTTACTAGACACTTCAACATCATGCTTGTCTGTTCTAGTTCACACTAGCGTTCCGTTTGGCTTGGCAAATTTGGATTCGGACATTCAAGAAATTGAGAACATCATATATGGACACTTCCAAGAACTATTTCCAAGCCTACCTCCACCAACAGCTACTCGCTGTATCCGGTGGCGTTATTCACAAGTATACAAGCCCTTTCCCGGGCAACTAGGAGCGGTTGTCGTCAGTGGTAAGCCGTTACTGGTGTTGGCCGGCGATGGTTTTGTTCATTCAAACTTCAGTGGGTGTGTTGAATCTGCAAAAGCTGTTCTAGGAAAACTTCAAGAACATTTGACAATAGATAAAATAGTCTAACGCTTGTTTATAGCTAACTCACAACTTTAGAATTCATTTTCAATATGTAATAATGCAAGATATCAATTCGTTATGAAGTCATAAACTTGATTTGCATTTGAGATTGTAAATATAAAAACAACAACTTGATATTGTAAATATAGCGTATATATCTCTGTAATCAGTAAAGACTGAATTGCATAGAGCAGACAAAAGACAAGATAGATCCAGACTATTTTACATTGTCGAACATGACTTGGGTTGCAAAAGCTGCAACGAAATCGGAAAAATCTACTCAAAAACTGTTCTACACTACTTAAATTACTACAAATTGCTTATATAATTATTTTTACACAAAATTCTGATGAAAATCATCGCTCACATACATGATTATGACAATATAGTTACATACTTATTACTAGCTGTGAAATATTTCAGCTTGTGTCCTTTAGTACTTTGGGAAGTTCGAAAACCGTGTTAAAACTTTACATATTAAATGAACCCCCTATACAGGTCTACATACATTTTCACTGTACGAAATCAATGACCAATGAGAACTAACTACCCCACCCCCTACTTATAAATTGTTTCAAATCCTTATGATAGGTCATAGGGTTTAACAGAGAATGCAAAAGTGACGCGAGTTAAGAAAAGCTCGCAAAATCACTCGCCTTCGGCTCGAGATTTCGCGCGCTTTTCTTAACTCTCGCAACATTCCCGCGTGTTTGGATCAGGCCATCCAAACACGGAAACCATAAAGTAATTATATAATGTTAATTCTTTTCATTATAAATAGTAGTCTTTTATTTGGTGACAAATACATTTGAGAGATGTATTTTAAAAGTGTCAACATTTCTGAAGTTGACCACCATCTGCTGGCTTGTAAAGTTTACTCAAACCTTTCTGATTTATAATTTGTATTTTACCCAGTGAAGAATCGTCAGTTTCTCCCAAGGCGTAGGCCTTCACGTGTCTTTTCAAAGCTATGTTGGCTAATTAGTTTCAAATGTATTACGCTTCCTTGTGGTTCCTCCACTTCATCGTTTGTTTTTCAAGGCTTGCGTGTTTCTTCAATGCTATCTTGGCGTATCAGTTGCAAAGTTTGAGATTGTTTATTATAATAGTTTAACATAATTTCCAGGGAATGTTCCAAAATCTCCCGTTCTCTCGGATATACCTACATACCAACCGTCATCGCATTTCTCCACCACTTTCACTATATCTCCTTCCTGTAAATCCAGTTCGTCCTCGTTCTGAGGCGAGTACGTGAACACCACTGTGAATCTGAAATTATGGGCGAAAAGAGGTGTTACTAAAGTACAATATCTAACTAGGTACTGAAATGGATACTGAATATCTGTTATTCCAAGACTGGACAGTAAAAATCGTTCCTTGCTGGATGGCACTATCAGATCTAAACTGTTTTCCCTAGAGGTCCAGTAAGGGTCACCTCGTATTTGTCCAGTGTTACTACAGGAGGAAACCTAAACTAAACTAACTTTATTTATATTGGATAGCTCTATCAGTTCTAAACTGTTCTCCCTAGAGGTCCAGTAAGGATCATCCCTTATTGATCCAGTGTTACTACAGGAGGAAACCTAACTAAACTAACTTTATTTATGACTTTAATTCAGCGTCGGCCACGGACATATAGAACAAATTGAGGGTTGCTTCGCGTGTGCCTAAAAGATATAAACAAAATCTCAAAGATTTTGAGATTTTGTTTGAGATTTTTCAAAATCTTTGAGATTTTGTTTATATCCTTTAGGCACACGTGAAGCAACCCTCAATTTGTAACTTTATTTATACTGGATAGCTCTATCAGTTCTAAACTGTTCTCCCTAGAGGTCCAGTAAGAGTCATCCCTTAGTCCCTGGAGAAAAACTGCAGAGTCAAACTGCAAGGACTCTTCTCACATGCGACTGAAGTGAAATTATAATCAGACAACTCCATATATACACTTACTTTTCACCATCAAAACTGCTGATGTCAGGTTCTTGGGCAATTGGTTCCGGAAATCCGTCTACAGCACTTTCCACTTCAGGAAGACCGTTTTGTTTTGCTATAACCTCTTCTTGAACTCTCTTTGGAGACACTGAAATAGGAAAGCAGATTAATATCTGGCTATAATCAATCAAGGCCTATACTACAACAGTAAGAAATGCTATATAACGATAACATACATTGTGGTTCATTTTCGCCAGGTTCCCGAAGTACCTAAAATGAAATGAATATCAAAATTAGAAACGACCATTCATGAGACACACTAAAATTGAACAATTCTCTATTATACTTATATTGTATATGATATTATGTAGAAAATATATATATAATACCTCAATATATGAAACGGGAAATATTCCGATTTTCTCATCACTTACTCCTTCGTACCAATTTTTGTCTATCTGTCGTATAATTGCTACAATGTCACCCTGGAAAGAAGTCGTTTTAAAGGTAGTTAAATGGAAGATGTGTCATGCAGACTATCTTTGATTAGTAGAATCATACTAGTATACTATTGCAAATGCTGTTATTTGATTGGCTACGCTACTCGCTATCTAATTGTCGATAGATAGCGAGTAGCGAAACAGCCATCTCCTCGGCGCGATTTTTAACGAATTTATTTCAATAAATTATGAAAAACGTTTTGAAATACTGTTTTCTTGCTGGTTTCTACTAAAACAATTAGATTATTCGCTCTCGATTTCTATGAGATGATAGTTCATTCGGGCTTCGCCCTCATCAACTATCACCTCATAGAAATCTTGAGCTCATAATCTAATTGTTAATTAGGCGCATTTCTCAAGTTAATTCACTTTACCTTTTGTAGATTCAATTCTCTCGGCGATTCTGCTTTGAAATTATATTTAACTTTTCCTTCGCCTTCCGTTTCGAGTACGCTTTCCTCAATGATCTAAAACATAAACAATACTTTATACATTCATATACATGTAAATCGTGTAAAACACCATATATACTAACACTGGATCAATAAAGGTTGACCCTTACTGGACCTCTAGGGAGAACAGTTTAGAACTGATAGAGCTATCCAGTATCAATTAATAGAATAGAACAACTTAGTATCACTCACCTCAACGTAAGATATTGGGTACAGTCCAATCTGTCCCTGAGCCTCTCCTTCACACCAGTTCGCATCAATCGATCTGTAGAATAAGACGATGTCTCCTTTCCTGAAACTAATTTCTCTGTAATAGAAACGAAGAAGTTATTAAGTAAGTATCTTCTAGTGTATATGAGAAATATAGGAAAAAATTCTTACTTTGATGACTGTGGATTAAAGTTATACAATGCTCTGGCATGTTTGGGATTTTTTTTCGCATCAATTTCTTCTTTCTTTTTAAGCTCAGCAAGCTCAGCAAGCTCAGCTTCACGTTTTCTCTGTTCTGCTTCCTGAAAAACAGAAATGTATTAAGAAATATTAAAAAGAATGTCGCCAGCACGAGCAAAAAAATGTTTGAGGCACACGTTTGATCACCCAGTCTTGTTTTGAAAACTAATTTATGCCTGCCATCAGCAGATATTCTACATCTCACCTCATACATAGTTCTGTATTTTCTCCTATTCATGTCTTTTTCGCTTTTCTTTACATTTTAATATATTTTGTAATGTGATTTCCATATTTTGTTTATAGTTTGTTGTGACTATAAATCCATCTGACTGGTGTATATTTTATCACGTGATCGCTTTTGTATTCACTATAAAAGCACATGTTTCTCCCCGACCCACGATCCGACGTCGAAGTTCTTGTTGTATTTTTCAGGTAGATTGATCGTAAAGACCCAAAGCTTATTGTATAGATGCTACACTAAAGGCTCTTTTCCACTCGTCGTAAAAACCAACTCGCAAGCTCGCTGCGAGTACTTTCATCCAATCACAATGCTCGACAGTTTATTTTAATCAGATGCAAGCACTCGCAGCGAGTTTGCGAGTTGGTTTTGCGATGAGTGGAAAAGAGCCTTAACACCACACGTTCAAGTAATCGTACCTCTTTCGCTTTTTCCTCCTCGCGTAATTTTCTTTCTAAATCTTCCTTCGCTCTTCTTTCATCTTCTCGTATTTTTTCTTCTTCTTCTTCAAATTGTTTGATATAATCGACAGGTTCATAAGTTTCTTTCCTCTCTGAATGAGGACTCTGCAAGAAATAGATGCTTATAGCTTTCATTCAAAATTTCCAATTTTTCATACATCTCTCAATCGGCAAACAAACTTTAAAGTATGTTCAGAGCACAATCAATAAAATAACGCTAAAATACAGAGATTTTAGATAAAAGCAAAAACGAATACGATGTTTGAAATTCAGCAAATTTTACTTATGGTTTCAATATTATTGAATCATTAATAGTTGTATTTTCAGCTGTTTCAAACTCTCATCCACTATTCATTCTCTCATCCACTATTCATTCTCTCATCCACTATTCATTCTCTCATCCACTATTCATTCTCTCATCCACTATTCATTCTCTCATCCACTATTCATTCTCTCATCCACTATTCATTCTCTCATCCACTATTCATTCTCTCATCCACTATTCATTCTCTCCTCCACTATTCATTCTCTCATCCACTATTCATTCTCTCATCCACTATTCATTCTCTCATCCACTATTCATTCTCTCCTCCACTATTCATTCTCTCATCCACTATTCATTCTCTCCTCCACTATTCATTCTCTCATCCACTATTCATTCTCTCATCCACTATTCATTCTCTCATCCACTATTCATTCTCTCATCCACTATTCATTCTCTCATCCACTATTCATTCTCTCCTCCACTATTCATTCTCTCATCCACTATTCATTCTCTCATCCACTATTCATTCTCTCCTCCACTATTCATTCTCTCATCCACTATTCATTCTCTCCTCCACTATTCATTCTCTCATCCACTATTCATTCTCTCCTCCACTATTCATTCTCTCATCCACTATTCATTCTCTCCTCCGCAGAGGCTTTTAAAGGGCGGTATGAAGTTATTGAAAACTTTAAGGCCATGTTAGACAGCGCAGTTTCTGCACAGAGCCATGTTATGTAGAAATGTACGCACAGAAAAACGGTGAACATGGCCTGCGTTTCACTTCACTTCACTCCACCGATATTATCATTCTCATTCGTTTACTTGTTGCCTTCTGGGCATGTTTAGTAAGAAAAATATCGGCAAAGTAAAACGAGATTCATACTCACAATTTCTCCGCGAATATACCTTTTACCGAATCATTCGCCAATTACCCACTATCACTTACAAACTGTCTTTTTTTCATATGATCTTCATACAAATTCGAAGCCGAGGGCTTATCTGGTTCTTTTTGCACAGGGTCCCCGGCTTTACGTGTTGCCGCTGGATACAGGGTCGCGGGCTTCGTGACGTCATTTCTCTGTTGAAAGTTTTGTGTATGCATTTTCTTCGGAGCCTCGCGGTGCACGACGGGACCTGAGGCGGGTCTTGTACCCAGGGAGAAACTTCGTACAACAGGGTACTCCGGCCCGATGTCACCCGGGGGTCGAGTTGAGCCTGGAGCTGGAAAAGAGAAAGTTGAATAAGACAAACTATCCAGATGAACTAGCTAGAATAGCGTGGTCTATACTGGCAATGGTTCTGGGAACAAATCATGTCTGATATTTTCCTGATAGTTTGTCTAATACCGTATTTATACACATAGATGGATCATTCGTCATTTCGTCAACATGAACTACGCGTGCACGCAAGTTTGGCTGAGTAGATGATCTACGCCGACAGTTGGCGTCTTGACAGATGATCCGCGTTTATACACAGATGAATCGTCAGACAAACTGCTTTCGCTCGAAGCCGTTGCAACAAAAGCAATGTCCACAAGTTTGTCCACATTTTATACTTTAACAGACATATGCAAATATAGGTTCACAACTTGACCAGCAAAGCAATCGACCTATATTAGTCGATTTCACTAAGCACTATCACGCAGTTATCAGAGTGAGAAAATAAAGTTCATTCTTTTTATTATATGTAGTAGTCTTGTATTTGGGGACAAATAGATAGAATTGAGAGATGAGAGATTAAGCTTCTTGCTCTTATAATTGTCAACATTTCTGAAGTTGACAAACAACCTGCCGCCCCCGTAACGCTTTCTGAAACCTACAAATATGCGCTGGGATTTCGCTGATATAACTAAAGTAAAATCAATTCAAAATGTTATCGGCAACTATGCAATATCCCCAATCCCATATAGCAGTTATATAAAAAGAAGTATCTATATACCAAATCAGCATGTGTGTTATACACACTAGACTATGCAACAATGCCAGGGAATTATGCTTAACAATCAAGTTTACAATAATATATGATATTAAGCGCTTAATCACTTTGTTAGCTTGAGTGGCGACATCATAGGCAAAGCAAAAGGCGAAGTTCAAATGCTGTCATCTGCCACATTTATGTACAATAGTCAATACTTTAAGACCGAATCTATGGTCTTTATTACTAAATACTTATTAATGTTAAACCATAAAACGACATAGTACTGAATTCCCTACCCTAATCTCCCAACTCGCTACACATACAATTTGAATACCATTGGCTGAATGTCTCAATCACAGCCAAATACCATAACAGATTATATTTGCAATGCATTTGACCTATATAGCACCTTAGCCCTTCACCATTGATGAGATTTCGAAGCAAACTTGGCGATTCAACAACGCAAATTTGGCGACAGATTCAACATATTAAGCAACACAATGCATTGCTACCGTTGAGTAACGATACACCGATCGCTACAATGCGGCAGCAATAAACTCATAGCGATCGATACTCACCAACTTTAACGTAGACATTAAAATCCATTCTAAATACAATATATATTCCTGCCAAGTCTCCCAATATATTGGTATTAATAGGAAACAAACATAGCTCGCCTTGTAGGCCCACACAGTGCAATAGCAAGAAAATATGCTAAACAGTCAACTGACTGGCAAGATACCGGATTATGACCTTAGACCCCCTCGCTGTTATTAACTAATTAAACGGAGGTTTTACCGTACGAAAGTATTTAAACCACGCAATCATCACGAACGGACAAATGGTTTGTGTAAAACGATAATATAGCGAGATTCGGTATTGGTAGGCTTCGATAAGCGTTTAATACAGCACAACAGATGGTGGTCAACTTCAGAAATATTGACACTGACTTATAGGAGCAAGAAAATTAAACTACATCTCTCAATTCTACTGATTTATTTGCCACCAAATACAAGACTACTACATATAATGAAAATAATTAACATTATTTTCTCACTCTGATAACTGCAGGTTACCACCACCCGCTACACGACAGTGCTTAGTAAAACACACCTATGGGCCATGGTGCTCATTTTCAAGCATATTTTAGGAACGGAGGATTCTTCAATTCCGTCTGTAATTTTGCCTTTCAATAGAAAAGTTCGCTTCCGGGAGAGAGTTGCATGGCTGTTGGTGTCACAGTGGTTGGTGCATGGGCCTTTCACCTCTGTGACCCAGCCTTGATTCTTGCAATATGCAGTTGATACAATAGCAAGTGAACTCTATCAGTGACAGAAGCCTTGACTAGAATCACATAATTAAAATCATTGTATGGGGCAAGGTGACTTGCATACAAGAATTAAAGGCTCCCATTATTTTTCTTCTACTTTCTCTCGTTCACGCAGAGAAGTTATATAAATATAGCGTATTATTTACATTACTGCTTCATGCTGTGATCTGATTAAGAACGCAACGTTGAAGAATTCATATGGAGGGCGAAAAGCCGTAGAGCGGGCAATATCACTAGGCACGTTTACCCGGAGGGACAAATATCTGGGAGCTAAACAGCACATATATTATCAACCATCTAATAAACGAGATGAGAAATATCTCAAAAACAAAAACGCAAAACTTAGAAGATAGTATAGTGACTTGATTGGCTAACCATTTCTGGTGAAGAAATATAATTATTCATAGTATCTTGAGCATGTATTTAGTATTATTTACAGTTCAAATCTTAACTTCTCTTTTGTTAAGCCATTATATAATAGTTATAATTTATAACAACAAAAACATACCTCAAGTTTCAATGGTGCTAGCTGCTTATGTGTCAAGTCACAAATACGTAAAACTAACGAACCATATATATAACGATTCACAATAGCAATGCTTGATGCGACAAAATTACTGTCGAACAAAATTAGCTGCGTTTACGGATGTTACTTTAAAAGTATATAGTATACAATATACATGTTAATTTTCTACATTCAAAAAAGGTTTTGTTTGTGATGGGCAGTGACGGAAATGAACTGTCGAAAAAGGTTACGCAGTGTTAGGTATTATGACAATATAGGGGGAAGAAAATGTGATTCGATTGCGTAGCTTTTGCGCACTAGGATTTCGACGCAGGGCAGAGCTGTTAACAGGATGCTTTGGAGAAATATCTGGGTTATAAAGTTGTCAACATCTCTTAATAAGAGGCAACGATGCTCTACTTCTAAAAAAACTTACAAGCAGCCTTGAAAATATCGTGAAAATATATACCGGAAACTGATTCAAACTGTAAAATGAGGCTAGATCTCAATATTCATGAACAATGAACGTCCAAAGCACGCCCTATCTATTTCAATGATAATAGCTGTAAACAAAACACATATATAGTATACAACTAAACTGATATTAAGCTGAGGCCAGGCTGCGCTTTAACTCTAAATTAATAATTATACAAAAAATCCACAAAATATCTTAGCACTTAACGAAACGATGTCATCGTTCAAATGCACAAAAGTACAAATACATATACATTATAGAATTGTACATTTGAAAGCGCGCAGAATTTTCTTGCAATGGCGTACTATATTATAGCATGGTTTATAAAATTGTATTCTTTTAGCAAAATAGAATGAAATTCCTAAGAGGATCTGCAGACCGTCTGCCATGCAAGGCCCTATTGAACAATACAGCAAGTAAACACAGACAAATATTCAAATAGTGTTGCAACGACAGAACGACTTACGTTTAACTTGGCTCAAGCCCTTGCTTACACCGACTATCACCACAAAAGCGATATTGGTATCACGTATATAACAGAACTTGTAGAGCTTCGATACTAATACAATTTCCCTAATCCAACTTTACGCAATTGCCTTTTTACCGCGGTCTTGGATACGCTTAGTCGCTTACAATACAATTTGGTCATTATTAATTAGCCGTTCATTCACAAAGGTTGTGCAGGTTACCAACTTAATTGTCGAGGAAAGACAGTTCGAGAGTCGAGGGAACAGTGTCGAGGGAAACTATCTTTGCTTGGCCAAGTTCGTCAAGACAGATCATCTCACATCTGTCTGTGACGGGAAACTTCACATATTGTATTTTACCCTCGACATTTCCCCTTGCACGATCCTCGCGTCTCGACAAGGGCTGCCTTTGCGGAAATAAGACATTTATTACTCAGCATGACAACAAACACCGCGGAGAAAAAATAAATGTTTTGTTTTGATCAGCTTGGCTTCGAAATGTCAGGAATTTGATTTCTGTTAATGTGATGTTGACAGTTGAAAGCTATTGCCGGGGGGCAAATCACTCCTAAAAAGTGCACGAGATTAAAAAATTATGTGACTTTTTTTTGTGATTTCCCCCCGGTTTTTTTGTCATTTTCCATGCGATTTTTTCGTGATTTTTTTTTGTGCTTTTTGAAAAAAAATTGTGATTTTTCTGAAGGTGTACGAGATTTAAATCAATGATTTGCCCCTCGGCTATTGCTTGGCTTCAGTTGAAATATGATCGTATTTTGAGGGTCACGTACGTTGAGATATATTTTCAGTTGATACTGCCTATTTAATACTACTCAGTAAATAGTCATTTTAAACATGCGTTTTACATTTGTAGTTTGACATTGCAATTGAAGAATATTAGGGTGTTGCTGGCACAATGGTTAGTGCATGCCTTTCATCCCTGTACAAGATTCGCTTCCTGTGATATACAGTTATCTCATTATAATTTCACTTAAGTCGCATGCGAGAAGAATGCTTCCAGTTTGACTCTACCAAACACCGCAGGTTTTCTCCAGGTACTCCGGTTTCCTCCTGTAGTAACACTGGACCAATAAGAGATGGCTCTTACTCGATCTCAAGGGGGAACAGTTTGGAACTGACATAAAACTTACGAACAAATTTTTAATCTCCACTAACCTTGATAAGTTCTCGGCTGTTTTTGATCGTCTGTAATCTTTTTTTCAGATACCTCTTTGCCTTTTTGAAACTCCTTATACCAAGATGGCACGTTCCCTCGAGTCGTTGCTTTCTCTCTGATAAGAAAATAAGTAAACATACTTAATACAGAAACTTCCTTAAAGATATAATATCATTTTATAAGTCAGGCGGCTCAGACTGGAAGCGGATCACCAATTTCTGTTGCGTCTATATTCCAAGTAATTACAACTGATGGCACTCATTCAGCAATTGAATACCTGCGTGATTCATACAGGTCATTTAGGTGTAGCCAATATTTAAGGTCTGGTCAAAGGAAGATGAGAGCTGGTGAGAGTTAACAAGCGAGAGTTTGCATGAGAGTTTCATCAACTCACATGCCCCGGTCGAACGAGAACAAGAGTTGCATCACTTGCATGAGAGTTAACTGGATATTATCGCGCGCACTGTCATCAACTCTCATCAAAATTTGAACTAGCTAAAAGTTGATGAGAGTCGATGAGAGTTGGCGGTCAAACGCGAGCGAGAGTTGCAACTCTCATTCGTTTGAACGAGGCTTTAAAAATATGTACTACCAAACGGTGAGTTCTGTACAACACCAGATCACCTTAAGCTAGCCTAATATAGCGTTTGTAGAGCACTTTGAATGTAAACACGCACTGTATGACGCGTTTTGAATAACATCAGATCATTTTAAGGGGACTCCACTCTACCGCGTTCTGTGCTTATGATGACAGAAACCTTTGCAGTGTAAACCTAGCCTTAAATCAACTACATACACTTCTAAAATAAACGTAGATAAAATATCAAACCATAACAAATTAAGCACTTCCTACTTCATACTAAACATGTCACGTTATATTTAAACACAATGTGTCACTTACGAGAAATACATAGTAGATAGATAGCATCACACAATACAAAGAATTTGCCTCAGTAATAAACGTCAGTAATATGGAATTACAAACACGATAAACTGTATCCTTTCGCGTGCTCTCAAGGCAATGGCATGTCCATGCCAAAAATCACAAGAATATTTGCAAACATGTTTTTCAACACCATAAGAGGCAAGGATTAATATTTGTTATCCATTTGTGGGCGGGATAAAACACCGCAAAGTATGAAATGCCGTGTGAACTGCATCGAATTACTAGAAAGTTAGAACTAGTAGAAATTTCGAAGTACAATCTGAATAATGCATGGTGGGGCATAGATTAAAATAAGTCCCAAAATATTTCATTTGAAAATTGGTTATGTTTCGATGACAGTTTCATACCTAAATATGTACTGGAAAATTTCATACAGTTTCATACCTTTATTTATACTGGATAGCTCTATCAGTTCTAAACTGTTCTCCCTAGAGGTCCAGTAAGAGTCATCTCTTATTGATCCAGTGTTACTACAGGAGGAAACCTAAACTAACTTTATTTATACTGGATAGCTCTATCAGTTCTAAACTGTTCTCCCTAGAGGTCCAGTAAGGGTCATCTCTTATTGATCCAGTGTTACTACAGGAGGAAACCTAAACTAAACTAACTTTATTTATACTGGATAGCTCTATCAGTTCTAAACTGTTCTTCCTAGAGGTCCAGTAAGAGTCATCACATATTGATCCAGTGTTACTACAGGAGGAAACCTAAACTAAACTAACTTTATTTATACTGGATAGCTCTATCAGTTCTAAACTGTTCTCCTAGAGGTCCAGTAAGAGTCATCTCTTATTGATCCAGTGTCACTACAGGAGGAAACCTAAACTAAACTAACTTTATTTATACTGGATAGCTCTATCAGTTCTAAACTGTTCTCCCTAGAGGTCCAGTAAGGGTCATCTCTTGTTGATCCAATGTTACTTCAGGAGGAAAGCGGAGTATTCAGGGAAAATTGTGATGCACTCTTCTCACATGTGACCGAAGCGAAATTATTGAATCAGAAAACAATATTTTGCAGTTCTAATCGAGCCACAATCGCAAAGATGAAAGAAACATGTACCAACCACTGCGCCACCAACATCCAAAGTAAACCATTACGACCAAATGATGAACTGTCAACAAATATCTAATATACTACATACCTATCTACGAACTATTATTTCATTCAAATAATATTTAAAATAGACTATATATTAGAAGGTGTTTGTAGATGGAATATTCGAACCAAAATTTATATAAATTTTTAGACCTAGCCAGGAGCAGTTGCGAAAAATGCAACTTTAGGCCCTCTGACAGGAATCGAATCTGCGGTAAAAAAAATAGTCTAAATTATATATTACCTCATTTTTACACCTGCGGTGGCTGGCGGGAAGGAAGACATCGAATGCCTATTTGACTGGTTACTTTCTATACTCGCTCTAGGACGTGAAAATCGACCGGAGCTTGTAGGATCAGCCTGGGTTTCCTGTACCTTGGTCGCGCGTAGTCCACTTTCCTGGGACGAGGTGGAACGTTCACGATACCCTTTGAAGAGACCGCGGGCGTCGTTCTTGGGAGGTGGCGAGACGTCGCCGGCGAGCAACGAGGACAGGCCAGTGGAATCTATAAGACAGGATGTGGAGTTCTTCATGTAAGCTTGCCATGTAATGTGCTATAGTACCTGGATAATTATATCCCCCTCTGAGACTGAGTATTCCTGCATTTCTGATAAACTACAGCGTTTACAAAACAGAGCTGCGCGTATTATTACTAAGTGTGGATATGATGTCCGTTCTCATGTTCTTCTACAACATCTAGCAACTTGCCACACTAATGTTTAAGGTCAGAAATTCAATGGTTCCAAGCTCCATATCAAACTTATTTCAAAGAACCGATGATGTACACAATTACCAAACGAGACAGGTGCAATATAATTATCTTCCACCTAAACCAAACACTAATTTCAAGAAAAACTCGTTTAGTTACAGGGGTGCGGTACCAAACACCACAGGTTACCTTCTGTAGTAACATCGTAACTGATAGAGCTGTAAATAAAGTTAGTTTAGAGAAGGTTTACTGCTTTTGTAATACTTTTCCACTCATCGCAAAACCAACTCGCAAGCCCGCTGCGAGTGCTTGCATCTAATTAAAATTAACTATCGAGCATTTTGATTGGATAAAAGTACTCGCAGCGAGCTTGCGAGTTGGTTTTTGCGATGAGTGGAAAAGAGCCTTAAGTCATTACTCACTTCCAGCCCCTGTGTGCATTTCCTTGAACAATTCCTTATACCAGCCACTCCCGGCTTGAATACGCTGTAAAAACATGCAGAAAATTCACGTTATTTACAGAGTTATTTACCCACGTATGCAATATTATGTATCTACCATCGAAATTGCACGCAGTTAGTGTAAGAAGAGTTACTCACGGGACGTTCGGTAGCGTCAGCTGGTTTAGGCTCGTCTTCTCGTACGACAGAGCCGTGATAGGAATATCTTCTGTAGGGCTGCTCTGCCGCTATATATGATATAGTCAAGTGTTAGTCTGTGGCAGACACTGGGCGGATCTACTGGGGAGGTGCATGGGGGTGCTCACCCCCCTAGAAAATGTCAGCACCCCCCACAAAAAGTCAGCATCAACGAGTCCATACTGAAATTTTCACGATCTATGGCATCTTTGACATAATTTGCGCTGGTGGTGGAAGGGTGCACCCCCCTGAAAAATCTGCACCCCTCTATCAAATAAGCCTGGATCCGCCCCTGGCGGCAGACACTAGCGAGAACGTAGCGGGAGGGGGAGAGTAAAGTTTTAGGAATAAGCGCAGGAAGCAATTTCAAGTTGGAGGGGCACTTCGTCTAAAGGGAACCTTTTCTATTAGAAAAAGGTACTTTTCTGTTGTTTTAGCTGGAGAAAAGGGCACTTTGAAGAAAACATGGGGGGGGCACACCTGACTCCTATCCCCCCAGGTTCTACGTTACTAGTTTCAGGAAAAGTATTCGCAGAAAATGGAGGATGAAAATATGTTTGGAACCCAAATTTGCACCGTTTACAAAGGTGGACAGCAAAGCGTTCCCATAACTTCATGGCTGTCCACACAACACTGTCAGCACGAACACGGATATACCAGCAACACGAACACATCAACACGAACACGAACCGTCCCAACACAAAAGAACATTAACACTGTGTCACTGTCAGCACGCGTACACTAACACGACCACACGAACACAAAAACCATCAGCACGAGCATAACCAACACGAACACGATCAACACACGAAAACGAACACTAACACTGTCCGCACGAAAACGGATATCAGCAACACGAACACATCAAAACGAACACGGACAATACAAGATCACCTTTTTTCTTCCTTTCATCATCAACATAATGAAACTTGTGCCAGTTGTCCGCGCTAGCATCGGGCAGCGGCATAGACATGCCCTCACGCCTTTTCACCATGTGCGTTATCGCTGGCCGCGAGCTGGAGTCTGGGCTATAGGGAGGGGAGTTACTATGGTTACCTGATTCGTCATCATCCGGGATATTTTCATTGTTCGTAGAACCAGAGGTCAACCTGGGAACGAATGAGGAAATATACTGTTTATCAAGAATGATCTGTCCACACGATCTGTCTGAACGATTTATCTGCATAGTTAGTGTACTCAGACGAATTTGAGTGCGTAGTTTCTCTTGACGAATGATCCGTCTATGTATAAACACACACAGTATCAGACAAACTATCAGGAAAATATCAGACATGATTTGTTCCCAGAACCATTGCCAGTATAGACCACGCTATTCTAGCTAGTTTGTCTGGATAGTTCATCTTGTGTTTACACTGAGACAGATGATCGTATATAAAATCGCATCAAATTGTCATAGATCTTGTTGTGGATTAAGATTGTTTAGCGACCGTTAACTTATTCTACTTAGGGTTGGGTGATTTATTGTAAGAAAATAAAAATGTCCTAGCACTAACAACTCATTATCTGTGGAAGCTGCATATTCTTCATCATTATTTCTATAAAAAATCATTTGAAGAAATCAGTTCCATGTGATATGTTTAGTAGGCTAATAAATGGTTAGTAAATAAATGGTTAGTATATATCAATATTATTAGTAAATAAATGATGACTGTATTAGCTATAGTAATATAAAAATAAAAATATTTGACGAAATCAATATTTAACTCCATTTGCTAATCGATCTGTTAAATATTAGAGAGGTTAGTATTGTTCATTGTTGATATATAGGTATATTAATTGTCAGTAAAAATAAATGGTTAGTGTAGATAAACAGTTAGTAAATAGATGCTTAATATATTGTGATGACTTCTATATTTAATCAGATTACTTTCGTCAACACTCAATTGTGCTTTGAAGTTTGCGAGTTCACGGCAAGCATGCTACTCTGGTTGGCACTCGCCTTACCTTCTGGCCCCACGACCGACGGGCGAGGGTTTGTCTGTGAAACCATGGATAGTTGTAGGTGATTTGACGCGCGTTGTTTCTACATGAAATAAAATTGCATATTATTATGCATAACTTGAATGTTATTACATCTATCGGGAGGTGATGTTTTCATCTGGGGTTAGCGGTTAGCGCGCTGTCTCTTACCTCTGAGTTAACCCTGCTATACAGCAGGTCGAGGGCATGAATTTACTCAGGTTGGGTAACGTCAGTCTCCTTGATAAACTCATGTAAGTTGAGATTGGTTGGTTCTCTCCTGTGCTTCGAGGGTTTTTCTCCGGGTACTCCGGTTTTCCTCCCTCACAAAAAACTAACCTTAAGCACTAACCTTAACTAACTAACCCTCGGAACCTGACAATTGGGTTGCAAAACCTGTTAAGGCTTCCTGTCCACCACAGAGTGGTAAACATAATAAACAAAACTACCTGCATGGGTTTGTTTGTGTTTGTGTTTGTGTTTGTGTTTGCGTTTGTCTGTTAGCACAATGGCCGCTAAATGAATGCCCTCTAGATATCGACTGTTTTACAGTAAACATTGGAAGTAGCGAGTAATATATAATTTGATCAATTATACCCGAGTGTGAATATTGTGTTGGACCAGGTTCATTCTGAGAGACCAGTCTGATAGGTTGTGGTGTCCGTACAGCATCTGATATCAAGTCTGGTGACCATTCTTCATTTGAAGGTGACATTACACCATAAGCTGAAACAAAAGGTTGTGTGAGTTTTGTTCGTAGAAATTAATCAATTCTAAACTGTTCTTCCTAGAGATCCAGTAAGAGTCATCTCTTATTGATCCAGTGTTACTACAGGAGGAAACCTAAACTTAACTAACTTTATTTATACTGGATAGCTTTATCAGTTCTAAACTGTTCTTCCTAGAGGTCCAGTAAGAGTCATCCCTTATTGGTCCAGTGTTACTACAGGAGGACAGAGTATAATGTTAGTTCTCACCTCTTGCAAGTAAATCGTCATCTTCTTCAGTATATTTCGATGAAACACCAGAAGAAGATCGAGTGTCCAGATAATCAGGTCTGTCGTTTCTCTCTTTCTCCTCAGCCTGTTCACCATTATCATCATAGTTTTTTTGAACGTTCTTACTTTTCCTGGATCTTGGCAGAGTTGCGTAACCTTCAACACTCTTGTATTCGTTATTGTTGTTGATTGAGACGTCACCATTGGTCAGTTTGGTGCCACGTGGTAAAGAGTTGTAAGAGTACGCCTCGTTGGCATCGAATGGACGCCTAGAAATGAGAGTATGAGAGTTGGCAAGCGAGAGTTTGCATGAGAGTTTCATCAACTCTCATGCCCTGGTCAAACGAGAACAAGAGTTGCACGAGAGTTGACTGGATATTACCACGCGTACCGGTCAAACGAGGGAAACCACTCAATAAAATTTGAACCAGCTCAAAGTTGATGAGTGCATGAGAGTTGGCGGTCAAAAGCGAGCGAGAGTTTCAACTCTCATCCTCGATTCATCGCGGCTTAAGAGATCTTGTACACATTAACAGTGGCGTTTAATAGGGGAAGGGTGGGGGGCAAGCGACTATCTTATAGTATCCCCAATAATTTGCTGGTGAGGGCTTCGAATTTCTGTCTCAAACTATACTATTAAATCGCATCATCATGCAAATTCGCATGAAAATAATTTAATTACGTACTTTGTAAACAACTATATATCTAAACTTTTAATTCCTCGGCCTACACCAAAGCCTGATACTGCTTATTATTTACATGTAGTACTTAAATACATGTAAATCAGATTTAAGTTTTAAACGATCAAAGTTTTAAGGACTGAGATTTGCAGCAACAGACTGCCTGGAATATATGTTGACAACACAGTTAAACTCGCACCCCCAATATTTCGCAAAGAATGTCTTTGGTGAAGACCGTGGACTTACCGAGCGCAAATAAAATCGTCAGTCGGTAGACAGAGTGTATATAGTAAACAAATTTTAAAGCAGTAAAATCATGACTCAGGTTTAATAAACAAGAAGGTTATATTTCGTGACCCATACACTCTTGTGTACAAAAAAGTGTGAAATAAATCAAACCTGTTAACAACGCTAACAACAACTTGCGATGTATAAACTCGTTGTTTTGACATTCCAATGTAGATATTTGTACAATCTATTTGTTATGATATTTACTTCGCGATATTGCATTTGCAACTAGAAACTTTATATGGCTCGTAATGTGCGTTAGCCAGACATAAACACGACGCAAACAAACGACACACGATATTTTGGTATTAAATTACAATCTGATAAGGACCATGCCCATGTAGTATAGTTAACAGGATTTCGTGTATGGAAATTTCGAGCGAAAAACTATATATGTTTAAAAGACCTTACCGGGAGTACTTGCGAGAAAATAGGCCTCCGGCAGGAATCGCCCGTAATGCGTAGTAAACAGAATTTTTCCGTTTGGCCATTTTATTCTAATTTTTTTACATTTCACTCAACAAATATGGGATTGGAAGAATCGTTTGGGCCTCAATGCAACTATATATAGCACTGTGACTGTGTCAAATTGTATCACATGTTCCCCTGATAATTGCTCTGAAATAGAGTTGAAATATAGTGTTTAATTTAACTAAAGCCCCGGTTAGAATGAGGGCGCTTTCTCGATATATGAGCGACTAACCCTAACCCCCAACCTAACCCTAATCATCCCTAACGCCTATTTCGGTTGCTCATATATCGAGAAAGAGCCAGAATGAGATTTGGCAAGCGAGAAGTTTACATGAGAGTTTCATCAACTCTCCGGCATGCCCCGGTCAAACGAGAACAAGAGTTGCATGAGAGTTGACTGGATATTACCACGCGTACCGGTCAAACGAGCAAAAACTCTCATCAACTCTCATAAAAAATTCATGTGAACAAGCCTGTAGAGCCCAGGAAAATAGCGACAGCATGTCGTGAGTCTATAAATACAACTTTAATCACTCTTATATTTTATCAGCAGCAATGAAGTCAAAACACTTGAAACAAACTAATCTAGCGAGTGAAATCACGCAAGTTCAACATACATGTAGCAGTCTTGCATTTGCTGACAAATAAATAGAATTGGGAGATATCATTTTATTTATTTGCTGACCTATGACTCTATGAGTGTCTGCATGTTTGAAGTAGTCAAGTTGGCCACCATCTGCTGTCATATAACGTTTACTCATTAAACCCACGTTACCGACATGGCAAAATATTTAAAATACCAGTATAGCATGATAAGCATTAGAAGAATTTTGAATATCTATCTAAGATTGCAGGCAGGCTAATCAGATAATGGCGCACTATCGATGTGTGAACAGATCTCCAGGCAGGATGCTAATGATTAATGCAGAAATACATGAATTGTAAAATAACACCTTTTACAGATGGTCCACTACGCCCACTACGTTTTTCCCTCGACAACGGTATATTGCAAAACGCGGACACCGGACAGTCTTGGAAAAGACGGACAAATCTTGGAAAAGACGGACAAATCTTGGAAAAGACGGACAAATCTTGGAAAAGACGGACAAATCTTGGAAAAGACGGACAAATCTTGGAAAAGACGGTGTGTTCATAACAATCTATTTTTGTCTATCGTTTATTCGTTTCGCATTTTTTCACGGGATATAGCGCATGCAAGATTTGCGCAAAACCGCAATTTCAATAATTTCTTAAGCTCTGGATTTTTTCCCTCGATTGTTACAATCCTTCAGAACCTTTTCTATTTTGGTGAAACGAATCGGAATATTTCATTGATCAGAAGAACACTTCAGAAATCACGAGTTTGATACCTCTCAAATAAATTCTTCAATGAGGGGCTGGGGGTGTAGATATTAAATGGAATGGCCCCATACTACTCACAGAAATGCGCTACTAACTTCTATGACGCTCAAAACTTCAAAGTTTTCAAGTTAGTTACAATCAAAATGAAAATAGTTCATTATTGAATACTGCATGCATTAGAACCCACTGATCTCATAATTAGAACCCCACATTTGAGACTGATTACCTTTCCAACGTTAGAGTAAGATCTTTACCAGATTTCTTGACGCAATTCAAAGCATTGCTGTGTGTCATGTCATCACATGGTTCATTATTTATACTGATCAACAGATCACCAACCAATATCCCTTGTTTTGAAGCTTTACTGCCTGACGTTACCTACAATGAATTATTAAACATTCCTTTTTAAACAAGTGTGTAACCCCTGTTCGGTAAAGGCAGGTCTGCCCAGAGGGGTGGGAAAGGGGGCAATTTGCCCCAGGCCCCAAACTAAAGGGGGCCCCCAAATAGAAATAAGTAAAATATGGATATATATTACTGTAAAGTCTCTCAGAATGCAGGAATTTGCCATTCCTGAGACCCCAGCATGATAAGCCCCTGCAGAGAAGAGAGCTTATTTATCAGCATTGCAGCCTGAGAACTGCCTACAAAACTGAACATGAACAGGCCTTTGAATAACACTTTGGACAACAATAGGGCTATCTAGTCATGATTCAGTGATGAGAATGTTCCATAACTTTCATTGTCATATTGTTTTGGAAATCCCACTGTTCTCCATGCCATCCAGCCACTCATTGTTTTGACATATTTGTGAGGTTATGCAAAGGGCCTATTGAGAGTATGTCAAGACCAATGCAAGCCCATTTGCCAGGTGTTTTTCTGGCAAAGTATGCAAGTACTTAGCTAGCATCAAATTACACAAGTATAGCACAGTAAAGTGAGTTTCACCTCTTTGACAATGGTTCAATTCCTGCAATATACAATTGTCTGATTATAACTTCACCTCAGTCGAATATGAGAAGAGTGCTTCCAACTTTTGATTCGAGCAAGGTTTTATCCATATATGCTCCAGTTTCCTCCTGTAGTAACACTGGATCAATAAGAGATGACCCTTACTGTACCTCTAGGGAGAACAGTTTAGAACTGATAGAGCTATCCAGTATAAATAAAGTTAGTTTAGTTTAGGTTCCCTCCTGTAGTAACACAGGATCAATAAGAGATGACCCTTACTGGACCTCTAGGGAGAACAGTTTAGAACTGATAGAGCTATCCACAATAAATAAAGTTAGTTTATTCACAACACCACCTGGCCAGCCGTGGAACTTTCCAGAGGATTTTCCCACCGTTCACGGATATTGACTGTAAACTAAGTATCTGATTGGCTGTTGTATATAAACTGGCCAATCAGATTCACACAACTTATTCTCACAGTGAGTTAAGCCTATAGTTAATCCCATCAGATGCTTTAACTGGCCTTGTAGAACACAACTTTTACACAAACAATCTTATCAAATTTAAGCAGTAAAATACAAATATTCCTATTGGTGGGAACTTCAATAAGTGCCTGGTAATTAGAGGTTTGAATGTAGGGCAAAAATGCAGGGATCTTGGCTCACCTAGTGGTGATTTCTAGGGGCACCTTTGAAACATTGCAGCTTAATTAGTTACATAACCGTCGTCCCCCCCCGTCCCAGCCAATAAAATACGCGAAAAATGTAGTAAGTCAACATTATTGCTACTAGTGTTACATATTTAGGAATAATCCAATTTTGGGCCAAATTTACTTCAATTTTACTTGGAAAAATAGGACTAAAAACTTGGGCTTTCGATCAGCTAATATCCTAAATTTACATCCAAAGCTATTTTAACCGTACTTGCAATAATTTCTTCCGAAAACCCAAATAAACGTCAAAAATCTACCAGTAATTCAGTATATAATAAAAATATTTTCGCGAGAATTCGCTACGAGAAACAAAACTTTTCGATTTGCCGATGTTTTAGGAAATATATTCAAAGAAAATTGACAGAAAATTATCTGTTGTAATCTTGTTGACAACGAATTGCTCTGACAAAACAAATTTCTTGATGGCAAATAAAAATATTCGAAACTATTTCAAATGTTTACAAATGTCATTTTGTGTAAGATTACAAATGGCCATCAGGAATTCGGTAAGCAACTTCAAAAATTTTCACAATAATAGTAATAATTTTTGCAGGATATTTGCATCTAAAGACAATATTTAAATCGGGAAATTCGGCGTAAATTCAAGAGACTTATATTGATAGTTTTATACTGGTAAATTCCAAGCAATTAATGCTCTAAGTGTGTTACTCAAATTTAAATACAAGCTATTTGGGCAAGCATTGTATAATTATTGTCAAATTCGAGTAAACCGAACTGTTTCAAATTTATAGACCTTCAAGAACTCTAAGTGGGAATTTAAGCTATAATTTATTGGTTAACCACATTCTATAGAAGGAAATCAATGTTTTATATAGGATTTGAAAACCCACATTCCAAATTTTAGTTATTTACAAATTTACGGTTTTGCGAATATAGGGTTTGATGCTGTATAAAACTATAAGTTGAATTCGGGTTTTTTTCACCAAAGAAAAGTAGAAAAATAGTGTTAAATATTATTTAAAATTCCCTAAGGTTCTAGTTTTGATAAGAAATTGCTAGGGTGACAAAATGTATGAAATATGTAAACATAAAATAGTCGAGTAAAGTACATGTAAATATAATGGCCGTCTAGACAGCGTTTGTTAAAAATGCCTTCTAAAAGGAGTCATATTACAAGCTAGCAGCTAGATAACACGCGAGCCGTATCGATAAAAGAACAGGGCAGATTTGAAATAAATCAGCATGAGTTCTTTGGAGCTATTAAGTAAAGTAAATTCACACCAAACATGGTGTTCGTCCATGACAAGCATTTAGAACTTGAATTATATTAAATACTCACTTTAGCGATTAAAAGCGGAGCTCTGAACTCCTTTCCTCCTTGCAAACGAAATCCCCAAGGAGAACCACCGTGTAGCGAAACCTCAAAGGTTTCTGAAGCCATGTCCCCTTGTAATTTGAGCTTTTTCTGGTTAAAAAATTTCACAATTTTTTGTAACGATACTATAAATTCCGCCAACGTAAACTAATCGAGCGCGTCCATCGAGTGCAAGTTCTAGAATTCCTTCCTATGAGCTCTGAAATTCCTCAGTTTTCCGTAAATTCCTAAAATTTTGAGTTCATTAAAATTACCTAATTACTCCAAACTATGCAGAGTTCCTATTTTCAAGGATAGACACTTAATCGTGTGACCTCTTACACGAAATTCCAGGCGAGGGCAATTGACCAATCACGATGCCGGAAGTTTCCCCGCGTCATTGAAAAATGCCGTAAAGAATCATAAACCAATATCATAGCAATATTTTGAATTCATTCAGGAAGCAATTTAGGCCTTTTAAGGAAAGGCGTTGGTTTTAAATATAGTGTTTGTGCCTTGCAAACGTTTTCCAATAATTGGGAACGATAAAAACGAGAGATTATCAGCTGATGGGGCCCCCCGGTATATAGGTCAGGATAAAAAATTCATGTATGCATAAATATAGTGGATTCAGCAATTCAAGATGGCGCCCAAATAGGAGTGGTAGAGTAATCATTATTAACACATTATTTACATATTCATAGACTTAATCAGCTAACGCATTGTTTATGCGAGTTGCCACCCAATTCACTCACAATATCTAATTTAAACGCTTGCTTACCTTCATTTTATTCTATGCTTACATTATCAGAACAGTGGTAACTATAGGCATGTGAAAATGCGAATGAAACTATATACAAGCACAAACATCCATCAGCCGATTACTCGATTAGATCTATACAAGTGCGATTAAGCTGTCGATTGAAAGGTTTTTGTGGCTGGAATTTCGAGCGAAAATTATATACATATGTAATTAGACCTAAAGTCCCACACTATTCTTAAACAGCTGAAGATAACAAGCAACAGTATGATTCGTAGCTGGGCAGTGGCGGCGGAAGATTGGTTTGGTTGGGAGGGCTAAATAACATCTAAGGAGATTGCGGTGACATACTTCCGGGAAAATTTTGAAATCTGTTGTCTTAGAAATAGCATTTCCTGCGTTCTGGGGGAAGATTTGATTATTTTGCTCATAACCTGCCCCCCCCCCCCCTTAGCCCCCACCCCTCCTGGTCCGCCGCTCCTGTAGCTGGGTCATTCCAAATTGTCCCAAAATCATATCTGTAAAGCTCGTCGTATTGCGGATTGGATATCCCGCGTTTATTACTATATACATATAATATTGAGGACCTGTTAGGGAAGGCCAGGATAATCCATAATCTCAGGTAAAATTAGAACACAATCCCGGTATCCTATTCTTTCAAAATATCCCTAAAAATAGATTGTAACGAATATCCTACCCAAATAATCCATAATCTGATTTTTCATGCGCTAATATAATTAAACCCTAACAGGGCCTCAAGAGTTTCTTGACATCGGGCATCCCAATATCTCTGTATAGTTGGTATGTTAAACCATAGACCATGGCTTCAATTCCTATTAGGTCATTCAGAAATTCATTTAGTTTCAGCAAGTGTTTCGACTCCATTTTTGGACTCCAGATGTTGATATTCACAACAAACATAACTGTCTATACTTCTACATTGATAAGGACAAGAAATATAAGTCAACAACAAATATTTTTCAAAACCTTCTTAGCTTCATATCTCAGCAAATTATTTTTCCAGAAGAATACCAGAGAGTTAAATGTCGAGTTGAATAGAACTAGAATATCACACCAACTGTGCAAAATCAGTACATCAAAATCACTTAACTCTATCTGTAACGGTTGGATGATTACAGGTAGAATAAACGCTATAAAGGAGCATATCACAACGATTAAACAAGATTTTGCCAGTTTAAATTTCATCAAAAATTCCTTTTCAGATTTTGCATGGGACAAACTTTGGTTAGATGGTTTGCTGTTGTCATTGAAGTTGTTTTGTTGACAAAGGTTGTTTTCGTTTTCACATCCAGCACTTTGTTCATCGATTCCATTATTTACTAGAGAATTTGAATTACGTCCTTGATAGGTAAGACTGTTCCTTTGATCATTTGAATTACCTTGATTATCCGAACCGTCATCTTCATTATTTGAATTGTTATCTTGATTATCTGGACTGTTATCTTGACTATCTGATGATTTCCTTTGATTATATGTTGATCGGTTGTGATTATCTGAACTGGTATCCTGATTATCTGATGACCTCTCCTGATTATCTGATGATCTGCTTTGATTATTCGATGATCTGCCTTGATTATCTGATCGATTACTTGCATTAGTTACTTGCATTGGTTCGCTTCGTTTCAATTGAGCCTTGCCAACCCGAAAAATGTTTCTATAGATATATACAGTACTAATGAAATGCAGCAGAAATACACAGCAAGAAAATATCACCAGAATTTCTTGACCAATTAGAGTGGAACAAACAGAAACGCATAAAAACAGTGAGCAAAAGCAAGTTATGTAAATCAAAAGTTTCTCTTTTGTGACTTTATTGCGGTGGTAAACAGGGTGTACGATACTTGTATATCTATCAAAATTCATCGCCGATAAAATTACTACAGAGAAGCCGGCACTTGTGAAGAAAATAAGCCGATAGAAAGCAAAATATACTTCGCAATTTGCACTGCCCACCAACTGGCTTGCAAGAACTGTGGAATACAGAGTAGAAACTATCGCTCCGATTCCCAGGTCGTTGATTGATTGAACGAAGATTAAAAAATAACACGTTTTCTTTTGCAGTTGATTCGACGAACGAAATGTTATGATTGTTATAAGGTTTAGGAAGATTGTTAGGATAGCTATGAAAGTATTTAAAACGCAAAGTATAATATGATTCGCGTAATGAATTTTTGAAGGAAAAGTTTGTATCATTTTGATTTCATAATTTAAGTTGTTACAAATCTTTACATATCCGATATTTTCTACAGCAGCAGCAGTGTAGTTCGCCATTATCTTCTTGTGTTCTTGAATCTGATAAGATGTCTTCTGTTCAACTGTACGTCTCTTTTTATGAGTTTTTAAATTAACTGATGTCCTTTTATACAATTCATGTATATTGGTGTTGGGAAAACTTCAATATGTTAGTCCATGTATAATAGTCTTTCTTTTGCAAAAGACAATCAAACCATAAAAAAGCCGGCTGACAAATTTCGAGTAATTAGAAATAATTGGTCGGCATCGCCTTTATGTAAAACAGTTAGACCTAATCAATTATTAGGTGTAGACTTCGCACACTTTTCATGAACCGAACTTAATTCAATGAATTTAATAAGTACATGTAAAGCACGGCGTCTGAATTAAAAAAGCACCAGGGGCGTAACTAGTTGGGGGTTTGCGGTTTGGGGGGGGGGGGGGGGAGGGAGGGTGAGATACCCCCCAATCTTTAACAATTGCACTTTTGTATAGGGCTATATATTGAAGGCTAGTTGTAGATGGATATTTCGAGCGAAAATTATAGACATACTTTTAGACCTAAACAAATTTAGAAATTTAAACTAAAGCTGTACGATATGTTTTGCCCCACACTATTCTCGCACTCCTGAGGACTACAAGCTCACATCGTCCCGTGTTGGGTGTATGCATATAATATTGAAACCCTGTTAAGGGAAGGCCTGAATAATCCATCATCTCAGGTAAAAATTGAAAATAATCCCGGTATCCTACTCTTTCAAAATATCCCTAAAAATAGATTGCAACGAATATCCTACCCAAATAATCCATAATCTGGTTTTTCATGGGCTAATATAATCCGTAATCTCACCCTAAAAGTCAAATACTCCATATAATCCTCCAACCCTAACAGGGCTTCAATATTTCTGAGTTTCTTGACATCGGGCATCCCAATATCTCTGTCGTCACAGCGTTGGTATGTTAAACCATAGACCTTGGCTTCGATTCTTATTAGGTCATTCAGAAATTCATTTTTCAGCAAGTGTTTCGACACCATTTTTGGACTCCAGATGTTGATATTCACAACAAACATAACTGTCTATACTTCTACATTGATAAGGACAAGAAATATAAGTCAACAACAAATATTTTTCAAAACTTTCTTAGCTTCTTTTCTCAGCAAATTATTTTTCCAGAAGAATACCAGAGAGTTCAATGTCGAGTTGAATAGAACTAGAATATCACACCAACTGTCCAAAATCAGTACATCAAAATCACTTAACTCTATCCGTAACGGTTGGATGATCATAGGTAGAATAAACGCTATAAAGGAGCATATCACAACGATTAAACAAGATTTTGCCAGTTTAAATTTCATCAAAAATTCCTTTTCAGATTTTGCATGGGACAAACTTTGGTTAGATGGTTTGCTGTTGTCATTGAAGTTGTTTTGTTGACAA
Organism: Trachythela sp. YZ-2020; assembly: GCA_016169945.1. Lineage (NCBI taxonomy): Eukaryota > Metazoa > Cnidaria > Anthozoa > Malacalcyonacea > Clavulariidae > Trachythela > Trachythela sp. YZ-2020. The sequence continues at coordinate 82,869 of JADLSH010000041.1, read as the reverse complement.
AGGTTGTTTTCGTTTTCACATCTAGCACTTGGTTCATCGATTCCATTATTTACTAGAGAATTTGAATTACGTCCTTGATAGGTAAGACTGTTCCTTTGATCATTTGAATTACCTTGATTATCCGAACGGTTATCTTCATTATTTGAATTGTTATCTTGATTATCTGGACTGTTATGATTATCTAAACTAGTATCCTGATTATCTGATGACCTCTCCTGATTATCTGATGATCTGCCTTGATTATTCGATGCTCTGCCTTGATTATCTGATCGATTATCGTGATGATTTTCAAGTCTGTTATTCTGATTTTCGGCATTGTTTTGACTTGCATTAGTACGTGGTTCGCTTCGTTTCAATTGAGCCTTGCCAACCCGAAAAATTTTGGTATACATATAGACAGTACTAATGAAATGTAACAGAAACATACAGCAAGAAAATACGACCAGACTTTCTTTTTCAATTGGAATGGAACAAACAGAAACGCATAAAAACAGGAAACAAAAACAAGTTATGTAAATTAACAGTTTCTTTTTTGTGACTTTATTACGGTGGTAAACAGGATGCACGATACTAAAGAATCGTTCAAAATTCATCGCCGATAAAATAACTACAGAGAAGCCCGCACTCGTGAAGAAAATAAGATAGTAAGCCAAAAATACTTCGCAATTTGCACTGCCCACCAACTGGCTTGCAAGAAGAAAAGAATGCAGAGGCAAAACTATCAGCCCGATTCCCAGGTCGTTGATTGATTGAACGAAGATTAAAAAATAACACGTTTTCTTTTGCAGTTGATTCGACGAACGAAATGTTATGATTGTGATAAGGTTTAGGAAGATTGTTAGGATAGCTATGAAAGTATTTAAAACGCAAAGTATAACATTATTCGCGTAATATATTTTTGAAGGAGGATTTTCTATCATTTGGACATCAAATGTCATGGTGTTACATATTTTTACAAGTCCGATATTTTCTACAGCAGCAGCAGTGTAGTTAGCCATTATCTTCTTGTGTTCTTGAATCTGATAAGATGTCTTCTGTTCACTGTACTTCTCTTTTTACGAGTTTTTAAATTAACTTATGTCCTTTTATACAATTCATGTATATTGGTGATGGGAAAACTTAAATATGTTAGTCCACGTATAATAGTCTTTCTTTTGCAAAAAGACAGTCAAACCCTAAAAAAGCCGGCTGACAAATTTCGAGTAATTAGAAATAATTGGTCAGCATCGCCTTTATGTAAAACATTTAGACCTAATCAATTATTAGGTGTAGACTTCGCATGCTTTTCATGAACCGAACTTAATTCAATGAATTTAATAAGTACATGTAAAGCACGGCGTCTGAATTAAAAAAGCACCAGGGCCGTAACTAGTGGGGGTTTGCGGTTTGGGGAGGAGGGTGAGATACCCCCAATCTTTAACAATTGCACTTTTATAGGGCAAATTTAGCCATGTTGGTCGGGCAAAAATATGTTCAAATCTTGTTGTGAAGATCAGTTTGGCCAATTTGAAAAAATTGCTAATCGAATATACAACATTTTCTGACCTATATCAGAATTCTATAAAATCTTCCCCCAAAGTGCATGAAATGGCGTTTCAGAGACTCTACATTTCAAAATTTTCTGGGGGAGCATGCCCCTATACCCCCTAGTAGTCTCGTGCCTTCAGCACTCGATACCTGTGCATCCCCGCTAGCGGCATGAGGGCCCCCATAACCATTTTTGGTTTTGACCGGTCCCATTACGTTGTGTCCTGACCACGCCCTTTCGTCGGGAAAAACGAACACCCCCCCCCTAATGTTTAGACCCAAGTTACGCCCCTGAAAAGCACGACACTTTATATTAAGCACGGCTAAATCTAATAATTCACCTGGTTCACGCATTATCCATGGCCGAAGCATGCACATATCATGTTAATTGGTTCAAACAGCCGTGCTTCACATGAGCCGTACGGGTACGAAATGCATAATTTATGATAGCGTGTGAATTTGGATATTTCTACGTTCATTTTTCAGTAAATTTTTGCCCGACTTCCACCAGAAGCACCAAGTAAGTATATGGCTCATGAGAAGCAAGCCCGTTTGAATCAAACATAAAATACTCCTATTTTAGTCGACTTAAATATTAAGAATCACGTTTGGCTCATCTAGTTTCTCGTATTTAGACAACTAAGTTGTCTCAGACGTTTAAGTCGTCTCAGACGTCCTAAACGTCTTCTAAGACGCCAATTGATTATATTCTTCAATAATCTCTCAGACATGAATGATATTTGGCGAAAAATATGAACTTAAAGGTGATGCAATGCAAATCGTTCAAGAACCAATCAAATTTAGATATAACCTCTTTCACGGACGTGATTTCCGTTGTGTTTTGCTTATGAATTATTTATTGTGAGAAATTATTGTGAAGTCATTTGTATGAATGAATAGTTACAAAAATATATGATGAAAAGAAGAAAGTAGGTAACTAGATTAATTCATTAACTAACTAACAAGCAACTAACTTGCTTTCTTTTTGTTATTGTTAGACTCAGACTTTTGTCGAACAAACGCATAGTAATAAAAATTTGAGAACAAAAGTAACATGCTGAACGCATAAAACGGTCCGTAAAGACAAAAACCATGATATACATAACCGTAAGAAATATGAACTAGACCAATAAGGAATTGTAGAATTTGCAGCTGGGTGACACGCTTTTTCCATACAGGACGTTGTCCAGGGAATAACGCTGACTGACCGTAGTATAGATAGAGAAATACATGAACAAACGAATTCATGCATAGGATGAAAGCAACTGGAGGCCATTGGTAGCCATGATAAGCTAGATCACTCAAGAGTAATACTGAACAGTGATGATAGACCTTAAAAAAATTATAAGGAAAAATATGAATAAGTATAGCGTGATTTATGCAGCTTATTGTAGAATACTACCTACACTGGACCACCATGTTTGAGATATTTTTTTCAGGTAGTTCAGACATAAACCACGGCAGCTTATTGTAGAATACTACCTACACTGGACCACCACGTTTGAGATATCTTTTTCAGGTTGTTCAGAAATAAACCATCCCAGCTTATTGTAGAATACTACCTACACTGGACCCTCAAATTTTCAATAAAACCCAACAGAACCTTACATGTAGAACGGATATCTGACGCTCCTTATGTCGTAAAATCATCAACACTGTATCGAACAGTTCTATCCATTTTGTCAGCCAATAAACAAATATCGGATGCTTTAGATCCTGGTGATTGGTCATATCAAACAAATCCATAGAAACGACAAACACCGTGACAAAACGAACGACAGTGTATAGACTTAGCGCACTGCAGAAAAAGTTGTAAACTACCATCACCTAGAACAGGAATCAAGATTGACCATTATGGCATACAGAAAATTGTGTGGGGCATGGGACCTAGCTCATAAACTTTCAATGTATATATAGTATAAATTCCTATAATATAATCCTCTCTCCCTGTGTAAACGACACCCATCACATCTGTGATCGAGGTTCGATTCCTGCACAATATGCAGTTGTCTGATCATAATTTCACCTCAGTTGCATGTGAGAAGAATCAGTGCTTCCAGTTTCATGACTCAACCAAACACCAGAGCTTTTCTCTGGGTACTTTGCTTTCCTCAAATTCTCCTGTAGTAGCACTGAACCAATAGACGATGGCCCTTACTGGATCTCTAGGGAGAACATTATCGAACTGATAGAGCTATCCAGTATAAATAAAGTTAGTTTGGTTAATTCCTGGCCTCCAAAATACCATATTCAACTGAAAAGGTCGAACAAGTTTTCTCCAAATTGGGGATAAGAAAACCATGATCAAGTACCCAACAGCGACTGGAAATGTTTGAAGATTGACAATTGTTCCCAAGAAACCAACAAACCTCTCTGGAATCAGAAATATGGATTTTATTACTTTATTTTGCACATATACATCTGCAGTTGGTAGAGGGGTGACATTCTGTAATTACGGTGGGTGACATTTTTTTTGGGGGGGGTGTAAGTATAAATGTTCATCAGGGGGGTGGTTTAAAATTTATTCCAGTAGGGTTCTATGTTATAAAGGTGCAGTATTTTGAATAATTTGCAATATTTAAGGGCTGCCCCCCCTGCCCACTACACAATGGTTGATCTTTGCATCTATAAAATAGACCTCCTTTTAAATCAAACTTGTCTCTGCAGTTTATGTCATCAAAATTAGTAATAATTTGACAAATATTTTTATCGGTTGCATACAATATAAAATACACAAGGACTCCCTGTTAATATCAACTTCAGTCAGCCAGCCGGTAATTAATAGCTATTTAATTAATTGTTATATTTTGATATAAATTAATATTGCCATATTCCATAGGTAAAAGACCTTACCTGCAAACGTTGAGTTCGCCATATTTATTCACGAAAAAGAAAGCTTCTAAATTCTACAATAGAACACAAAAACCAGAGCACAAAAACTAAAAAAAAAACATGCAAAACTGAATTGTAATTGCCGAACTTTGAACCTATTCATCGGCTGTAAATTACGAAATCTATGATACGAGAATGTTACTCTAGGAACGTTTGACCTCCGGTATTCAGCCCTAGAGAAAATTCAGTACCCCGGCATTAGTACACGGGGTTATTTTACGGCGTTGTGGTAAATAGATCTTTTCACAAATTGCGACGCCATTTTGAACCGTGATGCACTATGGTATAGCCCGGTTAAAATGGCTCTCATATTTAGAGGCAAGATATGTAGTTAAATACTAAAAAAATACTGAATACTCAAAAACAAAAAATACATTCGGTAGAGATGTCAAATGAGTTGTATTAAAGTTTAATTAGGTTTCTATTTTCTAACTCACAAGGAAAAATCATTTGAACTCCATAATCTACACTATTTACAAATTAACTCAACGACTATAATTTGCAGTATTGCATCCTTGCACAATTTCGCATCAGCAAAAATAATAAAGCTAAATCTAATCTCCTACTAAAGCTACTGTGTATTAAATGTCTTCACGCAGAAGGGATATTTGTAAATAGATGGGTTTGGTCGTGTGACAGTGCAGCACATAGTGGTCAAATATAAAAGGAAAGACAGTTATCTGAGTGGCTAAATTGACACTACATGTACTGATTTCGAAGTTGACCACTACGTGCAGTACCATACAAAACACTGAACTGAAACCCAATACAATACCATTATACTTAGACCATTCATCAAGGCCGGTCTTTGTGTCTAAGCTAACCAGGAAAACATTGTCGCAGAACCACTTTCGACGATATCTTAAAGTGCATATGAAGCGAAAATTTCTGCACATTTTTGTTTCCTTGAGATATTTCAACTTGTGTGATATTCAATTATTCAAATGAAATAACTTCTGCCTGTTCTGGCTCGCTTTTTCCTAATTAAAATATTCGAAAATCGTGTTTATTTTCACGATTATTGAATGAACGAAATCACTTGAAATTTTGCATATCGCCACTAATCATAAGATGAAATATATCAGTGACTTTGTTCAATGATCGTGAAAATAAACACGATTTTCGAATATGTTAATGAGGAAAAATCGAGACAGAAGTTATCTCATTTGAATATCACACAAGTCGAAATATCTCAACAACGAACAGTGTTTTCTGGCTTGAGTGGGAAGCAATGTTCCAGACAGTGTATGCTTGCACTGCAGCCTAAAGTAACATCATGATAATGTGACATACATATTAGAAACAACCAAATTCAATAACGTCAAGAACTTATAATTTCCTATCTCACGGGGGGCTCTCAGTTTTTCCTATCTCATGGGGGGGGGACTCAATTTTTCCTATCACTGGAAGTGGCGAGCTCTCACTTTTCCAAGACGAACAAACATCTTCTAAGATATTGTATATTTACTTAATCAATATCTAAAGTATTATTTAGAAGGTACAATTCACGATTCAGCGACAATGGTTGGTTGCTCGGCATCAACTACACCTTCGCTCGCCACCTTAAGTTGGACGACTTTCTTCAACGAAGATTCACTCGACGCCTTGCTACTTGTAATGCTACTTGTGCTCACTCGATCGTGGTCTGCTGTTTCTGAGGATATGCCGGTCAGCGACGGACTGGGGTTATCTGTGATATTTATGTTCAGATTCTCGATGCTGCTGGCGATGCTCACGGCGCAGCTCCGAGGTCCAGGAATCATGGAGCCGCTGTCATCACGGCCACTGGGCTCGATATTACTGCTTGCAAGACTATAACATTCTTGACTCAAGCTCACACTTGGCTGCTTGCCACTTTCAGAGTCTGTGGAAAAGAGATACAACTCATGAATAGACCTAATCACATGACATATATATGTTACTGATCGTTACTACACCTGGCATGTCTCGAATTTGCGCAGGCATATTCTAAAATTCTGACTTTTTAACAATATTTAGCTCACAAAATCTAAAATAGCATGCATTTTTGCAGGCATATTTATATAAGTTATGAGTTTTACTCACAGGCACAAAAGATGAACCCTGCCAGCATTTAATGCAGTTTTTAAGGATCACACTAGAGAATGCATAAGAGAGGGCACGCCATAGCCATAGACCTAAGCCAAGCAGGTAGCACTGCCTACAAGATCACTCATTCAAATGTAAAGAATATACTACCTGGTGCCCTGGTATTAATGGTTGCTACAACAGTCACCACGCTATGAATATTCTCCTCTGTGGCAGAACTTGCTTCCATCGCAGTCGATCGTTCGTTAGGATTCGTTACCACATCACCATCCGAATCAAACTCTAGGTTCACACCTCTGCCATTCTTTAACGTCGTCACAGAGGCACACCCACCGCTCCGGCATAGGGAGATCGGGACCACCCCGTAGATGTAGCCTAAGGCAATAGGTACACCCACACCTACTGTTAAGGCGGCAAGCATCGGGGAGACCAGGATCGATAATGTTACACCACTGACAATGGCGATGTTTCTCTTCTTCTTTGTGTGATAGGGTCTGTTGTACTTCTCGTGCATCTGAAATGTTAAAAGAATTATTAAACTAAACTAACTTTATTTATACTGGATAGCTCTATCAGTTCCAAACTGTTCTCCCTAGAGGTCCAGTAAGGATCATCTCTTATTGATCCAGTGTTACTACAGGAGGAAACCTAAACTAAACTGACTTTATTTATACTGGATAGCTCTATCAGTTCTAAACTGTTCTCCCTAGAGGTACAGTAAGGGTCATCCGTTATTGATCCAGTGTTACTACAGGAGGAAACCTAAACTAAACTAACTTTATTTATACTGGAATACTGGGTTTGGTGGATAATCCAAGTGAGTAGATATATACACAATTTAAGACCTAACCAGGAACCGTTGCGAAAAATGCAACACTAGGTCCTCTAGCAGGAATTGAACCCACGGCCCTGCGATTCCGGTGCAGCGCTCTAACCAACTGAGCTACAGAGGCCAGTTGCTGCATAGCAACGATATTTATTTATACTGGATAGCTCTATCAGTTCTAAACAGTTCTCCCTAGAGGTCCAGTAAGAGTCATCCCTTATTGATCTAGTGTTACTACAGGAGGAAACCTAAACTAACTTTATTTATACTGGATAGCTCTATCAGTTCTAAACTGATCTTCCCAGAGGTCCAGTAAGAGTCATCCCTTATTGCTTCAGTGTTACTCCAGAAGAAAACCTACAGGTGGTGTTTGGTTGAGTCAAACTGGAAGCACTCTTCTCACATGTGACCGAGTTGAATTTATAATCACACAACTGTATATTGTAGGAATCAAAGTCCAGTCACAGAGATGAAACACACATGCACTAACCACTGTCACACCAACACCCTAACACAATGATAATGCATCATTTTGTGTTAAAAACAAAATATATTTTGTAATATACATACACAAGAAAGCATTTATTATAAAAACACAACGTAACAAGCGACCTACCTGACGACCAACATATACTGGAATACCAATGACCATGGCAGGAAGAACGACCCCGGCAGCCAATGCAATTCCCAACGGGGCACCAATCAATGTGCCCATTTGCCAAAGAATTTTCTTTTTTCTACTCCACGGCTTCTTCCCCCAAAACGTGCAGCCAGATGGACTAAAATGTGTCGTTAGATATAAAACATTTTAAGTGTTAATAAACATTTCAACCAAATACAGTAAATCCTCTATTAATTAAGCCCCTCCCTCTCTCAATAAGAAAGACATTTTATTGATCCCCTTCCCCTTTTCACAACAAAGAAACAAGTATAAACTGATTACGTTTCTAAGTTGGCCTTGAAGTTCACTTTGGTTTACAAACTGCATTTCTTACTTACTGTCTTTCGGCTAAATGAATATGGTAAGCATTTCTCCCATTAGCTTGCAATGTGCCCAGATGCACCCTACTTTAGTATTTTACCCTGTCTAACGCCAGACGATTTTACTCATCAGTGGTAGGGTACTGCCAGTGGCTCTTGTTAATCAATCAGCTGGCAATGCGCCCAGATGCGCCCTACTTTAATATTTTACCCTGTCTAACGCCAGACGATTTTACTCATCAGCGGTAGGGTACTGCCAGTTAATGGGTTAATCTTTCGTAAGTTTAAACACCAACAGATTACACCACTGACGGTTTCTCATTTTAACATGCATCTAAAACCACTGCCTAAAACTTTCCCTTCAATGACAAGTTAAATTGTGTGGAGTAAAATAAGAGACAGAGTAAAATAAATGTGAGACAGAGTAAAATAACAAAGCAGGGTGCATTTATATATTGGTACTTAAGTAAATCACATTTTTAAATGCTGAATTGAATTTTATCTTTTCTTTTCATCAAATCAGCCCTATTTTAGTACAATTACAAATATAGTATTGTTGAGTATATTGGAATAATCATTTTCTAAATTAGGTCACGAGAAGGCGATATATAAGTGTAAGCTTCCTTTCATAACAATAGTGTAGTGCCTCGTTAAAACCTTGACAGTAATACAAACCAATCAAATGGCTTAAACCAATATCACAAATACAATTTACGTGTTATTTTTACAAAAATTGCAAAGCAGTTTCAGCTGCAGGGCCAGTTATATGAAAAACAGTCGAAGCTAACTATAGTTAAAGAGAGAATTACTTAGAGTTACCTATGATTTAACTACCCAGTTAAGAGTATTATTCAACTGTCCCCTGAATGTAATATTCGAGACAGATAAAACACATCTGGCTTCAGTGAACATGTAAATGCAACAATTAAATGCAAATCAGCACTTTAAATGACATTGCAGGTGGTCTTAAATCAGAGACAATATTAACGCAGTTTGTGACGTCTGAACTGCCTGATGAAATTAAAGACACTCAACATTTTTGAGGGGAGGGCCATTCCTTAATCTTTTTCAGGTAGTTCAGACACAAACCACATCAGCTTATTGTAGAGTAATATCTTCATTAGACTCCCATGTTTGAGATATATTTTTCAGGTAGTTCAGACACTGTAAACCACAGCAGGTTGTTGTAGCACACAACCTACACTAGATCCCCCATTTGAGGTATCTTTTTCAGGTAGTTCAGACACAAATCATGGCAGGTTATTGTGGTAACAATGCTACCTACACTAGACCCCACATTTGAAATACCTTTTTCGAGAGATATCACATAGAATAGCTTACCTCAAATAATGCAGATCCGAGATCTCTTTCATGCATAACCAGCAGAACTCGGCACCACATACAGCACACGTCATATGGTTACATGTACCATCGTCAAGCTTTATTATAAAAGCACCACATCTCGGACATGGCTTCATGTCTTCGCCGGATAAACTCTTGCCGTCAGTCATTGGCAGCGACCGAATGTTTGAAGCTCGTCTTTGCCTTGCCATGTCACAAGTTAAATTTGGATGCCAAATCTGCTTACAATGATAGCAGAATTCTGTTTTACACTTTTCTCGCTCGCAGGTTAGTTTCGGACAACTGGCACAGCCTGCAGCAATCACGGCATACCCGCAATCTGGCGCAGGACACCATCGACAGTCAGGATCCGAAACCAAAGTTCGCCGCAAAGTAAACTCACTGTATTTGTTCATAAGTACTTCATCATTAAGCACAAATCTAATATCATTAGGGTGAAATCGCTCCGAACATTCGGGGCAGGTTAAGTTTACACGGGATTCGTTGATTTCGATAGTCATATACTGTCTAAGACAATCGCCACAAGTTCGATGTTCACAAGTCGAAATATCGGGAAATAATGACTGGGGCTTTACAACATAACACACAGGACAAACACAGACGGCTTCTGATGTACTTTTCCGGGAACGTGATGCACCAGCATCTTTCCCAGTTTTACTTTGGCTCGCTTCCTCGTTTTTGCTCTTCCCACCTCGGCCAAAAACACTTCTCATAGACGAGCGAAATCGACCGTGTTTTTTCGGTGTTTGAACGTTTTTAGGCGACTCATTCGTCGTCTGTTTCTCCGTGTCACTCATTTTGAAGTTCCGATTTTAATCTTGTGTATGCTTGACGGGTTTCGTCAAGCACTTTCAGCGATATTAAAATGTGTTTGGACAAATTTGTGACTTCTAAGCGTTGCCGAGCGGCTGTTTTCATCCAAAAATACTTAGCTTTTCCTGTTGTCTTCCCTAAAAGACGAAAGGGAAATAAGATACGTTGTTCTTTTATAAAATATTTCAATTTGCCCGTAGGCAAAATTGAATTTACACTAAACCCAAACAAGAGTCTTTTGTATAAATGAGGTTATAAGTTTAGGAAGTTGCGGCCACAAATTACTGTAACTCGCTCGCAGCAACGAAAGCATAGCCTAACCCATGGGTACTTAAAGGTATCGTGGTTTAGTTTCTGGCTAAATACAAAGCCCAAAACATAGATTTATAATCAACACATAGTACAAACATAATAAAAGAAATCGGCTATCGAGTTTCGTATCTCGCTACCAAACGTCCAAACGCAACGCATCAAAACAACCTACAAAACACGAACAAAACACAACAACACGAACGCCTAACAAAGATATAAGGGTTACATCGTTATTACAATGCCTAAAAGACTTAAACAATGCATAAAATATACGTACAAAGCGAAAAAACGGAACATATCTTCAGCTTCTGTTGTTGGCTTGCTTTCCTTTCGTCGTTAAAAAACAATTGTCATGTGACTAAACAGACATTATGCCCATATATGGAGTACTTTGACCCAATGCTGACTTTAGTATGCAAAATGCTCGGCCGTGTCAGCTTGCACAACTGCGCATGTGCGGTTAAATGGACCTTTTCTCAAAAAGCACGGCCATTGTCATCCGGGATAATACACAGACGTCATTATTAACCACGAGTTAGTAGGTCACTTAACTTCGAAACGTCGATGAGTCCAGTATTACTGTAATATTTTACAGGTAGTTCAGACACAATTAAACCACGGCAGCTTATATATTGTAGAATACTACCTACACTAGTTCTGTAGTAGTTCAGACACAAACCACGGCAGTTTATTGTAGAATACTACCTACACTGGACCACCACGTTTGAGATATCTTTTTCAGGTAGTTCAGACACAAACCACGGCAGCTTATTGTAGAATACTACCTACACTGGACCACCACGTTTGAGATATCTTTTTCAGGTAGTTCAGACACAAACCACGGCAGCTTATTGTAGAATACTACCTACACTGAACCACCACGTTTGAGATATCTTTTTCAGGTAGTTCAGACACAAACCACGGCAGTTTATTGTAGAATACTACCTACACTGGACCACCACGTTTGAGATATCTTTTTCAGGTAGTTCAGACACAAACCACGGTAGCTTATTGTGTAGAATACTATCTACACTGGATACCCACTTTTAAAATAAGACAAATAAGGACATTTTAGTATGAAACAGTCTCCATTTTTCAAGTGATAATAATGGTTCTTGAGTTGCATAAATAATATTTACAATATAAAGAATTAGTATATTTACAGTTCTATGTGCATATTGGAATAAATAATTTAAACAAATAAATATTGATTAGACTGATTAGATACTGTGTAATTTGTGGAGTTGTGCTATTTTGAATTGTCTATGTTTACCATCGCCAATCTAAGGATGAACAGCTGCAGAAACATTGTCTATTCTTATGTGAAACACTAACATTTGTCAAGAGTATTTGACAAGTTTTAACTTGCCTTACACCAGAGTAGCAATAAAGCTGCGAGTACGCGGGTACCACCCGTGAGGAAGGTTTACTGGCATTGAGGAAGGTTGAAAGTGAAACACTGAATAAAACATTGCAAAGCAGTAAGTACTAGACTAGTCAGGCTAGTATTAGTAGCAACAGTCAGCACTCAGTCAGACTAGCAGTACTGCAATGGCAAACTGGCAAACCTAACCAGGCAAAACCCTTCATGTCGGAAGATTTCCAAAATCCTACCTGGGGGAAGCCGGGTTGAAAACGTTTTTAAGGTAATAAACATAAAGTTTAGCTTTAAAAACAGCATGCGCATTTGACAGGTTTTAACTTGCCTTACATTTCAAATAAAGTTTCATTCGAATTTAACTGCGATTGTACATCCCTAGATGGCTAAGGATTGTACATCCCTAGATACCTGTATGCCGTGTGTTTAGCCTTCCTTGGTTTGTGTGATTTTACAATATCATTATGCAAATATATCTACGTATATACGTTTTGCTATTAATGTCTATAAAAAGTAAAAAATTAAAAATCATTCTACTGGCGATCTTTCACTGATCTGATTCAATCTCTCTTTTCGTTCTTGCCTTCGCCTGCGTTGAGCTTCCAAGCCTGCAATCTCATACTCGCCCTGCACCTCGTCCCGCGCGACCGTCATCTCGAGTGGGATCGCGTCACGCGCGGCGCCCACGTTCAGGCTCATCATAGAGATTTGTTTACTTGGACTTTTTGCCGGACTCTTTGGCGAAATAAGCAACGTTTCGGACTCGGGAGTCTTCGGCCTGTGTTCGAACTCTAACGTCGTGACCTCGCTACTCGATGTACGCTTTCGTTCCCTTCTCGTAGTTGAGTTATATCTGTTAATAAAATAATAAGGACAATTGGACAATTGGAACGTACCGTGTGTTGATGTCACAGTGGTTAGTGCATGTGTCTTTCACCTCTGTGACCGGGGTTTGATTCCTGCAATATGCAATTGTCTGATTATAATTTCACCTCAGTCGCATGTGAGAAGAGTGCTTCCAGTTTGACTGTACCAAATACCGCAGGTTTTCTCCAGGTACTCCGGTTTCCTCCCGAAGTAACACTGGATCATTAAGGATTAAGGGTTGGACCTTACTTCTAGAAAGAACAGTTTAGAACTGATAGAGCTATCCAGTATAAATAAAGTTAGTTTAGTTTAGGTTTCCTCCTGTAGTAACACTGGAACAATAAGAGATGATTCTTACTGGACCTCTAGGGAGAACAGTTTAGAACTGATAGAGCTATCCAGTATAAATAAAGTTAGTTTAGTTTAGGTTTCCTCCTGTAGTAACACTGGATCAATAAGAGATGACTGTTACTGGACCTCTAGAAAGAACAGTTTAGAACTGATAGAGCTTTTCAGTATAAATAAAGTTAGTTTAGTTTATGTTTCCTCCTGTAGTAACACTGGATTAATAAGAGATGACTCTTACTGGACCTCTAGGGAGAACAGTTTAACTGAGAGAGTTATCCAGTATAAATAAAGTTAGTTTAGTTTAGGTTTTCTCCTGTAGTAACACTGGATCAATAAGGAATGATCCTTACTGGACCTCTAGGTAGAACAGTTTAGAACTGATAGAGCTATCCAGTATAAATAAAGTTAGTTTAGTTTAGGTTTCCTCCTGTAGTAACACTGGAACAATAAGGGATGCCAAGAGTTCAGAACATCCTACCCAAACTTTGACTGCACGCCAAATGTTGGTGAATCTTTCCCATTCAGGGGGGAGCGTGGAGACACCATCCTTGGACTGGAGGGGGATGTTGGCTTGGACCCAAGCTTGCGATCGATGGTCAACTGCGAACTTATCCGTGGAGATCTGGGACTACTGACGTCATAAGAACTTGCTGACGTCGTCTGCGCGGTTGTCTTGGTAATGGCGATTTGCGTGCTCGTAGTTTCTCGTGTTTTACCGCTGAGCGGTAACTCCAGTGTGGTCGTAGTTAGTCCGCCATTCTCTTTAGGCTCAAACCTCAACAACAGTTCGCGATATGATTGCTGGCTATCGGATAAATCTTTCTTCAGGCCGTTGACTTGGATTTCTAAAGTCGACACATGGTTTTGTAACGTTTTAATTTCTTCGTTTTTGGACGTTTCGATTTCGTTGTATTTGTTCACTTCAATTTCTAACGTTGTTTTCTCTTTCGTGATTTTGTCCAAATCTATTTTCAACGAAACAATTTCAATTGCCGTTAGTTCGCTCTTCTCTGTCTCGGCATTGCTCGATTCAGCTTTGGCCAACTTTTCTTTAACCTGGTAGATGGTTGCAAAAAAAGCGATTAATTATTGAATCTGGACACTCTCTAAAACCTGTTTCGGTTGTGCTTTGCCTCTTATAAGTAAACTAAACTATCTAAAGGAACTTTATTTATACTGGATAGCTCTATCAGTTCTAAACTGTTCTTCCTAGAGGTCCAGTAAGGGTCATCTCTTATTGATCCAGTGTTACTACAGGAGGAAACCTAAACTAAACTAACTTTATTTATACTGGATAGCTCTATCAGTTCTAAACTGTTCTTCCTAGAGGTCCAGTAAGGGTCATCTCTTATTGATCCAGTGTTACTACAGGAGGAAACCTAAACTAAACTAACTTTATTTATACTGGATAGCTCTATCAGTTCTAAACTGTTCTTCCTAGAGGTCCAGTAAGGGTCATCTCTTATTGATCCAGTGTTACTACAGGAGGAAACCTAAACTAAACTAACTTTATTTATACTGGATAGCTCTATCAGTTCTAAACTGTTCTTCCTAGAGGTCCAGTAAGGGTCATCTCTTATTGATCCAGTGTTACTACAGGAGGAAACCTAAACTAAACTAACTTTATTTATACTGGATAGCTCTATCAGTTCTAAACTGTTCTCTCTAGAGGTCCAGTAAGGATCATCCCTTATTGGTCCAGTGTTACTACAGGAGGAAACCTAAACTAAACTAACTTTATTTATACTGGATAGCTCTATCAATTCCAAACTGTTCTCCCTAGAGGTCCAGTAAGGATCACCATCTCTTAATGGTTTGGTAGAGTCAAACTGGAAGCACTCTTCTCACATGCGACTGAGGTGAAATTATAATCAGACAACTGCATATTACAGGAATCGAATCCTGGTCACAGAGGTGAAAGACACTAACCACTGTGTCATCTTACCCTAATCCTAATCCAACCTTAATCCTAATCCAAATATAATCTTACATCTTGTAGTTGGTATTCAAGTTCTTGTTTCTCTTTTCCAAAAACAAACTCCATTGTCTTATATCCCTCATCACCACCATTCGTTCGCTCCATAATTTCATCTCTTAAAGATGTCTTCTCGATTTCACATTTCTTATGAAGCTCTTCCAAAGCTGAGAATTTCTCCAGGACTAATTTTAGTTCGTATTCAACGGACTTACGTTGTCTCGCTTCTTTGCTGTTTGCCTTCTCTAACCTAGATTTAGCAAGACATTATAAAATCCAATTGATTTACTGATCATGCAGATATATAAAAGCATGAGAGGGTGAGAGTTGCAGAGAGTTGACGAGAGTTGACGGGAGTTACAACTTTCGCTCCGGTTTGACCATCAACTCTCATCGACTCTCATCGACTCTCATCGACTCTCATCGACTCTCATCGACTCTCATCGACTCTCATCGACTCTCATCGACTCTCATCGACTCTCATCAACTCTCATCAACTCTCATCGACTCTCATCGACTCTCATCGACTCTCATCGACTCTCATCAACTCTCATCAACTCTCATCAACTCTCATCGACTCTCATCAACTCTCATCGACTCTCATCAACTCTCATCAACTCTCATCAACTCTCATCGACTCTCATCGACTCTCATCAACTCTCGTCGACTCTCGTCGACTCACATCAACTCACATCAACTCACATCAACTCTCATCAACTCACATCGACTCACATCGACTCTCATCGACTCTCACCGACTCTCATCGACTCTCATCAACTCCCATCGACTCTCATCGACTCTCATCAACTCTCATCGACTCGCATCAACTCTCATCGACTCACATCGACTCTCATCGACTCACATCGACTCACATCGACTCGCATCGACTCTCATCGACTCGCGTCGACTCTCATCGACTCTCGTCAACTCTCATCGACTCTCATCGACTCTCATCGACTCTCATCGACTCTCATCAACTCTCATCAACTCTCATCGACTCACATCGACTCTCATCGACTCACATCGACTCACATCGACTCACATCGACTCACATCAACTCACATCAACTCTCATCAACTCACATCGACTCACATCAACTCACATCAACTTTGAGCTGGTTCAAATTTTGATGAGAATTATTGCTACGCGTGGTAATATCCAGTCAACTCTCATCAACTCTCATGCAACTCTCATGCAACTCTTGCTCTCGTTTGATCAGGGCATAAGAGTTGAGAAAACTCTCATGCAAACTCTCGCTTGCCAACTCTCATTGACCGGGGTTTAAAGAGTTCATAAAGTCCTGTCACTAAGAAGTCACTGTAAATATTTCAGTTTTAATTCTGCCAACCTGTCAATTGTCTCCTTATTTTCCTTTTCTTCTAGACGTAATTTCTCAAACTCTTTCATGGCATTCTCATAATTTTTTCTCACCGAATCCAATTCCCATTCCAAG
This sequence comes from Trachythela sp. YZ-2020, assembly GCA_016169945.1. Taxonomy (NCBI): domain Eukaryota; kingdom Metazoa; phylum Cnidaria; class Anthozoa; order Malacalcyonacea; family Clavulariidae; genus Trachythela; species Trachythela sp. YZ-2020. The sequence continues at coordinate 66,068 of JADLSH010000041.1, read as the reverse complement.
GAACCATTCTTGTTGCTCGTTTCACGTAGTTCGCTCACTAATTTTCCATTTTCAGTTTTCAACGCGCCATTTTCCTTCTCGAGAGCATCTCGCTCTCCTTTTTCGCTGCCAGCTTCCGATTTCAACTTCTCGATTTCCTGACTCAGAATGTTGAGTTCGAGAGTGATTTCTCGAAGTTCGGCTTCTTTTTTCGTAATCTACATGGACAGAACATAAGGGTTATGGTGGTACAATGTAATTATATTACAAAACTAGACGGCACCACACTCAGGGACTGCATATCTTCGCCAGCAAAATGAAGTCAAGTATCATACATAAATTATACATGCACTAATTACGCATTCATGCAGTTCTCTTCAGCCCGGAAAAACAGGATATACTTTTGCACTTTTCTCATCCAGTGTTCATCCAAATTGAACCAAAAGTTACTCGATGTGTCCTTGGCCTATGCCCCAATACTCAACAAATTTTCATATTAAGATGTTTAGTAGTTTTTGAGTTATCCTGCTAACAGGCAACCCACAAATAAACCCAATATCGTTATGCTGAGAGTTATGCAAAAGACCCATTGTTGATTGCAACACCCACCTTTAACTCCAGGTTAGATATTTCTTCTTTTTCCCTGCCAAGGTCGACATGTAGTTGAAGATTTTCCTCTTTCAAAGTCTCATTGAGATCTTCCACGCTAGAAAAATCCCCTTGCTCTCTCTCGTTTCGTTTTAATAAATCTTTATACTTCGCTTCGGCCGCGGTCAATTTCTCTTGCAATTGATGTTTGTCTTTTTTCTCAATTTCCAAGGTCTCGATTTGGTATTTCATCTGGGTTAATTGTTGTTTTAGTTCGGAGATTTCCTGCTCAAGTGTTTTGTTTTGTTTTGAAGAATTCTCGAGGATTTTTTGCGCTTCGTTTGCTTTCTTTTGCAAAGCTTCTAAGTCATTTTTCATCGTGTAACCTCGGCTTTCCTCTGTCTTCATAATATCTTTAACAAGAAAGGCGAAAATTTGACAATAAGTGATGTTCCTTCCTGGACCTCTAGGGAGAACAGTTTAGAACTGATAGAGCTATCCAGTGTAAATAAAGTTAGTTTAGTTTAGGTTTCCTCCTGTAGTAACACTGGTCCAAACGGGGTGTCCTTCCTGGCCCTGCAGGAACAACAGTTTAGAACTGATAGAGCTATCCAGTATAAATAAACACAATTTAGTTTCCCAATATTTAACGCAAACCTTGTAGTTCTTTAACTTTAGCTTTAAGTTCGTCAACTTCTTGTCTCGAGGCTTTCAAATCATTCTCTGTTTCTTCTCTGTTCTTTCTTGAATTTACAATCTCACCATTCATGCTCTTATTCTCCTCGGACAATTTTTCGCACTTCGATACATGCTCTTGACATTCTCGTTCTTGTTCGAACACTTTCTTCTGTAGCTGGGCCAGCTCTTGTTTAATTCTTGAATTCTCTTTCTCTGCCCCAGACGAACTTTCTGTGAGGCTACAAACATCTTTGTGAGCTTCAATTGTCTTCTGTCTCATTTCGTCATTCTCTTGACGAACAATCTCCAATTCTTTTTCAAGATTTTTGATCTTTGCTTCATTGTTCGCCAAAAGCCTATAGATGGAAGATAGACAAATAGATAGGTAGGTAGGTAGGTAGGTAAATAGGTAGGTAGGTAGGTAGGTAGGTAAATAGGTAGGTAGGTAGGTAGGCAGGCAGGCAGGCAGGCAGGCAGGCAGGCAGGCAGGCAGGCAGGCAGGCAGGCAAATGGGTGGGCAGGCAGGCAGGCAGGCAGGTGGGTGGGTGGTGCAGGCAGGTGGGTTGGGCAGGCAGGCAGGCAGGCAGGCAGGCAGGCAGGCAGGCAGGCAGGCGCAGGCAGGCGCAGGCAGGCGCAGGCAGGCGCAGGCAGGCGCAGGCAGGCAGGCAGGCAGACAGGCAGTGCAGGCAGGCAGGCAGGCAGGCAGGCAGGCAGGCAGGCAGGTGCAGGCAGGTTGGCAGGTGCAGGCAGGCAGGCAGGCAGGCAGGCAGGCAGGCAGGCAGGCAGGTGCAGGCAGGCAGGCAGGCATGCAGCCAGTCAGTCAGTCAGGCAGTCAGTCAGGCAGTCAGTCAGTCAGGCAGTCAGGCAGTCAGGCAGTCAGGCAGGCAGGCAGTCAGGCAGTCAGGCAGTCAGGCAGTCAGGCAGTCAGGCAGTCAGGCAGGTGGGTGGCAGGCAGGCAGGCAGGCAGGCAGACAGGCAAGCAGGCAGGCAGGCAGGTAGGCGGGCAGGCAGGCAGGCAGGCAGGCAGGCAGGTAGGCAGGCAGGCAGGTAAAAAGTTAACTAACTATATAATTATACCTTTCCGAGTCTTCTTTTGTTTTGCGTAGTGTTGTTATTTCGTTTTGTAATTTCTCTAGATTCGGAGTCGTTGTTCGGAGTTTTGTTTCAAGGGATTCTTTCTCGCTTCGTACTGTTTCGATGATCTTTGTTTTCTCGATTATTTCAAGTCTAGAAAGGGAAGAAAGATGGTTCTTAATATGAATGGGAGGATGTTTCGAACTGATAGAGCTATCCAGTATAAATATAGATATAAACACAGTATAAATTTCGGTTTACTCCTGTAGTAACACTGGACCAATAAAGGATGACACTTACTGGATGAAGAACAGTTTAGAACTGATAGAACTATCCAGTATAAATAAAGTTAGTTTAGTTCAGGATTCCTCCTGTAGTAACACTGGATCAACAAGAGATGCCCCTTACTGGACCTCTAGGGAGAACAGTTTAGAACTGATAGAGCTATCCAGTATAAATAAAGTTAGTTTAGTTCAGGATTCCTCCTGTAGTAACACTAGATCAAAAAGTAATGCCCCTTACTGGACCTCTAGGGAGAACAGTTTAGAACTGATAGAGCTATCCAGTATAAATAAAGTTAGTTTAGTTCAGGATTCCTCCTGTAGTAACACTAGATCAAAAAGTAATGCCCCTTACTGGACCTCTAGTGAGAACAGTTTAGAACTGATAGAGCTATCCAGTATAAATAAAGTTAGTCAAGTCTATCTCAAACCTGTACGTCTCAATCTTGGTCGTGACTTCCTTCAACTGAACTTCCTTGCTAGAATACACAAACACGTCTTGTTTATATTTTCTTTTGCTTTCTTCAAGCTGTGCGAGCAATGTTGTTTTCTCCTGAGAGATATTGGTTATCTCTAACTGCAGTTGAGAGATCTTTGCCTTCATTCTGTCAAGCTCAAACTGTTTTTGAGCGTTGTCCACATTTAGTCCTTGCATTTCTTGTTCCTTGTCCAAGATTTTCTTTTCCATCGACATCAAACGTTGCTGTAGTTGAACAGCCTTGAAAAGAGTAAGTAAACTTTATCTATACTGGATAGCTCTATCAGTTCTAAACTGTTCTCTCTAGAGGTCCAGTAAAGGCCATCTCTTATTGATCCAGTGTTACTACAGGAGGAAATCTAAACTAAACTAACTTTATTTATACTGTATAGCTCTATCAGTTCTAAACTGTTCTCCCTAGAGATCCAGTAAGAGCCATAATTTATTTGTCCGTCTGTTCAACTATTACTCACTTGATTCGAATCCAGACTCTTTACAGATTTCATCTCCGCCAACTCTCTGGAGACTTCTTCATATTCCTTTCTCGATTTCTCAAACTTCCCAGCATCAACCTCTCGACTGCGTTCCAAGATTTCGATCTGATTTCGTTTCTCAACCAGGTCTTTCTCAGAAACGGTTGCTCTCTTGTGTAGACTCACGATCTCGTCACGAAGCCCGGATTCTATATCCTGGATTCTGTTGTACCCAGTCTCCAGGGCGAGATTCCGCTCTTTCGTGGAAATGAAATCCCGTTCTAACTCACTTACGCGATTCTGGAAAACTTCCAATAACGCTTCCAATTCTGAAATCCGTTTTTCAGCCGTGATCAAATCGTTTCTCACTACAGCACAATCATCTTGCAGAGTTTCCATCGCGCTTTCACAATCCTTCACCTTGACACAACTTTGCTCGAAATTTTTTGACGCGATGTTCTTTTCTCGTTCCAAGTCGGAAAGCGTCGTCTCCAAGTCGGTGGTCTTCGCTGTCGTTTCGGCAAGTGCCGCCTCGAGTTGGTCGCGCTGTGTTTTGACTTGCTCCACTTCTCGAACTTGTTGTTTCAAAGTGGTTAACTCTTGTTGCATTTTTGTGCGTTCTAAACGCAGTTCTTCTAATTCCATCATAGTAATTAGGTCTATTTCATTGTTTGAGCTGGATACCTACAAGGGATGTGGATAGCAGATTAAACTAATTGTCGTGTCCGCAAGAGGTGGGTTTTACCAAGCGCTATACAGCAGACGGTGGTCAACCTGCAGTTATCAGAGTGAGATAATAATGTAAATCCTTTTCATTATATGTAGGAATCTTGTATTTGGTGGCAAATATATAACATTGAGAGATTTAGTCTAATTCTCTTGCTCCTATAAGTGTATTGACCATCATTTGCTGCACGATAGTGCTTGGTTAAATCAACTAATAGTACAACAGCTCTATAACACTATGACGTTTTTGAGTTCACGGCAACCATCCCTGACGAAGGCCACCAGACCAAAGTGTCTAAACGTTGTGTCGTGAATGCAATCTCTTCGGGGAATGTATTCATTTACTTCAACCAAAGTAGCGAACAAAAACATGTCTGATATAGTGATATTAAACCCAGTTGCCGTGAACGAACAAACTTCAAAACCTATTCACCAACCTCTTCGACCGTGATTTTTGTAATGGCGTTTGACTCAACCGAGGTCTGAAGTGTGGATAAATCATTCTTTAGTGCTGTCATATCTTTGCTTAACTGTTCATTTTCGTTCCTAATATTCTCTTTTTCGCTCTCGTGTTCTTTCACGACTAAATTTAGCTGAATGACTTTTTCTTCCAAACTGATTTTCTCCGACAACAAGTACTCGTAGTCTACTTTCGTTGTGGAAATCTGAAAGTGAAATAATCAAGATTGTTTTAGATATTTTGGTTGAATTAGCCATGCAAGAAGAGTGCTTCCAGTTTGACTCTACCAAGCACTGTATATTTTGTCCGGGTACTCTGTTTTTCTCCTGTAGTAACACTGGATCAAATGAGATCATTAAGATAGATTAAATATGTTAGGAAAATCAACAATGAAACGCATTTAGATTAAGGAAAGGATGCTTCGGATACAAGAACAATATAAGCTGCCTAAACTAACTCTATTTATACTGGATAGCTCTATCAGTTCTAAACTGTTCTCTCTATAATTCCAGTAAGGATCATCCCTTATTGGTCCAGTGTTACTACAGGAGGAAACCTAAACTAACTTATTTACACTGGATAACTCTATAAGTTCTAAACTGTTCTCCCTAGAGATCCAGTAGAAACTATGCCATATCGCTCCAGTGTTACTACAGAAGGAAAGCAAAGTGTCGGGGGGGGGACTGCTGTGTTTGGTGGAACCCAGGCGAGAACTACTCTCAGATATAGATTAAACCACAGAATATAACATAGATATTTATTACCTCATGTTGAAGTATATTAATTTCTCTTTCCAATCTAACACCTTCCTCCTCCAGACCTTCAACTTTGCTCACCAACTCCGTCTTATCTCTAAACACACCATCATACGAACGTTGCTTTTCCAAAATTCGTTCTTGCAGTTGCTGTACCTATGTATGAATGCAAAATTCATGCATTTACCCACGCTTTACACATCACGTTTACAGATTATTGTCATGATGGGCGTCAAACAATGTACACCAATGTACATCTTTCGCTGCAGTTGGGTGCTAAACTGCAAGAGACGCAGCTCAAGCGTGATCGAGTCGAAGACTTACTAGAGCGTCTCTGGCTGTACGTCAACATACGATCCATGTCTGATCACGAAGCATAGCTAAGGTGGAAGGGTTAGTTTTTGGTGAGGGAGGCAAACCTTGAGCGCCGAGAGAAAAAACACTCAAAGCACATGAACTACTTAAACTATTTTTCAAGTTGATGGTGTTTGTGGATGGAATATTCGAACGAAAATATTATATACATTTTTAGACCTAGCCAGAAGCAGTTGCGAAAAATGCAACCTTAGGCCCTCTGGCAAGAATCGAACCTGCGGCCCTGCGATTCCGGTGCAGTGCTCCAACCAACCGAGCTACAGAGTCCAGCTGCTGAGCATCAACCGCCAGTTCGTATATATATATGGAATGGATGCCAGCATGTGGTATATGGGTAAATACTAAGATTTTTCTCGGCATCTCGTTCGATTGGAATAATAATAGTTGATGGTGTTTGTAGATGGAATATTCGAGTATGCCGAAAAAATCTTAGTATTTTTTCAAGTACATCAAGTTTGTGCCCTGCCCTCGACCTCGACCTTAACTCAGAGGTGAGGGGCAGCGCGCTAACCGCATCTGCCAACCGTGCTTCGCTAGTAAAATGATCTTTTAAGTTACCTGTGTTTTGTATTGTTCGTTCCTGCTCTGAGATTCGTCGAACTGTCCGTTAACTTGCGCTAAGGTTTTAAGAGTCGACTGAACCTCGTCTTCCATGCGGCTACATTTCTCGTTCGCCATCATGAGTTCTTTTTGAAGATCATTTCGTGTGTTGATGTAGCCCTCGTATGCGGCTTCTAGCTCGGAGATCTTTTTATAACATTCGGTCAACTCTTGCCTCTGCTTTTCCATCTCTTCTCGATTGCCGTCAATAACCTAAAACAACATAAAAATATTGGGGGAAATTAATTACCTCGTAAAACAGTAACTTTCCCTGTCCATATCAGTCATATCAATATGAGATATGCTAAGCTGCCGTGGTTTGTTTTGAACTGCCTGGATTTTCAAGGGTCATCTCTTATTGATCCAGTGTTACTAAAGGAGGAAACCTAAACTAAACTAACTTTATTTATACTGGATAGCTCTATCAGTTCTAAACTGTTCTTCCTAGAGCTCCAGCAATGGTCACCCATTATTGATCCAGTGTTACTACAGGAGGAAACCAGAGTACCTGGAGAAAACCTGCGGTGTTTGGTAGAGTCAAACTGGAAGCACTCTTCTCATATGCAACTTCTCAGACAGTAACTTCGAGCGCCAGTCACAGAGGTGAAAAGCACAATGCACTAACCACGGTGTCATCAACACCCTCCCAGTAGCATGAAAAACCAAACCTGATAAAGTTTCGCGCATTCTTTCTCAGTGCCGACCATCTCATCAGAAAGTTGTTGTGAGCGATCATTACTGGTCTTCAATGTTGCTTCAAGACGCGTTGCCTTGTTACGAAACTGTGCCAACTCTCGCTCAACGCGAGTTATATTCTGTCTAACACCAGCCAACTCTTCTGCCGTGGTACGTTCTCTATTTTCGCTGTCTTTAAGATACAACTGTAGCTCCGTGACATTATTTCGTAGAATAAACATTTCCTTCTCAACCGTATCCTTGTTTTTCCGAGATTTCGCCAAATCCTTTTCAAGAATCGAGTATTTTTCTTGCATTTCCAAAAATTTCGATTCAAATTCTTTTCTTTCATTCCTTGTTGTCTCCAGGGTGCTTTTGAGTTCGACGAATTTTTTCCCGAAAATATCTTGGTCGTCGTTGGACTTCGTTTTTGCTTTGACTGTTGCGTCTAAAGTAGATTTTATTTGATCGTTTTGAGCGCGGGTTTCGCTGATTTCTTGGGTCAATTTAGATTTTTCTTTTTCCAAAGAATCGACAAGGATTTTTATTTCGGAATTTCGTTGTTTCATTTCGTTCAGTTCGGTGACCTGGTGAAATGAAAGGAAAATAATTAACTCAGGTCTCCAAGTAAGAGTCATCTCTTATTGATCCAGTGTTACTACAGGAGGAAACCTAAACTAAACTAACTTTATTTATACTGGATAGCTCTATCAGTTCTAAACCGTTCTTCCTGAGGTCCAGCAAGGGTCATCCCTTATTGATCCAGTGTTACTACAGGAGGAAACCTAAACTAAACTAACTTTATTTATACTGGATAGCTCTATCAGTTCTAAACTGTTCTCCCTAGAGGTCCAGTAAGGGTCATCCCTTATTGATCCAGTGTTACTACAGGAGGAAACCTAAACTAAACTAACTTTATTTATACTGGATAGCTCTATCAGTTCTAAACTGTTCTCCCTAGAGGTCCAGTAAGGGTCATCCCTTATTGTTCCAATGTTACTACAGGAGGAAACCTAAACTAAATTAACTTTATTTATACTGGATAGCTCTATCAGTTCTAAACTGTTCTTCCTAGAGATCCAGTAAGGATCATCTCTTATTGATCCAATGTTACTACAGGAGGAAACCTAAACTAAACTAACTTTATTTATACTGGATAGTCCTTCAGTTCTAAACTGTTCTACCTAGAGGTCCAGTTATGTCATCTCTTATTGGTCCAGTGTTACCACAGAAGACCCCTGAGAAAACCTGCGATGTTTGGTAGAGTCAAACTGGAAACACATGTGACTGAGGTGAAATTATAATCAGACAACTGCATATTGCGAGAATCAAACCTCAGTCACAGAGGTGAAAGACACATGCACTAATCACTGTATCATCAACATCCTCTACCATTATCATCCTACCTGTTTAGTTCTTGTTTCTTCCACATTTTCGTATTTTGTTTCAATTTTCACCAACTTCTGTTGGACTTGTACGACTTCACGTTGCGAACCTTCATAATCTTGTTGCACTTTTTGATTATTTCCTCGAAGTTCGCTGATCAAAGCTTTAAGATTTAAGATCTCTTGTTGAAGGCGATCATTGTCCTGTTTCATCATTTGTAGTGAATATTCCAGCTCGGAGACCTTCGCTTCTTTGTCCTGGACAAGCATGCTGCTTGAGTAGCGTTGGCGTTCAAGGAACTCGACCTATGAGAAAGAAACGTTTGGAAGTTGGTCGACTGCAGTTGGATTTAGGACATGTTTATACGAACCTACTACACTTAGGCCCTGGTCAAATCAGAATGAGAGTTGATGAGAGTCATTGAGAGTTGCAATTCTCGCTCGTGTTCGACCTCCAACTCTCATCAATTCTCATCAACTTTGAGCTGTTTCAAATTTTGATGAGAGTTGATGAAAGTTTTTGCTCGTTTGACCGGTACGCGTGGTAATATCCAGTCAACTCTCATGCAACTCTTGTTCTCGTTTGACCAGGGAGTTGAGGAAACTCTCGTGCAAGCTCTCGCTTGCAAACTCTCATCAACTCTCATCCTGGGCTTTAAAAGTCACCATGAATACCTTCTCTTTGTGAACGATCAATTGTTCTTTCTTAGAATTCACATCTTTTCCAAGAATCTTCCTTGCTGTCTTCAACGTTTCCACATCCGCATCCTTGTCAAACAGTTCTTTTCGCTGCATTTCAATGAGGCTATGTTTTTCGGCCAAAATTCTTTGCAAATTCGATATCTCATATTTTGTTTTGCTCATCCTATCTGTGAGTTCTTCCAGCTCGCCTTTCGTGGACGCGTTTTGTTTCCTTGTTTTTTGAATTTCGATTTCGTTGTCGGCCAAGTCTTTCTGATACTTGGCTATTTCTTCAGTAAGATCGTCGTTTTCGTCTCTAAGAGCTCCGATTTCGAGCTCGTATTCCGATAGGCGTTTCATTACGTTGAATAGTTCCTGGTCGCGCTCTTCAAAACGAGTTTGAATATTTTTTGCGGACAGTTGGACATTGTTAATCTAGAATTAGAGACATGACATTATTGACATACGATGAGAAATACAAGAAACAATGATCTAAATATAGTCGAGGAATGGCACAGTGGTTAGGTCATGTGCCTTTCACCTCTGTGACCGGGGTTCCGTTCCTGCAATATGCAGTTGTCTGATTATAACTGGACCTCTAGGGAGAACAGTTTAGAACTGATAGAGCTATCCAGTATGAATATAGTTAGTTTAGTTTAGGTTTCCTCCTGTAGTAACACTGGATCAATAAGAGATGACTCTTACTGGACCTCTAAGAACAGTTTAGAACTGATAGAACAGTTTAGAACTGATAGAGCTATCCAGTATGAATATAGTTAGTTTAGTTTAGGTTTCCTCCTGTAGTAACACTGGATCAATAAGAGATGACTCTTACTGAACCTCTGGGAAGAACAGTTGAGAACTGATAGAGCTATCCAGTATAAATAAAGTTAGTGTAGTTCAATCAAAATTACCTCTTGACGTATTTTGATATTTTCCTCAACCAAACCATCTTTCTCCCCACGTATCTTCTCGATCTGCTTCACTTTTTGTTCCACATCTTTAGCATATCTTTCTGACGTCACTTCCTGTTGTTCTACTTTCTTATTGGCCTGTTCCACTTCTGCTTGAAGCTCCGTAACTTGCGCCTGCAGTCTCTGTACGTCATCAACCTGGTCAGCGACTGTTTCTTTGCTCTCGCTATCTCTCTCGAAAGTGGCGACTCTCTTTTTCGTTGAAGTTAGTTCGACACGAATATCGTCTAGCTCTTTCTCAGTGTTTTGTAAGCTTGAACGTAATTCATCACATTCTTGTTTGATCATTTCGCTTCCCCGTTCGGCTACAACCTTGAAATTAATAGATAGAATGTTGAACAGGAATGTTTTCTATATTTTCAGATATTGACATCCTTAACGATGAATGCTTTCTACACTGAACCATAATCATACACTGAACCATTTTAATTTCATCCAAGATGGCGACACATCTCTTTGTCCTTTAACTCCCTTGAGATCGGTTGCACACCGCCTATATGTAGCAGTCTTATATATTTAAAGATGTTTGAAGCGAAACCAGGATGATTCATATTAAGTTTGTAAAAGTTCTCTGGTACAAATATTTATTAAAGTTACAAGATTACAGACTACAGCCTGGCAGTCGAAAGCTTGTATCTTTGATAAATATTTATACCAGAAAACGTTTACAAACTTAATATAGTCTTATACATATATGAGGTTCTGATATGCAGTCATTCTTCTCTACTATTCTTTCTCTGGCTGATAGCTAGCTATCCTGCTATAAAAAAAAAAGAAAAATGCATGGCAATTAAATGACAATTAAATGAAGAGGAGTTTTACTTGAAAAAGTAAGTGAAAAAATGTTCTTCATATCCGAGCTTTGTGTGTATATATATTAAAAACGGTTTCACTCACTCTCGTCGTATATGACTGATAGCCGACTCGGCGCTATCGCGCGTTCTCGAGTTCGTAGAATAACTGTTAAATATATGGTGGTAACTACATAGAATTGAGAGACGTAGTTTAATTTGCATGCTCCTATAAGTGTCAATATTTCTGAAGTTGGCCATCATCTACTGCCCTGTAACGTTTACTGAAACGAACAAAAACAAGTATAAATACCTTTTGTTCGTGTACGTTTTCATAATGAGCTTCGAGTTTTGAATACTTGCTTTTCACAACAATGCATTCCTGTTCCAAATCTTTCTGCTTCTCTTTCAAATGGGCGTGCGTCTGTTCAACATCATGAAGCTTGCTCTTTAAGAAAGATATTTCTGTATCGCGTGATCTGACTGTTTCTTCCAAATCCAAGGCAGATTTCTCAGCTTGTTTTTTCTTCTGTAATGCTGTACTTAGATCTTCTTCAATGCGTTGTATCTTTCAATAATAACAATGATAATGATGATTATATTAGTTGGACTTGAAATCGTGGTTAGTTTATTTATTTATTTATTTAGCTTCGCCAATAATACAAACAATTTTTAGATTCAAAACACACAAAGAAAGGCGGGGACACCACAACAGTTTAACACCAATTACTGTGGGCCCTTAACAGTTCTTGACAACTGGACTCTGTAGCTCAGTGGCCAGAGGGCTGCAGCGGAATCGTAGGGCCGCAGGTGCAATTCCTACGAGAGAGCCTATAATATAGTTGCATCTTTTGCAACTGTTCCTGGTCAGGTCTAAAATACGTATGTAATTTTCTCTCGAAATTTCCATCTACAAGGGAATATATAGTCTATTTAGAAATTGCTCATCAATAGCTTCTCTTGCTACTAAATGTGCAAGCGAATACCTAGTGAGGTCACTCAAATAGACCCTTTGCATAAATACTAATATAAGTCAAAATAACGAGTGGCTGGATGGCATGGAGAACAGTGGGAGTTTTAAAACAAGTGAAAAGACAATGAAACATTCCGATCACTGGATTGTGACTGGATGGCATGGAGAAAAGTGGGATTTTTAAAACAAGTGAAAAGACAATGGAACATTGCGATCACTGCTCGTGATTGTTTGTTATAAGTATCATCAAGCCCCAATGGGTGCCACAATCTCATAATCTGCTTTGCTGTTTCCTATTGTTTAAAACATTACATCTCATTAGAAAAGGCATTTTGCTTGACTGTAAAGAATTTTGTAGAGAATTAAAAACCTTTCCCATTATAAATATTCTGGCTTCAAAAATAACCGATAAGATGTTCTATCGAATCCTATCTTATAATGTCCGTACAATGGTACAAACCTTCTGCGTCAACTTCGTAACCTCTCGTTCCTTGTTCGTCTTATCTTCGCGCAAGGCCGTAACTTCCGAGTCGAGTTTGACCAACTCACTGTTAAGCCGTCTGACTTCGGTCTCAGATTCTTCAAACTTTCCCATAGCTTGCTCAAACTTTCCGGAAACGTCCGTAACCTCCCGTCGAGCGCTCGACAGTTGATTCTTGTAGTCGAGCGTCGAACGTTTGAGCTCATCTATAACTATTGCCAATCGTTCGTTCTCTTGAAGTACCTAATAATTGAATTATAATTTAATGTGTTTACCACTCTGAGGTGGATGGACAGCCTTAACAGGTTTTACATCCCAATTGACAAAGTCTCCGAGGGTTAGTCAGTTATTTAACGATCAATGTCTAAGGGTTAGTTTTTAGAGAGGGAGGAAAACCGGAGTACCCGGAGAAAAACCCCCGAAGCACAGGAGAGAAGCAACCAAACTCTACTTACACGAGGTTTCAAGCACAAGAAAGTTACCCAACTTAAGTAAATCCCCTACCATTGACCTGCTGTATAGCAGGCTTAACTCAAAAGTAAGGGGCAACGCGCTAACCGCATCTGCCGGCCGTAATTGGTGCGTGGAGGGCACGAAATAATGATGTATTGATGTTGTTGTTAATATTGTTGTTGTGCTCACCTCATCCAACTCGAGTTCCATGTTTGTAACTTTCTCAACCTTCCGTCTAAGTTCCTCTCGCGTCCTATTCTCGCCCGTTTCTGTTTTCTTAACCCGTACCTCGAGCTCGGAAACCGCCTTATGTGCATCTAATAGCTGTCTCTGAAGTTTCTCTTGCATTTGTGGTCCTTTTTGGCCTGAATCTTTGTCAGCAAACATGTTTTCTTTTAGAGAAGCCATTTCATCTTCCAATCTTGCTTTCATATCTGTTAAATACTTAATTTCTTCATCTCGCTCTGCAAGGTCTTGTAGGGTAGATTCAAGGGTTAGTTTCAAATCACCAACTTCGCTATTAATTCGGGAATTATCTTCCAAACTCTTCTCGTATTTCCCACTCAACATCTTAACTTGTGCTTCCAATGAACTAACTTCACTACTTTTACTCTCAAGTTTAAATTCGAGGTCAGAAATCTCATCTTGAAAGGCAAACACTTGTCCTTTTAGTTCTTTTCTTTCTAAGTCGGCTGTCTTGAATTTAGTTTCGAGTTGAAGGGCTCTTTGTTCTAGCATAGCTCTGGCTGTTTCCCCATCGCGTTCCTTTTCCTTCAACGTACGCCGTTCGGTATCGTATTTTTCGTACTCTGTAGAGTTAGTTTTCAATTTCGACTCAAGGTCTTTAACTTTTGTTGTGTTTGTCTGGTAGGTTCTTTCCAATTCCTCGTATTTGAATGTGAGTTCGCTCAATTCAGAAGATAATCGCTCCCTGTCTTTTTCCAAACGTTGAATGTCTAATCTTAGCTCGTTGTTGGCGTTGTCCCGTTCGGAAATCTGTTCGTTCAGTTGCTCAATCTAAACACAGAGTTTAGACTCTAGGGAGAACAGTTTAGAACTGATAGAACTATCCAGTATAAATAAAGTTAGTTGAGTTTAGGTTTTCTCCTGTAGTAACACTGGATCAATAAGAGATGATCCTTACTGGACCTCTAGGGAGAACAGTTTAGAACTGATAGAGCTATCCAGTATAAATTAAGTTAGTTTAGTTTAGGTTTCTTTCTGTAGTAACACTGGACCAATAAGAGATGATCCTTACTGGACCTCTAGGGAGAACAGTTTAGAACTGATAGAGCTATCCAGTATAAATAAAGTTAGTTTAGTTTAGGTTTCCTCCTGTAGTAACACTGGAACAATAAGAGATGATCCTTACTGGACCTCTAGGGAGAACAGTTTAGAACTGATAGAGCTATCCAGTATAAATAAAGTTAGTTTAGTTTAGGTTTCCTCCTGTAGTAACACTGGATCAATAAGAGATGGCTCTTACTGGACCTCTAGGGAGAACAGTTTAGAACTGATAGAGATATCCAGTATAAATAAAGTTAGTTTAGTTTAGGTTTCCTCCTGTAGTAACACTGGATCAATAAGAGATTACCTTTACTGGACCTCTAGGAAGAACAGTTTAGAACTGATAGAACTATCCAGTATAAATAAAGTTAGTTTAGTTTAATGTTCATACCTGGCTTAAACTATCCTCGTTGACGCTCGTCTTTTCGGAGAGCTCCGTATTCAACTCGGCCACCTTTCGTTGCATTTCTTCATTTTCAAGTTGTGACTTCAACAAGCTTGCCTCAGCTTGCTTGCTTCCCTCCTCCTTCTCAGATATTTTACATTCATGATCTTTTAGGATTTCATCCATTCTCTCAACAGTGTTTCGACTGTCTTGTAGCTCTCGCGTAGATGTATCAAGATTTCGCTTAACCGCATCTTTTTCTTTCTTCAATTTTTCGATGTTTGACTAGGAATTGAATAAAAATCTCAGGTGAGAAGAGTGCTTCCAGTTTGACTCTACCAAACACTGCAGGTTTTGTTCAGGTACCAGGGGTCCTCAATGCACCTCTAGGGAGAACAGTTAGAACTGATAGAGAGCTATGAATCTCATACTTACCTCAAAGCTTGGAAGTTTATCGCGTGTAGTATTAACCTCGATTTCAAGTTGTACATTATTATCCCGTAATGATCTCACTGTCCCTTCAAGATCTGCTATCTTTCGCTCCATCGTTCCAACCTCTGCACTCAAATCCTTATTCTCATCTTCCAATTTATCACACGACAACTTTAGATTAGCCTCAGAAGCCGTCAAAGTCCCAAGTAACTCCTTAAGCTGTATCACTCTAGACTTCAACTCCTCTGTATTCGCTTCCTTTTTAGCCAAGCTAGTTTTGAACCTCTCGCTCTGCGATTCAGCCTCTTTACGTTTGCCGGAGATTTCGACAAGTTCTTCTCGAAGATTTGTCAATTTTAACCGCCCATCTTCGAGTAAGGCTTGCAGCCTTTTTCGTTCCTCTCTACTAGCTTCAAGCTGTGACTCAAGCTTTCGAATTCTCGAGGTAAATCGTTCCACTTCGTCTTGTAGAATACGCTTTTCTTCACTGAGACCTTCGATTTCATTCTCAAGTTCGGTTATTCGATTCCTAGCTGCAATAACATCCTCTTTTGCTTGCGTTTCAGATTGAGTGACCAGCTCTACTTTACTCTTATGCAGAGAAACGCTCTCATCTCTGAAACTCAAATCCTGCATCAATGAGTCCAGCTCGTTTTCTTTGGTTGCTGTAATGCGTTCTAATTCTATAATTCTCTTGCGGCTGTTTTTAAGTTCAGAATCAAGTTCATCTTTCTTGACCGAAGTTTCGGAAAGGTTTTGCTCCAAATTCTTTTGCTTGTAAGCAGTTTGTTTGAAACCTCGTTCTAGCTTGGCGTATTCTTTCTCTTTGGATCTTAATGTGGTATCGAGTTCGCCTTTCTTTTTGTCTGTTGCTTGGAGAGTTGATTTCAAATGATTCACTTCGCCAGTCAGCGAGGACATGTTTACCTGGACATAATAATTATAATTTTAATTAACTAGTTTCAACAATGATTAATTTAATCTCTTTTACACAGGGTTGCCCAATTCACCCGAGCCAGAGACTCATGATACGCACGTGCTCGACACTAAGGCCTGAGGTTTAGTTTTTAGTGAGGGAGGAAAACCGGAGTACCCAGAGAAAACCCTCGAAGCACAGAAGAGAACCAAACACAACTCCACTTACATGAGTTACTCAAGCACAGGGAAGTTATCCAGCCCAATTAAATACCCCACCTTCGAACTACAGTAACAAGCTTAACTCAACGATAACCTACAGATCTTTCAACTGTATTTATTTGCTTCAAAGTACAAGACTACCACATATAATGAAAATAATTAACTGATAACTGACGTTTTATCACCATCTGCTGCACGATAGACTGAGCTTAGCGATACACATCTATGCGTGCAAATTTAAAAAGGAGTAAATATATAGGCTTATACCTGAAGCTTCTTGTTATCCTCGTTTGATTTATCCAGTTCAGTTTTCTTAACATTTAGCTCATCTCGGGCAGCGTTTAGAAGTGTCGCCATCTCAGACCTCTCTCCTTGAAGGCTTTCCAACAGCCCGCCCTTTTCGCTAGCCTCTCTTTCATAATCCTGATAATAATAGCGATAAAAACTCTATTTTAACTGGGTATTTTTTACATTAATTACAGTTGTACCAACAACTGAAATATAGGGTAATGGTAAAGGTAGGGGTGTGACAAAGGTAGGGGGTGTGGTAAAGGTAGGGGGTGTGGTAAAGGTAGGGGGTGGGGGGTTGGTAGGAGGTATTCTAGTATTCTACCTAATGGTCCTCTGAAGTTAAAAATTACCTGTAACACGCTGTACTGTTCCTCGACGGTAGATTTAACTATAACAAACTCGTTAGAGACACGGCTGTAATTCGCATTTTTCTCATCCAGTTCATAGCTAAGCAAAGACGATTTCTTCTTCAATTCCTGTAATTCTCCTTCAAGTTTCTCGTTTCGTTGTTTAGACAAACTTAGATCTCTTTGAAGCAAGATATTCTCTTCCTCCATATTTCGACAATTGTCTTGGAGCTCGGAGACTTGTTGATAGAATGAGCTTACTTCGTCGTTTAAATTTTCGTTGTCTTTTAGCAAAGATGTGCCGTTGATTTCAAATTCTCGTAGTTTTTGTTGGAATAACAGGAGTTCGTCGTGGAGGTATTTCTTTTCCTCTTGTGCTCGGGCAAACTCGTTTTGATATTTGGTTGTTTCTTGCGACCTAAAACACAAAGACAGCTGGATCTAAGATCTTAGAATTTCGATGAAATATGGCTAGGAAACAATGTTTCCTGGTTTGTCCACCTTCGGGAAACATGGCTAGGAAACAATGTTTCCTGGTTTGCCCACCTTCGGGAAACATGACTAGGAAACAATGTTTCCTGGTTTGTCCACCTTCGAGAAACATGGCTAGGAAACAATGTTTCCTGGTTTGTCCACCTTCGGGAAACATGGCTAGGAAACAATGTTTCCTGGTTTGTACACCTTCGGGAAACATGGCTAGGAAACAATGTTTCCTGGTTTGCTAACTTTCGAGAAACACGTGTAGGAAACAATGAATACTACCTACACTGTACCTCCACGTTTAAAAAAAGTTATGTATCAATCTAACAGACGCTATTTTAGAGACCCATGACTAAAAATTGCTGATATGCTGAAAATATCAGTCGAACAGGCTAAACGACTGACACAATCGAGAGGAGAAGGAACTTTAATGTAATGTAATCTACCTCGTTTCCAGTTCGTCTTGCAGCTGCGCGACTTTACCACGAAGTTCGTCCCTGGTCTTCTCAACCGAGCGCTCGTTTGTTTTAAGTTTTTCCAAGACTCGCAAGTTCTCAGAATATTTCCTTTCAAGCACGGTATTTTCTTCCTTAGTTTGAAGCAACTTTTCCTTAAATTCTTCCAGCTGTTGTTTCAGCCCGCTTCGCTCACGAGTAACGTTCAAGAGCAAGCCTTCGAGTTTGGTAACTTTACTACGAGTGTCTTTAACTTCTTGTAGTAACTGGTCGTTCTCATCTTCGTACGTTTTCCGAGAATTTTTCATTTCTGAGACCTGTTAAAAATAATGATAATGAGCTCTATTTAACGTGGGTTACTACAGATACATTTTTACTTAACGTTAATACATTTGTAGTTTATAATATACGCCCAGATATCATATCAGGTATATACGACCCAACGTTTCGACACAGCTCCAATCTAGTGTCTGCATCAGGGGTAATCTCAAGTCGCAACATAAGTTCTTATATTATATAGTAGACAGTAAGATATGGAAAATATGCCGTGACATATTTTCCATATCTTCACTAGTCGAGGACGTGATCATTTGATCATTTTCCGCCAATGTTTTTGTGTTTGTCAATTTCACGATGACTATATAATAAAAAGAACATTACACGGTGGCTTGTAGATACGAATTTTATCTTCTCGTGTTGAAAACAATATTTTACTCCACTCGAAGATAAAATTCATATCTTCGCGCCGCCGTGTAGTATCCTCTATATATATTCCACAAGAGTATCTCCATCTTGTTGGCCGATGATGTCCGAATCCCTGGAGCAAGTGAGGAGCTACGGTGCGATTTTAGATCATCTCCGATAAAGACACTAGACTGGCTGGAGTGTCGAAACGTTGGGTCTTGAATGTAACTTGTTTGTGGATTACTTATTTAACCTGGGAAGCTACAGATGCATTTGACAATATTCGTACAAAATAGACGTGAAAATTATTCGACATCTATATAGGCTCTACACGTCTAGACTTGCTCCAAGTGTCTCTTTCATTGTCTTTCTGTTTCGATCCACAAAAGTGTAAATAATATGACATAGCGAGGGATGGCTGAGCGAGAAAGAGAGACTTGTCAACTTCGGAAAATCTCGGCCAGTTCGAAACTGAACCGAAGCGGCTAGACTTGCTTCAAGTCTTTCTTTCATTGTCTTTATGTATCGATCCACTACAGTATAAATAACATGAGTTACACTACAGTGGATCGATGCAGAAAGACAATAAAAGAAAGATTTGGAGCAAGTCTATTACACACCTGTTTTTCAGCATATTCAAGCTGTCTTTTCAGTTCATTTTTCTCACGTTCCAACAATTCACAACAAGATTCCAGTTCTACCACATTTCCCTTGGCAGTTGCTAGCTCTTTCTCCAGCATCGATATCTCTTCCGCATTTTCGCCAAACATTTCCTCAAAGCGCGCTAGCTTTGCGCGCGCAATGTCGAGTTGTTTCTCAAGATCAAGTATTTTATCATGTGCTTGTTCGCATTTCGATTCTAAGTCTAAAATCTTTTCTTTCGCCGAGTGGTTGCCTCTGCCCGCATTATTTAACTGCGCCAAACATGTTTCATGCTCTTTAAGTATCTTCTCTTTATCATTTTGAATATTAGAAAGCAACGCTTCCAGCTCTGTGATTCTACTTTCTGCCCCACGGAGTTCCTTGTCAACCGTATCTTTTTGCTTTTTCAGCAATTCACCGGCTGTCTCGTTTCGGGAGAGTTCATCAGCAAGCGTTTCGATTTTCACTTCCAAAACCTGAGCTGAAGATTCCAAGCGTTCTATGGTTTCGCGTTTTACTATGACCTGTTGAAGACGAAAATACTTTAGTGAACTGAGGTGCTGGTGGAACAGTGCCACGTCTTTCATCATCTCTGACCGCAAATGATCAGTAGAATTCATCATAATCTCATGTCTTCTTCAGAAAGAGTTTTCTTTCATTTTGACTCTAGTAAACCTGGTACTTCGCTGTTCTCCTGAAATAACACTGGGCGACTAATGGATGTCTAGCGGAGAGAACATGCAGTTTAGAACTGATAGAGTCATCCAGTATAAATAGAGTTAGTTTAGTTTAGGTTTCCTCCTGTAGTAACACTGGATCAATAAGAGATGACTCTTACTGGACCTCCAGGGAGAACAGCTGAACAGTTTAGAACTGATAGAGCTATCCAGTATAAATAGAGTTAGTTTAGTTTAGGTTTCCTCCTGTAGTAACACTGGATCAATAAGGGATGGCTCTTACTGGACCTCTAGGAAGAACAGTTTAGAACTGATAGAGCTATCCAGTATAAATAGAGTTAGTTTAGTTTAGGTTTCCTCCTGTAGTAACATTGGATCAATAAGAGATGACTCTTACTGGACCTCTAGGGAGAACAGTTTAGAACTGATAGAGCTATCCAGTATAAATAAAGTTAGTTTAGTTTAGGTTTCCTCCTGTAGTAACACTGGATTGACTGGACCGAAAAGAGCGGTTTCGAAAAATGCAATTAAAGCCCCACCCGGCAGGAATTGAATATACGGCCCTGCGATTCCGATGCAGCGCTCTGACCAGTGAACATGCCAAGAAAATTACAACATTTATTTCAAATAAAGAAGAAAGAAAGCTCTACCTCTTGCCGAAATCCTTCACAATTCTTTTGATGGTCAATATAGTCTCTCTGTAACTCCGAAAACTCATGTTTACTCTGTCGTAGAGATTCTTTAGTATCATGCAATTCCTTCCTAAGACCTTCTTTTTGTTTTTCCATGCTCTGGAGCTGTGCTTCTAGTGTGGTTACCTTCACACACTGCTCTTGATTGTCTTTCTTTAGAGATTTTTCCATTTCTTCATAAGTAGCCTTCAACTCAGACGTTTTAGTTTCAGCGCCGACTTGAGATTCCAGGATTGTCGATTTCTCTGCTTCGAGCTGTTGGTACGTAGCCTCCCATTCTGTTTGTTTTGTGGAGTGTAATTGGAGATCGTCTTCTAAGTCCGTAAGCCTCCAATCCTTGGCGTCCAGTTTTATTTGGCATTCAGCGATCTCTTTTCTCAAATCATTCAGTTCTTTGTCAGTTTCTTGTCGCGTTTCATTAAGCCTATATATATACAGATATATAGGTAGCTATGTAGGCAGATAAGTCATTAAGTGGTTTGTAGATAGGTAGGTAGGTTATTATTTAAACATACTAACCGGGTTACAGGTTGTCATTTCAAAATATTAACGTCACAGAGACAACGTGATAAAATGTAAGGAACTATGCAAAAATAGAAGATTAGTTCACCTTGTTATGATGCTTTGTAATTTCTTTACGTTATTTCCAAGATTTTCATTCTCGACCTCCCCATCACTGACTGACTTCTGCAAGCCCTGAATCTCATCTAATCTTTTCTTTAAATCAATTCTCGTCTCCTTCAGTTGCTGTTGTAACAGATCTCTTTGTAGGGTAAGGTTTGAGATGCTTGTTTCCAATTTTTTTCTTTCGCCAGAGAATCTTACCTCGGAGTCTGCTAGATCTCCTTTCATCTTTTCAGAAAAGGCTTCGATTTCTGTGATCCTCTTTCTCGCTTCTGATAACTGTTGTTGTAATTCGAACAACCTGGCGAGACACAATATAATATATACATGAGAAAAACCCAACACTTTGCTGTCCACATAAAGTTGACCAGAACGGCATTTGAATTCGCATATTCGCCGTACCGGGCTATTACTAACTCCCCATTGCTCGAAACATCAAGCGGTATTTTTTATCTTTCAGATTGAGTGGATGTCGTGTACTTCAAAAACCATTGTCTAAATCTAACTGGTTTAATCGAGATTTTTTCTCGGCATCTCGTTCGATAGGACTAATAGTAGAAGGTGTTTGTAGATGGAATGCTCGAACGAAAATTTATATACATTTTTTAGACCTAGCCCAGAAAAAAAAGAAGAAAAAGTATATAAATTTTCGTTCGAATATCCCATCTACAAACACTTTCTACGATTAGTCCTATCGAACGAGATGCCGAGAAAAAATCTTAATATTCACCCATACCTAATACTGGCATCACTCCCATCATATATACCGAACTTGCGGTTAACGCTCAGCAACTGGACTCTGTAGCTCAGTTGGTTAGAGCGCTGCACCGGAATCGCAGGGCCGCAGGTTCAATTCCTACCAGAGGGCCTAAGTTGCATTTTTCGCAACTGCTCCTATGTATATACATTTTCGTTCGAGTATTCCATCTACAAACACCTTCTACTGGTTTAATCTAGACCTAATGGAGTCTAAATATACCTAATCTAGTCTAGAATTATATTTATAGTGCAGCAGATGATGGTCAACTAGCAGTTATCAGACGGAGAATATGTAGCAGTCTTGTATTTGGAGGTAAATAGACAGAGTTAAGAGATGCAGAAGGTTTAGGTGGATGGATATTTCGAGTGAAATATTATATACAATATTCTAGACCTGGGAACGGCTGCGAAAAATGCAACTCTAAGTCCTCCGACAGGAATTGCATCTGCGGCCCTGCGATTCCGGTGCAGCGCTCTGACCACTGATCTACAGAGTCCAGTTGCCAAGCGTCAACCACAAGTTCATGTATATATATAGATGCGGGTACTGCGGGTTGTGATAAGGTAAATTACAAGATGCTTATAGAGCCCACTATACTAAACCCACATATATACTAACCTTGTATCAGCCATTCCAAGCAGTTCTTCGTTTCGTAATCTTTCTCCATCAAGTTTAACTATCGTAGCATCACGTCTATTCACTTCCTCCGCGAAAATAGCTAAATCTCTGGCCAATTTCTTTTCTTTTTCTCGATGGTTCGTTCGGACTCCCTCTAACTCTTCGATTTTCAATTGAAGCGTAGCGATTTCTTTTTTACATTCGACAATCTGCTGAGAACGCTTTTGTGCTTGCAGTTCGATTTTCACAAGTTGTTTTTTGGTCTCGTTCAGCTCCAAGTCCCGCGTCTGTATTTCCATATTTTTGTCACCTTCGCTAGACCTAGTAATCAATGATAATGATAATATAGATCTGGTCAAACGAGAACAAGAGTTGCACGAGAGTTGACTGGATATTACCACGCGTACCTGTCAAACGAGGGAAACCTCTCATCAAAATTTCAACGAGCTCAAAGTTGATGAGAGTTGATGAGAGTTGATGAGAGTTGGTGGTCAAATGCAAGCGAGAGTTGCAACTGTTATTGACTTCTCGTCAATTCTCGTTCTCGTTTGACAGTGGCTTAAAGCTCTGATTTGCAGCCAATATGAATGTTATAACATAATGGTCAATGGTAGGGGATGCTAGTTCACTTTCCTTGCAGCTGTGAATAATAGTTTTTAGTGAGGGAGGAATTGAAACCCTTGAAGCACAGGGAGAGAACCAGTCACAACATGACTTTTCAAGCACCTCAAGTCAGAGCAGGTTAATTACCCATCCTAAGTAATATCCTGCCCTCGACCTTCAGTAGCAGGTTAACTCAGAGATATATAAGGGACCGCATTTGCCACCACTCGTGCACATAATGGTACTTTTTGGGAGGTTTTACCTCGACGTCAGTTCACGGACTTTAGTATCCAAATCAAACTGCAGAATTGTCTTTTCCTCTTGTAGTGCTTCCACTTGATCTGTCTTCTTTTTCAAATCCTTGGCTAACTGTTCGTTTTTCCTTTTCAGTTCTTCAAGTGTCCTCGCAGCGTTGTGTGCTTCCTCTTTGTATTTCAAAGCATTCCTTAGTTCTTCCCTCAATGAAATTTCCCTCTTCGTATCATCTCGTCTTTCTCCTTCAAGCTGTTCCACTGATCTGAAAATATAACTGGAGTGAGCATATACTGGTGGACTTCAGTAAGCGTCACGGGGCAGCAGATGGTGGTCAGTGGTGGTTCAATGGTGGTTCAATGGTGGTTCAATGGTGGTCCCTTACCTCTTCAAAGCTTCCACTTCATTTACTTTCAATTTCATATCTTGAGTCAATTTTTCCAAATCAACAGCTAACTTGGTCGCCAATCTCTTCTGCTCAGTAGCCTCAACTTCCAGCCTCTTATTCTCTTGCTGTAGCGAACCCAACTTTGCTTTGTGCTCCAGTATTTGTTGTTTTAACCTTTCACTATCTTGTTCATAACGTTGTTGAGTATTCTTCGCTTTGACATGCAAAGTCTCAGACTCTGAAAGTTTCTTTTCCATGGAGATAAGCCCACTTTCAACCTTAGACAGATAGATAAAAGAAGCTATTTAATAAGAAGGGCAACACTAAACTGCAAAATAGTTTATAAACTTGTGGCCTTAGAGAAAAACCGTTAAAGAGTAAAGCCCTGGGATGAGAGTCAATGAGAGTTGTTGCAACCCCCGCTCGCGTTTCATCGCCAACTCTCGTGCACTTTTATCAACTTTGAGCAGGTTCAAATTTTGATGAGAGTTGATGAGAGTTTTCCCTCGTTTGACCGGTACGCGTGGTAATATCCAGTCAACTCTCATGCAACTCTTGTTCTCGTTTGACCGGGGCATGAGAATTGATGAAACTCTTGCAAACTCTCGCTTGCCAACTCTCGTCAACTCTCATCCGCGTTTGATCAAGGTTTAAGCTGACAATACCTTCACTTTTTCTCGGTCGTTTGTATGAAGTTCAATCATCATGGTGTTATATTCTCGTAGGAGTTTGTCATATTCGTCTTTTTGGGACAAAAGTTGAGATTTCGATTCTTCCAAAGCTTTATCTTTTCTAGCGAGCTCCGATTTAGCGAACTGAACTTCTCTTTGCGAATCAGCGAGTTGATTATTAAGACGGTCAATGGTGTCTTTAGAATTCCTCAGCTGTGTCCCAAATTCTTCTAACTGTCTTTTAAGTTCTAAGTTCTCTCTGGAGGTTCTTTTCAACTGAGTTTCAACCTTTAAGAGTCTATTTTGTGTTTCTTGAACGTGGTGATGCGTTTCAACGCGTTCGTTGTCCAACCTCTCTTTCGTGAGCTCAACCGAAGTTAGTTTTTTGTGTAACTGAATAACTTCGTGTTTGGATTCTTTCTTGTCCTTTCTCAGCGCGTCATAGGCTGTTTTTAGTTGAGTTAGTTTGACATTTGTCGTGACCAGATTTTGATCAGCTTTCGATTTTTGTTCTTTGAGGCTTTGATATGTTGCGTTCACCTAAAATATGTACAAACTCCCAATATACTCCATGTTTTGTTTAGAACTAAACTATTCGTATCTATATATTGGATAGCTCTATCAGTTCCAAACTATTCTCCCTAGAGTTCCAGTAAGGGCCATCTCTTATTGATCCAGTGTTATTACAGGAGGAAACCTAAACTAAACTAACTTTATCTATACTGGATAGCTCTATCAGTTCTAAACTGTTCTTCCTATAGGTCCAGTAAGTGCCATCTCTTATTGATCCAGTGTTACTACAGGAGGAAACCTAAACTAAACTAACTTTAATTACACTAAATAGCTTTATCAGTTCTATACTGTTCTCCCTAGAGGTTCAGTAAGGGGCATCCCTTATTGATCCAGTGTTACTACAGGAGGAAACAGGACTCCTCGGAGAAAACCTGCGATGTTGGGTAGAGTCAAACTGGAAGCACTCTGCTCACATGCGACTGAGGTGAAACTATAATCAGACAACTGCATATTGCAGGAATCAAACCCCGGTCACAGAGGTGAAAGGCACATGCACTAACGACTGTGGCCCCAACTGTTACTACAATATCACCCAACCTTTGTGAATTCAACATTTGTAGCTTTAGATGTGTCCTCTAACTCCGAGAGCTTCACAGTCTGACTTCGTTCAGAACTTTCAAGATGGCGAACTTTCTCTTGCATAATTCCAAGCTCTTGTTCCAAACGAGCTTTTTTCTCTCTCAAAATTTCCTGAGAATTTTCCAGCTCTCTTATTCTACTGCTGGCTGAATCAAGATCCCTCTTTAACGCTAAATATTCCTTTGTATCCACGTTGGACACCGCAACCACCTTCGAAAATTAAAATATCGTTAGATGGCGCTGATTATCCTTCATTTTTTTTTTTCGCAGCTGAGCGCTGAATGGGCCTTTTGCGTAAACGCCATGTTACAAGAGGCACTTTTTGCTGCAATTTTGCAACGCAATTTCGGACACAGAGCGATGTTAAGTAAAAAGTATATTCGCAGAGAAATTGTGAGCATGAATCTCGTTTTACTTTGCCGATATTTCTCTTACTAAACATCCCCAGAAGGCAACAAAGAAATGAACGAGAATGATAATATCGATGGGGTGAAACGCAGGCCATGTTCACTGTTTTTCTGTGCGTACATTTCTACATAACATCGCTCTGTGCGGAAATTGCGTTGCAAGTTGCAGCAAAAATTGGCTATCACCATACGACCCATGCCTGATCACGGAGCACATCAAGTTAGATTGTCAACTATCCTAAGTAAAAAACCAACTCTCGACCTACAACAGACCTTAACTCAGCAGTAAAGGGAAGCGCGTTACCCGTGTGAGGAAACCTAAACTAAACGAACTTTATTTATATTATATAGCTCTATGATCCGCCTTACCTTCGAATCGTCGCGGACTTTTCGCTGTTCCGTTTCCACGGTTACCAATTTCGTGCGCATTTCCGAGATAACGGTTTCCTTTGTTATACTTTCGTGTTCGTATTTCTCACAAAGCGTGCGGTGTTCTTGAAGTTGCGTTTCCAAACGCAAGATGATCTGATCCTTATCTTGAGTGCTGTGAGACTCGACCTGACTGAGCTGAGCTGAAAGAAAATCTTTCTGTCTAAGTTCGTTTGCAAGTTCAGCTTCCAGCTTGGATATCTAAAAGACAAATATATCATGATCATCTACTTTAAACCGGAGAGTTTTTGCTACGCGTGGTAATATCCAGTGAACTCTCGTAAACTCTCATGCAACACTTGTTCTCGTTTGATCGTTAATCTATCAAACTCTTGCTTGCCGGTTTCCTCCTGTAGTAACACTGGATCAATAAGTGATGGTCCTTACTGGATCTCTAGGGAGAACAGTTTAGAACTTATAGAGCTGTCCAGTATATAGAATTAGTTTAGTTTAGGTTTCCTCCTGTAGTAACACTGGATCAATAAGAGATGACTCTTACGGGACCTCTAGGAAGAACAGTTTAGAACTGATAGAGCTATCCAGTATAAGTAAAGTTAGTTTAGTTTAGTTCAGGTTTCCTCCTGTAGTAATACTGGATCAATAAGAGATGACCCTTACTGGACCTCTAGGAAGAACAGTTTAGAACTGATAGAGCTATCCAGTATAAATAAAGTTAGTTTAGTTTAGTTAAGGTTTCCTCCTGTAGTAACAAAGAAACAATAATATAGGAAGAACAGTTTAGAACTGATAGAGCTAAACCCCGCGTGAAACTTACCTTGCTCTTGGCAGAGATCAACTTCATATTATCAACATGTTTTTCCTTGACATGCCGGTCACTCGTCTCCTTCACTTTCAACAGCTCTTGTCTCAATCCATCAACCTCGCTCTCCAGTGACTCCTTGATCGACTTCAATCGTTTAATCAAGTTATCCTTGGCTTCAACATCCTTGGCGTACGAGTCGTGCATGCGTTGATGCTGTGCTAGAGTTGTGTGTAGATTTTTGAACTCTTGGATCAAATTCTCTTTCTCTGCATTGATTTGATATCTATATGAATATACATTTAGATAATAAATAGATATATTCTATATATGTTCATTCATAATATTAAAAATAAATTTTAAACTTTTTTTTTTCTCATTATACAAAAAAAAAAAAAAAAAATATATGCAAAATTTTGTTTCGATAAAGTTATAAATCTATTTATATTTTCAATGTTATCATTATTGTAAAACAACAAAAACATTAATAAAAGCATGAACTATAAATAGATATATACCTTTGTATAATATTATTTAATTTGAATAATCCATAGACAAACAAATATTGATTCCTTCAGGAAGAGAGGAAGACAAAGGATAAGATGAGTCATGAAATTATGAAGATTATGAAAATTATGAAAGAGATTGGACTTATGGAGTATGATGTAAGAGATTGAGTTACATGAAGACGATACACAAGAAGGCCCGACCTCTAAATAATAGGAAAAGTTCCAGAGGAAGCCAAGTGATAAGATAGAGTGATGGAATTAAGAATATTATGAAGATATTGGACCCTAGTAAAATAGTCTAACAATAATTATTATTTTATCCGTTTGAGGTATATTTCACATTTATTCATTGAATTATTTTCATATAGTAATATCATTTACCTCTCAGTAATAACAGCTTCTTTAACTCTTTTCTCAATATTATCCATACGTTTATGCATATCTCTGATAAATTTACCATCTCTCGGATTTACATTTCTCAAATCACCATTTTCCATCGTCCCACTATAACCACCAGACGAGGCCTGATGCTCCAATTCGGTCGACTTTAACAGGGATTCGTACTCCGACGTCAGCTGTTGTAATTCTTGAAGATTCTCATTTCGACTGAACGAAGTTTTCTTTAAAGCGCTTTTTCGCGAGCCACTGGAGTCTTTCCCTACTTCTTTCAGAGATCGCTCAGCAAGACTTAACTGAGATTTCAACCAGTCCTTGAATAATAATATCTTTGTTTTAAACTAACTTTATTTGTACTGGATAACTCTATCTATTCTACCTAAAGATTCAGTAAGGGTCATTCCAGGAAGAAAAGTTAATACAAGAGGAAACCTAAACCAAACTAACTTTATTTATACTGGATAGCTCTATCAGTTCTAAACTGTTCTCCCTAGAGGTCCAATAAGAGCCATCTCTTATTGATCCAGTGTTACTACAGGAGGAAACCTAAACCAAACTAACTCTATCAGTTCTAAACTGTTCTCCCTAGAGGTCCAGTAAGAGCCATCTCTTATTGGTCCAGTGTTACTACAGGAGGAAACCTAAACTAAACTAACTTTATCTATACTGGATAGCTCTATATCAGTTCTAAACTGTTCTACCTGGAGGTCCAGTAAGGGCCATCCGTCGTTCATCCAGTGTTACTACAGGAGGAAATCTAAACTAAACTAACTTTATTTATACTGGATAGCTCTACCAGTTCTAAACTGTTCTCCCTAGAGACACAGTAAGGGCAACCCTTATTGGTCCAGTGTTACCACAGGAGGAAACCTAAACTAAACTAACTTTATTTATACTGGATAGCTCTATCAGTTCTAAACTGTTCTCCCTAGAGACACAGTAAGGGCAACCCTTATTGGTCCAGTGTCACTACAGGAGGAAACCTGCGTGGTTTGGTAGCACTCACATACAACTGAGGGGAAATTATAATCAAACAACTTCATATTGAAGAAATCAAACATCAGTCACAGAGGTGAAAGACAAATGAATGTGCCACCAGCTAACTAACTAACTAACTAACTCACTACCTAACTAACTTGAGTCCGGAACAAGAAACTAACCTTCTCAACCGACAAAGAAGATATATCACTTTGAACCAAATTTAACTTCTCTACAGTGCTAGCCTTCTCTCTGTGAGCTTGATCCATCTTCTCAGCGATGTTATCATTGTCTCGGCGAAGCTGCCTAACCAAACTATCCTTGTTATCCGCCGTTTCCTTCATCTCCACGTATTGTCGTTGCATTAGCTCCATAGATCTTCGCGAGGCGTCTAACTCTTCTTCAAAACGACCAAGTTCGATATCTTTATCGCGGAGTTTGCCTTCGAAATCGGTCATCATTTTGCCACTTTCAAATCTTTCGAAACTTGAACTGCTCTGGCGAACATCTCCGTTGACTCTTAGTTCCTCGCGTAGTTGACGGATAAATGTATCCTGAAATATTTAAAATCATATGTGACGGAGTTCATTAAGCATTATCGTGCAGCAGATGGTGGTCAACCTGCAGTTATCAGAGTGAGAAAATAATGTTAATTCTTTTCATTATATGCAGTAGTCTTGTAATTGGAGGCATATTAAATTGAATTGAGAGAAGTAAGGGACGAATGATCTGTCTTAGCTAGAATAGCGAGATCTATACTGGCAATGATTCTGGGAACATTGCATGTATGATATTTTCCTCATAGTTCATCTAATGCCGAATTTATACCTATAGGCCATATTACAAGGCGCAATTTTTTTGCTGCAACTTGCCCGCATTTCACTTCACTGATATTATCATTCTCGTTCATTTCTTTGTTGCCGTTTGAGCATGTTTAGTAAGAAAAATATCGGCAAAGTAAAACGAGATTCATGCTCACGATTTCTCTGCGAATATACTTTTTACCTAACATCGCTGTGTGTCCGAGATTGCGTCGTAACTTGCAGGTGTACTGTCGTATTTATACGAACTACGTATACAAGTTTGTCTGTGTCCTCGAGTTCGTACGAGAGGTAAGAAGTCTAGTTTCTGAGATTATTATCGTATACCTACCTTCCCTTCAAGCGTCGCTTGCATTTCCAGCACATCTAACTCAGACCGTGCACCAGAATTTGAGCTATTCGCTCCTCCAAACTCGCCTTCCATATTGCAATACCACAAATGCCTTCACACAGTCTTCACACGTCTTCCTTGGGGAACTTTCACAACAACAAACACTATAACTTGTAATCAAACAAACGCGGAGTAGCGTAAACTTTTACGCACCAAAAAACTGAAGCAGAATTTGTTGTATTTCCGCCAATATTCTTCTCAATAACAAAATAAAACAAATACAATACAATTGCTTTCAACAGCTCCTAGCCAGCTAGGAATGACTGAAATTTATTAAGTATATACAACATCGTTGGAACTCTGGAATGTTTTAAGTCTGGACTGACCCGACGCGTCTCTGGTTTTCACGGCGAAAAAATAGCGGCTTGTTTTTGTTCCTCGTCGAATAAGATTCCATGGAGAGAGGTAAGTTTAGATGCGGCAAGCCATAAATGGAAAGCCATAGAGTAAACTACCTGTTGATGGAATCCCTACGATAAAATATGCGAGATTTGGGCATCGGTCACCTGTTATACGGCTGCTTTGGGATATCATAATATTATTATTCTGTTCACGCTAACTAGAGCTTTAGCACATCTCAGGAATGAACTAAACTAAAAGAAATCACATAACTGTATATTTTCGCACCTCGGCCGTACAAGTGAATGTCACATGCCATCAATTTGGCACCAATACCCGAACACTATGGAGTATAGTAAAATCGCTTGACATGCAAAATTGGCGCCGGACAGAGTATATAATACACACACTCTTCCCGCGAACCCCTCCGGGTGTCGTTTGCTAGTGCCAGTACTTCGTGTCTTCGTCTATCGCGTACAGGGAGAAATAGAACCGCTTCTTCTTTCCCAGGTGTGGAAGGATGTGGAGAAAGTTAGCAATGCCTCTTCCGATTTCAGGCAAAATATTTGTCAATCTTGTTGATGACTAATAAGCTCTGATCAAACGAGGATGAGAGATGATGACAGTCAATGAGAGTTACTACTCTCGACAAACAACTCTCATCAACTCTCGTCGTCTTGTGCACTCTCATGCAACTCTTGTTCTCGTTTGACCGGGACATGAGAGTTGATGAACCTCTCGTGCAAACTCTCACTTGTCAACTCTCATCAACTCTCCTGCAAACTCTCACTTGTCAACTCTCATCGACTCTCATGCAAACTCTCACTTGTCAACTCTCATCGACTCTCATGCAAACTCTCACTTGTCAACTCTCATCGACTCTCATCAACTCTCACTTGTCAACTCTCATCGACTCTCATCAACTCTCACTTGTCAACTCTCATCAACTCTCATCAACTCTCATCAACTCTCATCAACTCTCATCCTCGTTTGACCGGCGCTTAACATAATTATAACTTACTTCCTCTGAAATTTATGAAAGATATAGAAGATAGAAAATTATTTAATTTTCCTACACTACGCTACGTCGTCTTGTGTTTATATAAAACGAATAATCCGACAGACGGGTGATGGCGTGATGCGTCTCTAGTAAAAGATCGGGTCAGTCTGATGCGTAACGCTTTAGATAGAGTATAATACTCATGTCAGTTTTACGTATAGTATCTGAGTGAAATACACTGGCGTTACACGAGCATCAAGCGCCAGACTCTGCAGTCTGATAGGGAGAGAAGAATAGATTATATAGAAAAATATAAAATATATTGTACAACATACCTCAAAACAGTCCGGCGTGTATCGCATATACTTGAAGAACTGCTTATCCATGTGCAAAGCAGGGTGCATAGCTAATTTATATTTTCTTCAAAACAAACTTTATGCTAATTTTTGTATGAAAACGATATAATCAATCACGCGCGTCAAAACACTAAAATTGTCAACATTTATGTACTTTAATAGTAGTTGGCACAAGAAATATTTTCATTGTTTAAGGTTAAGAAAGTGATTTATACGAAATTCAAATTATTAGAGTATTTGCTTGTCGAAATACTGGAAAACAACAATAGTGCTAATATGTAATGTCTACATGCAGCTGCCTTTTTGCTGATAACAAAATTTTGATTAATGTTCATGGCGTAGTGTTGGCGTGGAAGATAAATAGGCCGTTTATTTGCATAACGTCACGAAACAAAACAAAACAAAACATTGGAACATTCCGATCACTGGATCGTGACTAGATGACACTATTGCTATGCTAAGGCCCCGTTTACAAATTGAGCCATATCAAAGCGAGTTTAGCCCCCAAAATTATAATAGTATGATCGATTCAACAAAATCAGCTCACTGGCAAAAGCCTAGGGTCAGGGATACCGTAAACCGGCTTAAATTGATGTCGTGACGATGCGGATCCGGTATAGTGTAAACGGGGCCCAAGTGTTATGTAGAGGTCCCATCGAGTTAGGGAAAGCAAAATAGTTTTCATATTTTAGTCAACATACTTTGAGTTGTTCTAAAATCACTATGATAAACGACTTGATAACTTCTCAAACAATCCAGTGTTTAAAGAGAAATTAAACGCGAAATTTGACAAGGACGTTTATTATCGTGATATCAAGACAACGACACGGCACTGATTACCTTTGTGTTTTGTTCACGAATTTTTAACAAGTTCGACACGTAATTATACTTTAAATACTGTTACTTATGGTTCTAATATATAAAAAGAAAATGTCCGTATTAAAATTCTGCGTAATTTCTAGTTATTCCAAGCGCTTGTCTGAGCCATTCTATTTCAGTTTTCATAATACTGCTACTAAGTTTCAAGTTTCTCAACTCTTCGTTTTTACGCCCTAAATTCCCGGAATATTCATCGACGTAATTCCGATAATCCTCGTAAAGTTTATCCAATTTCTCGTATTCGCTTTGGCATTCTCGTAATTCCGTTTTAGTGTCTTCCAATTCTTGGAAAATGTTATCTTCTTGGTCTTTGCGTTGGTTTGAAACGACCTCCATTAACTTTGTTTTAAAATTTTCAAGATTTTCGCTACAGTGCGAGCACGTTGTAGAGGGCGCTATTTCTTCCGCAAAGTTTCCAACGAATTCAAATATGGAATGATTATTATCTGTGCTTATTGACATTGACAAAGATTCTGAGACTTTACTTTCAGGTTGAACTAAATTTTGTATAGTAATTTCATCTGTTAATACAGATTGAAGAATCTCTTTATCTTTCAATGGCATTCCTTCATCTTTTGCAACGGAAAAATTCAAATTATAGTCACCATATTCATCACTACATTTACCATTTTGATCACCATATTCACCATTTTGATCACCGGATTCACCATCAAATGTACCATTTTGATCACTGGTTTCACCATCAAATTCTCCAATCGTTGTTTCTGATCTGATTTCGTAAGATATTTCATTGAAATATGTTTCTTCGACACTGTTACATTTTTTATCTTGTTCTTGCGTGTCAAGAAAATTTTCATTTAAGTCGTTTCCTACAATAATTTTGGGTATTGTAAAATGAACATCGTGGGAAACTACCGATTGATTATTAGCGTGATTATTATGATGATTATATGTATCCTCTTCTAGAGCAATTTGATCACCAGAGTTATCACCATATTTACTACTTTGATTACCAGATTCACAATTTTGATCACAGGATTCACCACCAAGTTTATCAGTTTGATCACCAGATTGATTACCAATTTCACCAATTTGCTCACCATATTCACCATTTTGATCACCATATTCACCATTTTGATCACCATATTTACCACAAAATCCTCCAACCTCACTCCTTCTAATGTCCTGATGTTGTGGGGTATCACTTTCGAGAACAAGGGATCGGTAAAGGTTCACTACATGTACCCTATCTTCATCCTCTTCTTGTCCCTTGTCATCCTGTTCTATCCAAGATTGCTCACCGTCATCCCTCTCTATCAACCATTCCCCATCATTATCCCTACAGATTCTCTCTCCCTCCAGATTATTTTCAACATCTTGTGATCTTACCCCACCAAATTCTGTATTCCCGTTCCCCCCAGATGTATTGTTTTCAAGGTTGAACTCTTCATGTAAACCATTAAATTCTGGGTCGGATAATATGGAATATTGATTCGATAGTCTTGGACTCACATGAATATTATTCCAACTTTCATCAGAATTTCCGGTCGTATTCTTATCTACCATACTCGCAGCATCCGTGTCCACTTTTCTCGTAGAATTATTCTCTTCTCCACTCCGTACATGTAACATCTCGTCTCCAGATACGGCATTACTCCGGCCATTTGACATCTCATCTCCAAATTCAGCATTACTCGGGCCATTTGACAACTCATCTCCAAGTTTGGAACTACTCAGGCCATCAACGATATCCCGTCCAGCAGAATCCCTTCCACAACTCTCCTCTAAACTATCCTCGCCCAAAGTCTCTAACGATCCAAACTCTTGTCTACTAAGACGCTGTAAATGCTCAAACTGACCATCTGCTAGTTCTAAACTATCCCTCAAAGAACGCCTTTTTCGATTCTTAGACTCATCAATGCTTAGCTTATCCACAAATCTTTCGACTTCGTCTTGTTTGACCTCTAAGGCTGGGTCGACAAGATCAAAACTCCCCATCAAAACACGCTGCCATTTCGCTTGCTTGCAGTTCCGACAGAGTTCTTTTTGTAGTTCCACACTGTTCCACGAATGGCCATCCCAACTACGACTTAATGTGTCGGGAGAACTAGGCTCTTGGGCCTTCCTTCTATAGTCGCACAGCTCTTCTTGAAGATCTACCATAGTACGTTTATTCTTTAAAATAATCTTCTGAAGTTTTGCTAGTACATCAGTAATCGAGTGGCACTCTTCATTATATTCTTCTTCTGATAAAAGTAAGATATCAGACACCCAGGATTTGATCTCAGTACAATGTTCCTCGATTTGTTGTCGGAGATCTTCGTTGCCTTTTTGTAGCTCTTCATTTTTAGATTCCAGTTCGGAAAGCTCGTTCCTGGAAACAAAAATGATTTCACATGACGGTCAACTTCAAATATATTGATATTAAACGCGTTACAGGGCAACAAATGGTGGTCAACTTCAGAAATGTTGACACTGATAGGAACAAGAAAACTAAACTACATATCTCAACTTTATTGACTGGCTACCAAATACAAGACTACTATATATAATGAAAATAATTAACATTATTTTCTCACTTTGATAACTGTCGATTGACCATCTGCTGCATGATTAGCGAGCTCTATACCTATGCTAAAGTCCATAGAATATATACCTAGTGCTTTCCTCTACAGACAAGAACGTTTGACTCTGGCGTCTCAGTTGAGTGCTCAGATCTTTTTGAAAACTTTCTGTTAGAAAACAAACATCATCTTCGCCCTGCTCCTTCGCGAATTCAACTTCAGATTCAAGAAATTTATTTCTTTGTCGTAGCTTGTCCATCTCGCTCTGGAGTTCCGCTAAGGAATCACTGCTCTTTGCCTAATAAATACAGAAAATATCTTTTCAATGAGGAGTACACGTTCACTCTTCAGTTGAATAATCAAATAAACCTGGACCCAGAAGAATCATGAAAGCAACAACTCACCTCAGCTCTTTCCTGTTCTTCCAAAATACTCTGCAAATCTTGCGTGTCTTGTTTATGTTTCCTTATCCAATGTTGGATCTCGGCATCTTTTTCCTTGCAAAGGAACTGGTACTTTGACCATTGGTCTTCCAGAAGTTTGGCTACTGTTTTCTTGTCTATGTAACCATTTAGAGAATCATCACTTCCAAATTCATCAATATCTTTTAGCAACTTTATAAAATCTTCTTCAAGCGTCTAAAAAAGACTTGATCTTATAATTTATTGTATGGGTAGGTTTCCTGTTTTTTGGTAGGTAGTAGTAGTGTCCTGATGGGCGGCCTTAGTAGCAGCAGCAGCAGCAGCAGCAGCAGCAGCAGCAGCAGCAGCAGCAGCAGCAGCAGCAGCAGCAGCAGCAGCAGGCAGCAGCAGCAGCAGCAGCAGCAGCAGCAGCAGCAGCAGCAGTAGCAGCAGTAGCAGTAGGCGGTGTCGGTGTCGGTGGCGGCCTTAGTAGCAGCAGCAGCAGCAGCAGCAGCATGCATGCAGCAGCAGCAGCAGCAGCAGCCGCAGCAGCAGCAGCAGCAGCAGTGCAGCAGCAGCAGCAGCAGCAGCAGCAGCAGCAGCAGCAGCAGCAGCAGCAGCAGCAGCGGCAGCAGCAGCAGCAGCAGCAGCATGCAGCAGCAGCAGCAGCAGCAGCAGCAGCATGCAGCAGCAGCAGCATGCAGCAGCAGCAGCAGCAGCAGCAGCAGCAGCAGCAGCAGCAGCGCAGTAGCAGCAGCAGCAGCAGGTAGCAGCAGCAGCAGCAGCAGCAGCAGCAGCAGCGGCAGCAGCAGCAGCAGCAGCAGCAGCAGTAGCAGTAGCAGTAGCAGTAGTAGCAGTAGCAGTAGTAGTAGTAGTGTCCTGATGGGCGGCCTTAGTAGTAGCAGCAGCAGCAGCATGCATGCATGCAGCAGCAGCAGCATGCAGCAGCAGCAGCAGCAGCAGCAGCAGCAGCATGCAGCAGCAGCAGCAGCAGCAGCAGCAGCAGCAGCAGTAGTAGCAGTAGATTTCCCTAAGTACTATCATGCAGCAGATGGTGGTCAACCTGCAGTTATCAGAGTG
Organism: Trachythela sp. YZ-2020; assembly: GCA_016169945.1. Lineage (NCBI taxonomy): Eukaryota > Metazoa > Cnidaria > Anthozoa > Malacalcyonacea > Clavulariidae > Trachythela > Trachythela sp. YZ-2020. The sequence goes on along the minus strand of JADLSH010000041.1, from coordinate 29,340 downwards.
AGAAAATAATGTTCATTATTTTCATTATATGTAGTGTTCTTGTATTTGGAGGTAAATACATACAATTACGAGATGTAGTTTAATTCTCTTGCTCCTATAAGTATTAACATTTCTGAAGTAGACCACCATCTGCGGTTTTGTAACGCTTACTAAACCCATCCAATTAGTTTTTCTACGATAAATAGTTACAATCAATAATTCATGTTCCTTGCCACTTATGCAAATAACTACTGTACATTTATTACAACAGGTTATAAACATTTTAGTGAAAGTTAACTAAAAGCATCACATGAAAAAATACCTGTGACAATGCATTATAATTATGTAGAAGAGTTATCCACGCATATGGATAATTCTAATGTTTAGTTACCTTTGTTTTGTTCTATTCTACGCTTCCGTAAACTTACACTATAACTATAGACATGCATGTGAGTTATCCAAACTTGTGAATTAGGAATAAACAAGCCCCAAAATTGGTGAAATAATTGCTGTTTACCTCGCGAAATTCATCGTTTCCTCCAGCAATTGGCGTACAGCTTCTAAAACATTCTGATGAAAATTGTTCTTGATTAACAAGCTCGTTGTTTAAAGCTGACCCATTGACATTGTCAGTAAAAATATAATCGTTCCTCTCTCCATCTGATGAGGAAAGAATGGAATAGCCTGTTCCTTCGTCCACGGAGGACGAACAACTTTTTCCTAATTTTAAATCCTTGTAGTTTCGCTTTAATTCTTCTGACGATTTGGCTTCTATTCCATTAATATTCAAACAACTGACATACCTAATATATATAATAGAAAAGTATGTTAACATTTACTAAACTAACTTTATTTATACTGGATAGCTCTATCAGTTCTAAACTGTTCTTCCTAGAGGTCCAGTAAGGGTCATCTCTTATTGATCCAGTGTTACAACAGGAGGAAACCTAAACTAAACTAACTTTATTTATACTGGATAGCTCTATCAGTTCTAAACTGTTCTTCCTAGAGATCCAGTAAGGATCGTTCTATATTGAGTGTTACTACAGGAGGAAACTTAAACTAAACTAACTTTATTTATACTGGATAACTCTATCAGTTCTAAACTGTTCTCGCTAGAGATCCAGTAAGGATCAATAGGCATGGATGTCCAGTAAGGGCTATCCAGTCTTTTGAGTTAAAATGTTGCTGACAAGTAAAAAGGGACATAAGCTATAGTAACCAGTATTGTACCTTGCATAATCTTTCTTTTTTATTGTAGCAATCGACGTCTCCAGCTTCACACTAATACTCCGACACACCAAGCTAGCTTCCTGATCAGAAAACTTTTCCAAAAGACATGCGACAAGTTGATTGACATCACCTAACTGCTCTGCGTGCGTAGCTTCAAAATTTTGAACATCATGAATTACTTCCCTAAGTGCTTCAGTTTGTCGCGTTAGCTGTTCCAGAAGAGCATTTTTTGTCAACTGCAAGTCATTGATAATGGCTTCACGTTTGTTAAGTTGTTCAGAGTAGATTTCATCTTTTTCCTTCGCGTCGGCCTCGACAGCATCCCGGTAGGCGGAAAACCGCTCCAAAATCTCCCTAACTTCCGACTCTTTTGCCGACCAGATTGTCTGCATTTCTTCATTCAGTGATACCAAATCGTTAATCTCGTTTTCCTGTCTGCGTTTAGACATTGCTATTTCGGTTTTAGCTTCCTGAACTTGATTTGCCAGGTTTTCAACCAGGAGTTCTGTGCCTTGAATATTAGATTCCAGTCGTTTTACGTCGCTATGTATAAACGCTGGCAGATCATCTAAATCGTTATTTTGTATCAACGGATTAATGTTATCGTCGAATTCAATAACTTCTAGACTGTTTACTTCTTGTAAAAATCTGCCAACAAACGAGTTATCCAAATGTCTTCCAGTTCTATTTAGGTTTGATTGTCCAGTTTCATATAAATTTGACAACGACTTCTCTTCCCCTGGGTGCTCAGCCGCTTTTAACAAACCGGACAATAGATCTTCATTCCCATCCTTGATCTCACATATACTTGGCTTTCCAGTGTAACACGAATCGACATTTTCAGCGGCAGAATTTGTAGCAAAACACGACGCTGTAATATCCAACGGCAATTCGTTTGGAAATGAGCGCGTAACGTCAAAATATTGATGAGCAAGCGACTTGTTTAGTGTCGTATGCTGATTAGAAGCGTCAACTGACGAATGACTTAGCTTATTCGCGTCCACTAATTTGCAGCAAAATAAAGTGTGTGCATTGCCACCTGTCCGCTGAGAAGAATAATTTAGGAGATGTGTCGAACTTTCCTTTGCAAAACGTTTATGGAAAACTAAGTCTAGCTCGTCGCAAAAAGCTTTAGGAAAACTTTGGCGTCTCTGGCGAGTAAAATTGTTTTCTTTTTCGAGACTTAGCCCCGTTAAATTTGTTGATTTTGACTTTCGTAGCCGGCCGGGTCCATAATTCGTGATATCATTACGAAATTCAAAAGTGACACCTGCGGGGCAAGAATTGCCTCGAGATCGCCTTGAGTTCTTGTGACTGTTATAGAAAGGCATTTAACGATACAGCTTTATGGAAGAAGTCAAATTTTTACCACCGAAACGAATTACCGAGACACAGTCGACAAAAGCGTATAGAATCAGCGCGTCGTATGTACTATTTATTCTCGTCGCATCCGATGTGTGTAAAGCCTATGGGCCATAAACCTTCTCCACATCCGTATGGTCTACCGTCATGGAAATATACAGTAGCATGCAAAAGTTAGGTTTTCCTGACCAAAATAGAATATTTCAGCGGCAGTTAGTATAGAAACACAGCGGGATATTCCATCAATTTTCAGCTGTCGAGCGTCGTAGAAAACCTTCACTCTTCTCTAAGTGCCGTCGGTGATGATTATTGAAACGTATATTCGCGAGCTTTTAAATAAATATATATATATATAGGCAGCATTGACCACTGGTTCAGTGATTGCGTGTAACATTGTCGCTTTCACAAAAATTAAATACACATCCACGGGTTACAGAACTTACGAAAAATCGCGGCGACACATTAATCCCTCTTGAAGCATAAACGGTTTAGGCCTGGATTTCCTTCGTAAATTTCGTCCTTCCAGTTTTAAATGACACAGAATTACTACGACGTGTACGACACCTCGCAGAATGCAAATCTGTACATATGCTTACTACTATTTTAATATGCAAACTTCATTTAATATGCACATGTTCATATATTGAAAATACAAGCAAATTCATTTGGTGTATATGTTTAAAAAATATATGTTTTCATATATATAGCATTGAATATAGTGAGTAGCTTTTACACAAATTGGAGTTCCTGCAGTCTCGGCCGCAAAGTCGGAAACACAGCGCCTTTTTTAAGAATTCGTCAGTTGGGGGGGGGAGGGGGGCATCAACGAAAAGGGACCTAACAAGGAGGCGGTGGAGGTGCATGAGCCTGTAGGGGGGTCTGGGGCCTCGTATTCTTGAGCCTCTGTGGCTTGATTTCAGGACTGCATTTTCAGTGACAGTTTTTATATATATCCCACCGAGACAGACTGAGCTTTCAGTATAAACGCGAGGTTTTGTTATGGGAATATTAAAACACTCTTCTGAACAAAGTCATTATCTTTTGCTTATATTTTAGACAAGAGGGACCTTAACTGGGGGGCCAAAATAGTTTACTGGGCAGGGGTAACATGGGGGCTGAGGGGACCTTGCCCCCCCCCCCAGTTTATCAGTTAAATTGTACAATACAACATGCCATGCCATCGGGTTATAAATGACATCCGAAATTGTGAAAAACTAAAATTTATTCATCCACAAATGTTACTCAATTTATAAATAGTAATAAAAATAATTCATAATAAATAGAATAATAAATTAACAATAAAAACCAATTGATTTGATGGGTTTCATTGGCAAGCGTTACAGGGCAGCAGATGGTGGTCTGCTTCAGAAATGTTGATACTTATAAGAGCCACAAATAATGACTCACATTATTTTCTCAGTCTGATAACTGCAGGTTGACCACCATCTGCTGCACAATACTGCTTAGCGAAACCCATTCGGTGGTGGAAATTTCAGTGGGGTGGGGTGGGAGGGGGTTCAGCCCCGACTTTAAGGAAAATTGACAAATTGTTGGAAATTTATGAGGCTTTGCACCCCCCCCCCCCAGCAGAAAAGGTAAATTTCCACCACTGAACCCATCTAAACCCTAGTAACCAGGGAACTAACACGCCATAACCCAGCCAAAATTGCAGTTGTTTCACCTTAACACACAACCATAACTAATTGTAACCAATTCTAATCCTCAAAAGGTTCTGCTTGTGGCTCGGGCATTATAAATAAGTTATCTATTCCGTCACGTTTAACTGTAATTGCATTATCATCAATTTCATAATGAAGCGTCAATTCTGCTGATAAACTGCCAACATTTTTATCATGTTCAATAGGCTGAATGCGAAACAAAGAATTGCCAAGTTTTTGTATTTTAATGAAGTCTGTGATCCAATGCTTATACAAACCTAGCTTTTCAGCACTGATCAAGTCTCCTTGTATAGTTTCGGCGAGCAAAACAGAACACTTGGCTTCCAGACTGGATTGCCTGATGTGAATAAAAATCAGTGTAAGTAAGCCTAAAGGATGGATTGCCTGATGTGAATAAAAATCAGTGTAAGTAAGCCTAAAGGATGGATTGCCTGATGTGAATAAAAATCAGTGTAAGTAAGCCTAAAGGATGTCAAGTTGAACTATTAATCTGCAATGCACACTATTTTTTTATTTTACTCTGTCCAACAACGGACAAGTTTGTTCGTTCACGGCAACCAGGTTTAACCCATTAACTGGTAGTACCCTACCACTAATGAGTAAAATCATCTAGCGTTAGACAGAGTAAAATACTAAAGTAGGGCGTATCTGGGCGCATTGGAGAATTCACATAAACATTACATGTTTTTGCACCAGAAGTTGAGAGCATCGATCATATATGCCATGCACTTTGCCAATCGATTTGTGTCCTCCGTCCTTGTCCCCTTCTCTCGAAAATACCAATCAAAATCATCGATTAACACATGTCTACTTTGACCCACTGGCGAATTCCGTAATTTGTCCAAGTGCGCATTTGAGAAATAGTCAACCAACTCATCATAATTTGCCAAATATACCATATTTATACGTTTTAAAACCACTGTAGACGGCTGTTTTCTTCCATTTACAAATAAAGGTAGTCTTATTAAAGGTTTCGGTGCAATAAAAAGAACATATTCCCCGTTTTCGGCACAGGTAATTGCGTATTCAAATAGTAAACTAGTTTTTCCACATGAATTCGGGCCTGCCAGCATGTGAACTTTGATTCTTTGTCCATTTATACATGATGTATTTTCATCAAATTCGCCTGCAACTGAAAGCCTCAGTAGCTTAGATAAACAGCAAGCATTATTTGACATATTTTCTTCAAAAAAAGTGTTAAGATTCCATCAAATTTTCAAAGCAAATGCCATATTTTAATTGTAAACAGTGGTCCTTTAAATTATTTTGCCAGGCATTTAAAAATGGCGCATTAGCGCCAGACTCCTAGAATTTCGCGCGCTTGTGAGTTGTGACCACTGATCTATACATAGGTGGTTGTGACGATTTGGCACCTCTTAGTGGCCAAAAATGGCTAGGGGGGGGGGCTTTGCGCGTCTCACTTCCAAATTTCAAAATTAGTAATGTCACAGTTTCAAAAGGTTACCATGTATGTTGCTTTCACAATTTCGCTATTGTTTTCCACTTTCTTGATGTCGCTCTCGCAGTTTGGCTGAAAGTTTGCGTCGTCTGTCGCGGGCGACTGTTTGGTACTTTTTCTCTATTTTTAACCTTTGCGAGAAAAAATTCTAATTGAAAAAGATGTTAGGAATTAATATTCAATATAAGTTTCAACCGGTTTCCTTGCAGTGTTTTGGGAATATAACCCCAAAACCAAATAGTACTGTAGACGAATCTGAGTTCGTTTACTATTCTCTGTTTTTCTTTTAATTGAAACAGCTAACCGTATTATCTAGCAAGAAAATGCGGCAAACATTTTTATCTTAAAAACAGTAGCTGTCTACGAATTTGCATAATAGCAGGAAATCAATGCCATTCTTGTGATGTAAGTTTTTTTCTACTGACATATGCAAATCATGAGCCGAATCACGCGATGAATAATTGAATGTTCTCTGTTTACAAATTACATGGAATTGAATGTTCTCTGTAAACAAAACAAAAAGTGTTTGAAAATTATTTCAAATAGGCAGGGAAAGTTCAGAGAATTCTTAATACATTGTCATCGGTTGAAAATTTGTTGCAATTTGTCGAAAAATCGAAGCGAGGTAAGAATGAACATAAATACATAATCATGCACTGTCTGCCACGCAAATATACTAAACTGTCAGAAGACGATAAACATTGTACAACGGAAATATGTTATAGGAATTAAGTTGTTGATAAGTCAACAAAACTTTACCGTTATTGCCAGATATAAATCGCACCAACTCATAGTAGTTTAAAGCCGTGTTTTGACATTGGGCAGACACTAGACTGACAGAATTTCAATAATTTTCACTGAACTCAAAAATCTGCCAATAAAGCATGAAGTTCAAATTTAAAGTGAATTTAAAGTTCTAACTTTCCTAAAACATGGCTCAGTTTAGGTACTCGAATGTATAAATCGATAGAAATTTGGTTTAACATAGTATTATTGATTATCTGAATTTATTGAAATTTGAAAGGCAATACATGAATGCATTCTGCTTTTGACGGACAACTGTTCTCAATATGCATATTAGTTTTTGCTACCATCCATTTAACCGTTTTAATTTTAAATCGTTATTTTTTTAGTGTTTGTAACAACAATATATCTATCATCATGGAACTGGAAAATATAAACAGTTCCCAGCTGGCATCACCTTCTGGAACCAAATTTGAAGAATCAAACATTTTCGAAGAATTTACAAACTACATTTTGCATTTACCTCCAACATTATTCACAAAGCTAGGTACCAAATTCGAGCATGACATGACGCAGGATACCGCTGATACAGATCAACGTGGACGCATCGTTGACCTTGAAGCCGAAAATGAAACTTCGTTTCCAGGCGCTTCCATCTTAGACGAAAACGAGGCCATGGACAAGTCTGAAAATTTTGATGAAGCAATAATAAAACTCTTTAAAAATGCCAGCCTGAGTTTGCCTTGTGAACTTTTTATGAAAGTTTTAACATTTCCATTGACTCTTTTCCGCAAGCCGGCAAAAGTGATATATAATCCTAGCAAAACCTATGAAAATATTAAAGCAAATCTTGTATACTTCGAAGACAATGGCAATTTTAAAGAATTCGATAGTTATTCTAGGAAAATGGTGGGAAAATATCATGAAGACGTTGACATTGTAGCGGCTGTAACGATCGAACAAGCGCAGTGTGCCCTATATAGGAACGATTTGCGTGGGGCGAGGCGGCTCGCGCGCAAAGCTCACGAACTCGCGGGACACACGCGGCTGCCATCACTTTTCCACGCACAAGCTTTTCTTATAATGAGCACCGTTTCAAGGGACAAACACAAATTAGGGAAAACAAAAAAATACCTTGACTTGGCTAAGCAGTGTTTCGAGTCCGGTTACAGTATCGAAGATTTTGCCAAATTCCATGAACTCTACGGCAGCTATCTTGATGCATTCCTAGGAACGTTCGCAACACCGAACGAACAGGTTAAAGAACTTGCTTTAACAAATTTCCAGAAAATGAGTGAAATTGGTTCACAAGATTCGAGACAGCGGGTTAGCGACAAAAAACGATTTTACGCCATGTTAAAAAGTGCATGGATCCTTTTAGATTCGAATTCTCCTTTTGGACGACGAGAACGGACGGTGACGAGAAATTCTATTCATCTCGCCGCTGAGTGCCTCAGGGTTATTAAGCGTGATCACTTAAGCAGTATTCCACGTGGGTCTAAAATTCAATTCCAATTGGTCGAAAGTGATTTGTACTACAGACAAAGGAAATATGGGGATGCGATAGAGTTGCTTAACAAATGCTTAGATGAAGCTGAAATGTTTGGATATAAAACTGAAGGGCCAAAAATCACACAGGTAGCAATAATAATGCAATTGTCTGATTATAATTTCTCCTCAGTCGCATGTGAGAAGAGTGCTTCCAGTTTGACCACATGGCAGGTTTTCTCCAGGTAATTCGATTTCTTCCTGTGGTAAAACTGGTCAATAAGAGATGACCATTACTGGACCTCTAGGAAGAACAGTTTAGAACTGATAGAGCTATCCAGTATAAATAAAGTTAGTATAAAAGTTTAGCCAAGTTTATATATAAATTCTAAATTATTTATTGCTTTTCTCCATCCGACTTAAAGAAAAATTATTTACTTTTCAGCGTATACAAGAAATTGAACAGCTCGTGAATCATGAAAATATTGATGATGTTGATGAAAATTTAGTTGATTCAGAAAGCGGCAATACAAGTGGTTATGATAGTGAAACGTCACAAACAGAAAGTGATGTATTTTCATCACAATATATGTAAAACTCTTAAACTCATGAACAATACTATTGTTCATCTAGTGAAAAATCTGGTGAGATTTTTACGTGCATAGTGTAAATCGGAGCATTCTGCAGATTATACTATTAATGACGCTCTGTCATAAGATTACATACCGATTGCAACTGACAAGCTTTCCTTCACAAGTTTCATTTGGTCGTCGTATGCACGACAAAAACTGATAAGTTTCCTTGACCAGTCTCCTTATGTAAAAGCTACAATCACTTTCAAAAATTGTTGGGACACCAGCAGTTTTTGTAGATCATATATCATGATCTATACAGTTGTTCCACACATTAATCTCGCTTCTCTCCCCCCCCCCCCCTCCAATGTTGTTTCTCCAATCAAAACACAATAGCGCAACAATGATAAGTGGTATACAACATTGAATAGGGGACGGGGGTACTTGAGGCATCTGTCCCAACACATTTGAAAATGTCTGTAGTTCGTCTTGACAGGTGATTCGTCTGTTTAGCGGATTTGAAAAGACGGACTATCTTTTTTTTGCCCAAGTTCGTTCAGATGGATCATCAGTCTCTAGTATATAAATCGGTCCAATGAAGGTGCATTAAAGGATACATTTATCAATGGGATTTATCCTGTCACTGTATCCTGTTATATATACGTGACAAATTTATTAAATAAAATAAAATAAAATAAGAAAATATCGCCGGGTTGAGTGAAACAGCCACGACCACCGTTCTAAGTATCTCTACCATAAAGGCATCTTTATATCATGTATCTTTAGGCCATGTTAAACCAGGCAATTTTTGCTGCAACTTGCAACACAATTTCGGACACAGAGCGATGTTAGGTGAAAAGTATATTCGCAGAGTATACTCGTTTTACCTTGCCGACAATTTTCTTTCTAAACATGCCCAGAAGGCAACAAAGAAATGAATGAGAATGGTAATATCGGTGAAGTGAAACGCGGGCCATGTTCACTGTTTTTCTTTGCGTACATGTCAACATAACATGGCTTTGTGCAGAAATTGCGTTGAAGTTGCAGTAACATACAATTATATTGCTAACTATTGAAGTATATTCTCTTAAACGTTTAACCGCCGTACTCCGGCCATATTCTTCACCCATTGTCCACGCCAGCAAATCTGATGTGGCTTCATATACTCCTTACCATAGTAAACATTTAAGAACTTTTCCGCATTATTAGGACACAGTGTGTCAAGTTCTAAAAATGTACACGGCTTGACGGGTAATATTGAATCACGTGAGTGAATTTCATCACTATATTCGTCCCAGAGTAGGGCACCATGGTCCTCGATCATGTAAATATCAAGATATATAAAAGCTCCGAGATACAGTCGGCCGTGGGGATCCAGGATCGCACAATCGTCTGTGACTCTACGGACAATATTTCCATTACAATCTTTGCGGGGCGTGTTCGATCTCGGACGAGGGGAGTGCTTTTGTAGTAACATGTGTATTTTTCCATCATTTAGGTTTACAGGTCTTTTCGATTCTTCAGCATAAAGTTTATGATATTCATGCCGGAACATACAAACATCCATATCTGAATCATATGGGATCATGTCGCCATTCCGTACCGAGCCTATCAACGATCCAAAGCTTATAAAATGTTGTGTGATGTTCCTGCGTTTTACAATATTTCCCCATTCGTTTAAGATCTTCTGCAACCGTTCGCGGTAATGATTTGCTTTGCATCCTTTTCCATAAAAGCTGTCTTGAGGTACTGCGGTTAAAACCGGTAGGGGTAGTTCTGGTGTAGGCTTGACCGGTTCAACAGGTTTTGTTTCAGTAGGTTTGACCAGTTCAACAGGTTTTGTTTCAGCAGGTTTGACCAGTTCAACAGGTTTTGTTTCAGCAGGTTTGACCAGTTCAACAGATTTTGTTTCAACAGGTTTGACCAGTTCAACAGGTTTTGTTTCAGCAGGTTTGACCAGTTCAACAGATTTTGTTTGAACGGGTTTGACCGGTTCAACCGGTTTGGTTTTAGCATATTCAGTTATAGGATTCTGAACAGCAGAAATTGAGTCGTACAAAACTTTGTTAATTTCTCGTAATGTTCGTAGGTGAACTGAAGTAGCTTGGAGTGGTTGGACAGGTCGGTGAAATATTCCTAACCGCCATGCCGCAACGAAAGAGATGCCGAAGAGGGCAAAGAACAGGAATAAATGTTTTCGATGAAACATTGCTTACAATTAGTCTTGTGTCGGTAAGCATTAAACACAAGTGGATGAATTTGAGAATAAGGACAGGACAGGACAAGGTTCAATATACCAATGGTACTTCAATACTTGAAAAAAATTAAAGAAAATAAATTATTGCAAATCACATTTTCCATGTTTGAAAAATTTTGGCATGGAAACGAGGAAATCGTCAAACATACTAAAATAGAGCATTTTTATGAAATATATACCCATGGGCTTACAAAAGTTGACTGGGTATTACCACGCGTATACCGGTCAAGAGTGCAAAGTTGATGAGAGTTGATGCTGATGAGAGTTGGCAGTCAATGGCGATCGAGAGTTGCAACTCTCATTGACTGTCATCTTCGTTTGCCCAGGCCGCTTAACATCTTGTGTGATAAATACTGTTAAAAAGTCACAATTTTAGACTATTTATAACGATTGGGCCTCCTATGGACTCCTGCTAATTACTGCCCAGGATTGCCTGCAATGGGTTATCAAATTACAAAGAAAAAGTAGTTCCTATATTGAGAAGAAAAAAAAACAAGAAATTTTTCTCTTCCTGAATGGTGTAGTTTCGTTCCCGGGCAGTAATATCAATGTTTACAAACATGTCTGTTGATACTTTGGAAGTTTATATTAACATATAAAAGCTTGTAATTCTTACACAAAGGTTTTGTTTACTTACCCTGAATCGATGGCAATAAAGGATTAAAGCGACTTTTTTTACCACTGAGGTCTGAGTGCGTAATTATCCGACAGCGATTACTGACTACTGTGTAGTTATACAAGATTTAAAGAAATCTTTTCACGATTTTAACAGTATAATTGGGCGGCCGCATATATTGTGAGCGTTCTACGTGGCGAAATAAACGAATTGTGGCGAGAGTTCAAAGGATAAATTAAAGATCGTTTAGTTAATCAATTATGCGCGACTTGTCGCTATTCATTTGAGTGAATAAGCCAATCATTTGTATATAATAATGATTAGTATCCTATCGTTATATTCGTCCCACAATTTCGGGCCGTAGTCATAGATGCCGTAGTCCTCGAGCATAAAAATATCTAAATATATATAAGCACTTTTATATAGCAGGCCGTGGGGATCTAAGATGGCGCAGTCGTCTTTTAGTTTTAATTTTCTGATAAAAATTTAACTTTCAATGTTAAATTCAAGACCTATAGTATAACTATAAGTTATGAATTTTGTTTAAGAATTTCAATCCCCATCAACAGACCACTGATTTGCCAAATCCCATTCCCAGGAGCAAAATTGCTGGTGGAATCCTATTCCGGCAGTGGCCCAAATCCTATTTCCAAGTGAAAAAATAGGAAATCCCAGCTCCTATTTTACGTACTCCTTCACGACTCTATAAAACTAAACCCATGAGTTCAAATTCAATATACGCAATTTTACTATTTAACAATAAAAAATACTTTTCACTCAATCTCAGGCCAGCTTACTAGTGTAATATGAATATTAATGTACAGCAAACAATTTATTGCTAACGTTTAATTATAAAGATCGGTAGAATGAAACAGCCATGATCACCGTTTGAAATACATCTCTATATTATAATTAAATATATGATTATCTTTAGGTCATGTTACAGGAGGCAATTTTTGCTGGACACAGAGCGATGTTAGGTAAAAAGTATATTCGCAGAGAAATAGTGAGCATGAATCTCGTTTTACTTTGCCGATATTTTTCTTACTAAACACGCCCAGAAGGCAACAAAGAAATGAATGTGAATGATAATATCGGTGAAGTGAAACGCGGGCCATGTTCACTGTTTTTCTTTGCGTACATTTCTACATATAACATGGCTTTGTGCAGAAATTGCGTTGCAGTAACATACAATTATACTGCTAACTATTGAAGTATATTCTCTTAAACGTTTAGCCGCCGTACTCCGGCCATATTCCGCACCCATTGTCCACGCCAGCAAACCTGATGTGGCTTCATATACTCCTTACCATAGTAAACATTTAAGAACTTTTCCGCATTATTAGGACACTGTGTGTTAAGACCTAAAAATGTACACGGCTTGACGGGTAATATTGAGTCACGTGAGTGCATTTGATCACGATATTCGTCCCAGAGTAGGGCACCATGGTCCTCGATCATGAAAATATCAAGATATATAAAAGCTCCGAGATACAGTCGCCCGTGGGGATCCAGGATCGCACAATCGTCTGTGACTCTACGGACAATATTTCCATTACAATCTTTGCGGGGCGTGTTCGATCTCGGATTAGGGGAGTGCTTTTGTAGTAACATGTGTATTTTTCCATCATTTAGGTTTACAGGTCTTTTCGATTCTTCAGGATAAAGTTTATGATATTCATGCCGGAACATACAAACATCCATATCTGAATCATATGGGATCATGTCGCCATTCCGTACCGAGCCTATCAACGATCCAAAGCTTATAAAATGTTGTGTGATGTTCCTGCGTTTTACAATATTTCCCCATTCGTTTAAGATCTTCTGCAACCGTTCGCGGTAATGATTTGCTTTGCATCCTTTTCCATAAAAGCTGTCTTGAGGTACTGCGGTTAAAACCGGTAGGGGTAGTTCTGGTGTAGGCTTGACCGGTTCAACAGGTTTTGTTTCAGTAGGTTTGACCGGTTCAACAGATTTAGTTTCAACAGGTTTGACCAGTTCAACAGGTTTTGTTTCAGCAGGTTTGACCAGTTCAACAGATTTTGTTTCAACAGGTTTGACCGGTTCAACAGGTTTTGTTTTAGCATATTCAGTTATAGGATTCTGAACAGCAGAAATTGAGTCGCACAAAATTTTGTTAATTTCTCGTAATGTTGGTAGGTGAACTGAAGTAGCTAGGAGTGGTTGGACGGGTCGGTGAAATATTCCTAACCGCCATGCCGCAACGAAAGAGATGCTGAAGAGGGCAAAGAACAGGAATAAATGTTTTCGATGAAACATTGCTTACAATTAGTCTTGTGTCGGCAAGCATTAAACACAAGTGGATGAATTTGAGAATAAGGACAGGACAGGACAAGGTTCAATATACCAATGGTACTTCAATACTTGAAAAAAATTAAAGAAAATAAATTATTGCAAATAATCACATTTTCCATGTTTGAAAAATTTTGGCATGGAAACGAGGAAATCGTCGAACATACTAAAATAGAGCATTTTTATGAAATATATACCCATGGGCTTACAAAAGTTGACTGGGTAGAGTTGGCGTCAATGATTTAAAACATCGTTTTTAAAAAATCGTTTTAAAACGAACGATTTAAAAAATCGTTTTTTCCCTCAACTACTATATTATGGAATAGTATTGACTTATTGATCGTAATACTGAGTCGATTGGTTCATTTAAGAATTCATTATCTTCTTTTTTTGACATTCAAACTTACACTAGCTATTATGATTTTTCTATTGATAGATATTCTTCTATTTTACACACTCGTTTACGCCTAAATTGTAACGCTCTGAATTATTATTTGTTTAAAATTAATTGTAGTTTATCTCCAGCATGTTTATGTGGAGCTTGTTGTGAATCAGTAATTCACTATTTGTTATATTGTTCCCGATTGCTGCTCTTAGATTATCCTTACTCTCGGCTGCTGCTCAAGTTTATGGTGAAATTCCCAAAAATTGAAAATATTTTTATTTGCCAAATAATTTTTATTTTTATTTGCCAAATTTGCCGCCATTTTTGGATGGTAGAATTGTTTTTACGAAACAACCAGAACCTGTGATCCCAGTCAAGGTAAATATTCTTTATCATAAAATTATTTTACCAAATTACTACCCACACGGGAGCCCAGCTATAACATGCAGCACTAGTACTGTATATAAGAACTTGAAAATAGACTATTGTTATTTTCCAAAGGATGGATCATCGGACATGGCAATAATAAGTCGTAAAGGTTGTCTGGCCGTCAGACAACCAAATAATTTGGTTCAATTGATTTGAGTGCAGATAGTAATAGATGTATATTTATGCATGTTCAAAAATATATCAAGCAAACTAATCGTTTTTCTAAAGATTAACCTATTTTTATCTCTGAACCTTCAATTGAACCAGCTTTGATCACTTTTTGTTGTTGCGTTTTTTTTTCTGTTCGTCTTCTCCTGTTGTGTATTTATTTATTTGTATTGTTAAATGTGGTTAAATGGCGATCGAGAGTTGCAACTCTCATTGACTGTCATCTTCGTTTGCCCAGGCCGCTTAACATCTTGTGTGATAAATACTGTTAAAAAGCCACAACTTTAGACTATTTATAATGATTGGGGCTCCTATGGACTCCTGCTAATTACTGCCCAGGATTGCCTGCAATGGGTTATCAAATTACAAAGAAAAAGTAGTTCCTATATTGAGAAGGAAAAAAAACAAGAAATTTTTCTCTTTCTGAATGGTGTAGTTTCGTTCCCGGGCAGTAATATCAATGTTTACAAACATGTTTGTTGAAACTTTGGAAGTTTATATTAACATATAAAAGCTTGTAATTCTTACACAAAGGTTTTGTTTACTTACCCTGAATCGATGGCAATAAAGCGACTTTTTTGACCACTGAGGTCTGAGTGCGTAATTATCCGACAGCGATTACTGACTACTGTGTAGTTATACAAGATTTAAAGAAATCTTTTCACGATTTTAACAGTATAATTGGACGGCCGCATATATTGTGAGCGTTCTACGTGGCGAAATAAACGAATTGTGGCGAGAGTTCAAAGGATAATTTAAAGATCGTTTAGTTAATCAATTATGCGCGACTTGTCGCTATTCATTTGAGTGAATAAGCCAATCATCGTCCCACAATTTCGGGCCGTAGTCATAGATGCCGTAGTCCTCGAGCATAAAAATATCTAAATATATATAAGCACTTTTATATAGCAGGCCGTGGGGATCTAAGATGGCGCAGTCGTCTTTTAGTTTTAGTTTTCTGATAAAAACTTAACTTTCAATGTTAAATTCAAGACCTATAGTATAACTATAAGTTATGAATTTTGTTTAAGAATTTCAATCCCCATCAACAGACCACTGATTTGCCAAATCCCATTCCCAGGAGCAAAATTGCTGGTGGAATCCTATTCCGGCAGTGGCCCAAATCCTATTTCCAAGTGAAAAAATAGGCAAATCACAGCTCCTATTTTACGTACTCCTTCACGACTCTCTATAAAACTAAACCCATGAGTTCAAATTCAATATACGCAATTTTACTATTTAACAATAAAAAATACTTTTCACTCAATCTCAGGCCAGCTTACTAAGAACATTAACGTAAACTGGCGATTCTAGTCTACCCAAGTGCTTCTGTTGGGAACTATCTATTTGACGAGAGATAAATCTTCTGCATATTATCGACCAATCTCTTTTGTTCCTCTCCCAGCTTGTCCTGTGTATTGGGGTTTAGAAAAGCTTGTGTATAATGCTTTAAGAAGTTCGCCACCAATATAGGACTAGGTAGACAAAACAGTAAAATACCACTGAGGGCACAAAGTGCGCTTATAAACCGTCCTAGGGGGGTGATGGGGACAATATCCCCATAGCCCACAGTAGACATCGTCTGAACGGCCCACCACATAGCATGAGGTATGCTCATAAACTCTCCCTCAGGCCCTTCGACGATGAACTCGACGCTGGCAAACACGACTACTGCAATAATAGTGCAGAACAAGATGGGTCGCAACTGTTCCACGCTATCAACGATAGTGTTTAGGAGAATTTTAAATCCAACGCTGTAGCGTGACAGTTTGAAAATGCGTAAAACGCGAAATAATCTGAGAGCACGTATTACTAAAAACGAGCGCACGTCATCGATCTCTTCCTTAAAAAGTAGCGTGACCACATACGGAAGTATGGAGAGTAAGTCCACGATTCCCATGGCGGAGAATACAAAATGGCGTCGTACTGGGGCCGAATAAAGTCGACACACGTACTCTGCTGTGAACCATGCCACGCACGTGGTTTCAAAAACGAACCATAAGTCGCTATCCTGTTTCTTTCTTAACGATGCTAATGTTTCTATGGTAAAAATCACTATGGAAAATACAATGACAATCACTGAGATCAGAGCGATGATTTGACCAAGCCGGCAACTATGAGGGAACTCTAGAATTATCCACATTCGTTCCCTAAAGGTCCCTCCGACCATGGGGGTCTCAAGATCAGGGGGTTCCTCCTCGCGCATCAATGCCGCTAAATTGTCTGGGTTCGAGATTTGATAAAACTGTAATTCTTCGTCAAAATCTTGGACAGAGACCGTACTCGGTCGCGCGAGAATCCCGTGCGATTGATAATAGAATAAAATCGAGTCAAATGCCCCATTGCTTCGAGGAAGATTGTACTCGTTCGTGCGCTCGTTGTAGAAAGGTTTTCGTTTTGTAGGGCTACCCAGTAGCGTGTCGGGAAAGTTGCTTAACGTTTCCTCGTACGTCTGATAACGTGTTCCGTTGACGTTTAGCGTGACGCGTTTGCTCGTTGGAGCGAGGTAACGCGATCGTTGACGATGCTGGCTGAGTACTTTTGGTTGATATTGGTTTGTGTCTGTGCTAGAGACAATGAAACTTGTGTCTGCAGCGAGCATAGTAGTCAGCAGTCTTTAGGAATGGACCTGAAATTAATATAGAATGGAGTTACTAAGTGGCCACAGACAGTGGAGCACATGTTAAACCATAGATATGGTTAAACGAAAGACAGTTATCTGAGTGACTAAATTGTTCACCATATGTATTGACGTTGTGTTTTGTGGTAAATACATGTATAATGGTAACACTGATTTAGCATAACATGCTCGCTTTTTTAAAAGCCTGTTCAAGGTTTCTATAGACTCCTAGCCCAACATTTCTATTTTTGTTCTTTTTATGTAAATAATGTTAATTGACATGAGCGAATGATTAAAAAAAAAGAAAAAAAATTGACTATCATATGTGTAGCACCATATAAAACGCTTAATTGAAGCCACCTACACTATAATTACATATTAAATAGATTACTTTCATTAATGGCTACCAACTCAATTTCTTTTAATTGCATATAAAGTATACCCAACTGCCCACTGGACTATAGTATTTACTCTTCCCTCAGCAAGAAAACTTCAGAAACTCCCAGAGCGAACCATACACCAGTGAATTGGCATGGGTTTCACTAAGCACTATATGTATATAGTCTTGTATTTGGTGTCAAATATATAGAATTGAGAGATGCAGACCTGCTGTGCTCCTATAAGTGTCAACATTTCTGAAGTTGATCACAATCTGATGTCCCGTGAAATTCCACAATGGGGGAATATACAACTTTCAACAAAGTTTTCAAACACAGTTTTTCTTTCGGAATAAGATTCTACAGTATGCAAGCCACAAATATGCATGCAAAAACTCCATGTAAACTTGTTAAAACATTACTAGACTTTACAAACGACCATATAATCGTGAATGCTTGTAACAAGGTGGAACTATGAAGCATTAAAGCTCCATAAAAGACAATTTGATCTTCGATACAACGTTTTAAAGAACACTATAGACTTTCATGCAAACTTTGAAATAGAAACACTAAGTATGTCAATTATGCATGTATACAGAAATTTCATAACAATAAAATAACAGTAATAAACTTCACAAACCTTACTTGCAAGAACTTTTCCCACAATGAAGTATACTTTTAGTAGACCATAGAAGGCACTTTGGCCCAAGACCGGTTTCAAATGGAAGGCAAAATTGTTTGTGCTTTTAGTGTAAATCGTTGTATTACGTAAATTGTATGAGTTGAGACGTTGCCGAGGCATTAAATTACGTTTCTGGTTTGCCCTATTATATAAACAAAGACAGGTTATTGCTGGTGGTTTTGAAGCAGTTTGCGATGTATATGAATACAGCACGATAGACATGTGCTACAGTTTGATGCACCGTCTTTGATTGTTCGTCCAAATAGCTGAAATGGTTCTTGGACCAGTGCCTCAAGTGGCTACAGTGCGCTGGGCTACCACAGTTATAAGTGGGTTTCACTGAAGCCGATAGTGGTCAACTGCATGGCAGTTATCAGAGTGAGAACTAATGAGTAATATTTGTTCATTTCATGATAAGTATATGTTATGGAAACCTCGCGAATTGGTCTTCCACACTATCTTCACTTGGGAATGTATTCGATCAACTGAGCTAACCAGTAGATTTATACAACTTTATTCAATACATTTGCGATAATAAAGCTTACAACGACAATCTCTATATCTATACGTACACCGTAACACCTATGGTAACACCTACTGAAATCTAAATACATGGTTATATTTATATTGTATTCTAAAGGAAGAAAATAGTTAAATGCTGACGTTAAAGGAAGATCATACCTATGTTCCTACGCTTATAGGAAGCGCATTCCTTACCTATCTTAACCTATCTAAGGAAATGAATTTGCATTTATTGCGTTCAAAGGAAGAACATGTCAAAATCAATGCGTAGGCATTGTTACAAATTTGCCCTTGACTGATATTGATATCTAATTTCTATATTTTGTATACCACTAGTATACTTAACTATATATATATATATAAACTAACACTTAAACAATTTGTGCGACAGTATAGTCTTGTATTTGGTGTCGCAGATGAGTTGTGCTTCAATTTTCTACCATTTTTACTTGCTCACTTGTCACCATATATAAAAATTTAATAGTGTCCACGACAACATCTACCGTCTGCTGCGCTGAAACCCACAAATACTGAATGATTTTCCAGGAAGGTTCACCGACCTTCAATTAAAGATTGACCTTGATCAAAGCACAAATTTATCATGATTTTAAAAGAATTCTCGTATCAAGCCATCCTTTAGAATTTTGTTACATGCAGACGACTTCTGTCGCATATCGGAAATCGAAGATATATTTACCAATGTGATTGGTTAGCGTAAAATGCGCAGTGGAAATGTATAAAATCTGCTTAATGAATCAGGTTTATAGACTTCCACTTCGGGCGAAAAAAGTAGTTTGAAAACCAGACGATCAACAGTTAATGTTAAAAGCCATGCAGACATAGAAAATTACTGGTCAATCTGAGGCGGACTTGTGGCAAGTCTAAAAGTATCAACGTAAGCAATTCAAGAAGTACTTTGTTTTCACTTCAAAGGGCGAGCCTTTGTGAAACAAGGAAGTTAATTGTCAGCATGCAGTCGTCTTGTGACTACGAGGGGAAAACCCCTTCAAATCGATTTCTTTGAAAACAGCAATAGATCTTTCGTCAGAAAGACATAATACGACATCGCTTTCAAAACACCTCGCTACATAAAACACGAACAGCTTGTTATACAAAGATTGTCTATGGCAGTTTCTATTTGGCTTCACAAGAATAAAGTTCTACAAATCTAAACGGTAATTATACACACTTGCCTACTGAACCGACTTGATTTTATCTGTCTAACAAGTCATATCAAATGATCAATGATTATAGATACAGTATGTCTTTTTGATATGACCAGATCATATCTACGTGTGTAGTGTGTAGTGTGTACCAAGTAAATCGTTGAACTGAGATAGAGTAGAAAGATTAAAGGTAAGCATATATCCAGTGTTGTAAAAATTACCAAAAAAAAGTAGTGAGTAAAAATTACAATTACTTCGCCGAAAAAGTAATTATTACAAATTACTAATTACTTTCTTTCAAAAGTAACCAATTACAAATTACTAATTACTTGTTAAAAAGTAATTTAATTACTAATTACTTTCAGATTACTTTTTATTTATAAGATAATATTTTTATTTTTATTTTTTTATGTTGCTTTCGCACTGCTACACAATAATACAATGTCATGAAGTATTTACCATGTTCTATGATCGCTGATCAGTAACACCGCAGGCCTCTTCGAGTAAAAACAATTGAAGCGAAATTCAAGGGAATAAAACGATTTTCAACACTGAAACAAACTGTATTACACATGGACGAAATCGTCTAAATGCGGAATTTGTAAGGTTGGAAAATAAGAAGAAGTACGCAGAAGTAACGCAAAATTACTTTTGAAAAATGTTACTCGTTACCTAATTAATTACGTTACAAATTACTTTCGTACAGAAAGTAACAAATTACCGAAAAATTACTCAAAAAGTAATTAGTAACGCGTTACTTTAGTAACGAGTATTTACAACACTGCATATATCATGAGTCGTCCATTCATATACCCTAGCCGGAGTGGCAGAGCAAAGCAACTCGTGTTTAATATTTGACAGTGTCAGTCTGTTCGACTGAAGTTTGCTAAAAGGCTAAAATGTACTATAAACTGTACCTCTAAATTTACGAATACTATAACAATAAATAACTCAGACCGGACTTCATTCTTCAACGTTTCTTGCCAGCAAGATAAACTACAGTTATATCAAAGTGTGCGAAATGCAAATCTCTGTTGAACACCTTGATCAAAGTATAGCTAAGCATAAAGCCTGTTTTCCACTTCAACCTGAAGTTTGTTTCCTGAACACTCGGGTAGAACTATAAAGGACTCCGACACAAAAGAAAATGCTACGATACGTTACGATTGAAGTGAAAAACGCGGTCGTGAAAGTGAAAAGTCGAGTCTTGTCGTCATATTTTATTAATTACTCCAGATGACTACACTGTCAATGTTAATGAAATTTTGACAGTGTAATATACGCTATAAAATGGTTCTCTCTTATAGCAGTTCCTGGAAAATGGCAACAATAACAGAATTGGAGCATGCTGTTCCTGGAAAAGTATATTTTCTGGATTATATTTGGGCGATAGTTGGCTACATAATTTGGATTTTAACGAAACCCTTGGCAATTTTCCGAGAATTCTTCACTTACACGAAACCAGCCCAAGGATCTGGCGATCATGTTGAGCCTGAAAAACTGATCTTAATGAGACGTGGTGGAAACTGGATTAATAACTGTTGTTATGACAACGGCTGTCGTCATCATTTCATAAAGACGTCATATGTTACAAGTATTGGGGATGTATTGAAAGTACTCAGCGAGCAGTTTAAACAGGTGTATACCGGTTTGTATGAATCGCCCCAGACCCCGTCAGCCTCGCCTTTTAGTCACGTGATGGCGATGAGTCTGCTCCAGTCTCCCAACCGCGCTACCTTCGAGCCAAACTCCGACTATGAACGTATAATGCAGAAACTGACATGGCTTCGAGACAACGGTGATTTTGATGAATTCGACAGGTATTCGTCAGCTCTCCTCGGTTACTACGGAAACGAAAGCCCGGATATCACAGTTGCAATATTCATTGAGCAATCGCGATGCATGCTGTTTAGAGATCGACTCCCGCAGGCTAAATTCCTCGCGCGGACGTCCCTCGAGTTAGCCACGAGCACTGCGTGTCCTGGAATGTATATCGCGCGCGCCTGCCTTCTGCTCAGTGCATGTTATAGAAAAAAGGGGAAATTAGGCAAAGCAAAGGCTTTTCTGGACAAAGCATGGCAAAATTTAGTAAATATAGATTACTACGAGGATTGGTGCCGCTATTACGATGCTTATGGCAGTTATTTGAACGGTATTAGTGATACAATGACACAACCGGGAGAAAAAGTTCTTGAAGACGCAAAAGAATGCTTTTTTAAGCAACTCCAAGCAGCTGGTTGCGAAACACGTAAACGACTCCACAACCAACAATTTTATGCGTTGTTAAAAATGGCGCGAACGCTGCTCGACGCCAATACCGTATTTGGTCAACAACGCGAAGTTCCGGCCAATGACGTCACAAAAGCCGGGGAATACTTGGATAAGATTGAGACGGAATTGTGGGACGATGTCGCATGTGGCTCGCAAGTGCAGTTTTTGCTCATCAGAGTGAAGCAATATTATAGACAGCAAAGGTTTAGCGAAGCCGTAGTGATGTTAAAGAAGTGTATTGCCAAGGCAACAGGTCTGGGGCATGAGCAAGATAGAGCGTTGATAGCGTCGATGGTCCATGGTCTGAAAACGTTAACACTCAAAGCTGGACAACAGAAGTCTAAAATATCGAGTAACGAAAGAACTGAAGATGGATTTGATAGCAGCAGTGAAGGGCGAAGTCACTTGGAATCTTTCGATAGTGCGTCTGACTCAGTTGGAGTTTTTGATTCCGAACTTGGGGACTCTTGTTAAAAGTTGTCGATGAGGAAATAGTTGTCGTCAGGGAACACGATTTTAATGTATCTAATATAATTACCGCAATAGATACACATTGAATCATAAACAGCATTAAATGCTGTAGATTTTAATGCTGTACATTTTATCATTTGGTTGTTCCATAACTATCATTTGAATGGATTGAGGTATTTCCCTGCATATATATATATATACGTTATGGAAACGCCGGACTAGAATGCATCCTTTTCTTTAGCATTGGTAAGAGACCAGCAATAATATTGTTCAACGTACGTTCAATGAAGCATGAACAAATTGTTCACTTATCAATGAATAGTTTATTAAATAAAAGTCTGTCTAATCGTTAATATTTGGTTCAATTTCTAAATACTCTACATACACTGTGCACAATGTAGATATGAAGGTTCGAAGTCATATCTGAGAGCTCGCAGCCCGTGGTCTAGTAGTGGACGCACTCTCTCTCTTTGATAAGTGCATCAGTGTCCGCCATTGCCCGTAGCCCGACTATTTCTCAGAGCATATCGTTTCATCTAAAGACCACGTTACACGGGGCAATTTTTGCTGCAACTTTGCAACGCAATTTCTGCACAGAGCTATGTTATGTGGAAATGTACGCACAGAAAAACAGTGAACATGGCCCGCGTTTCACTTCACCGAAATTGCGTTGCAAATTGCAGCAAAATTGCTTCGTTTAACATGGCCATAGAAGATCTCGCACTTCACCAACTGGACTGCTCGCCCAACTTTACTTACTGTAACCTGTACACATCCAGTACATCCAGTCGTTACGCTTGTACCGCGTTAGGATTGTGATAACTTGGCAATGACTTATTGCTATCTGTTGCCTCTGGTACTTGCCTAATGAAGAACGAGAAAGATACAAGAACATGCTAAATTGGTAACCACTTGTTCGATGTTGAATTTTCTTGTGGGATAAGGAAAATTACTTTTTGGGAGTCGACTTACGTTTTAGGAGATTTTGAACTTCCTGACAATACTAAACCAAGAAGAAGTATGCCCTTGAAATAAATGTAATAAATATAGTACTTTAGGTTTATATACACACTGTATCAAAGGCTAAATTACAACTTATCATTCTCTGTAATTGTTCATGTATCCATGACTACTAACCTGTAATAATAGAACGCAACCAAAGCCCTTGAACAAAAGAACGGTATTTTACATCAATATATAGGATAAGTTTCGAATGTGCATATTCAGACATATTCTTCATCAAAATATTTACTTATTTGAACCACATCATCAAATATTATAATCTTTACCGTACAAGTCCAATTAAAATGAAGATATTGAGTAAAGACACCACTTAACGTTGGACCAAAGAATGCACTGCAGATAGAAAGTTAATTGATCAATTGCCATTAATGAAGGTTTCGTATAAAAACGTATAAAAGAACAAATTATGTCAATCGTTCTCTTACTAGTAAAGGGGTTGATATTTAGAATACGCTTGAAATTCATTTAAAATCTATGAATTCATTCATTGTCTTTAAAAACAAATTAAAGAAATATCTAATTGCAACAGATAGCTGTATATAACAATAGACAATTTGCATTATAGATAAATTTTTGATCTAGGCAAAGAAAAGTATATTGCCGGATAGAACATACTAAAATTAGTAAAATTGCAAAGTTTGGTTGCGAAATGTTGTAAAATATAGCCTTGCAAAGTTTGTATACTTTTGTGTTACGTGCGGAAATTCCTACCACATTTCGGCCCGAATGTGGTAGGAATTTCCGCACGTAATACAAAAGTATACAAAATTGGCCGAAACTTTGCAAGGCTATATTTTCCGCATTTTACAACATTTCGCAACCAAACTTTGCAATTTTACTAATCTTAGTATGTTCTTTGTAGCTGTTGTGATTGATTCCCTTCTCCTTGCCTAGAACAAAATTTGGTCTATAATGCAAATTGTCTATTAGTGCAATTATTCTCCTATATAAAAACAGTTTAAGTACTTTTTGGGGGATATGCATGGGTATTAGTTATTTTGTACAAGCGAATGGCCATACGCCAAAGACAAATCCGATGAGAAATTTACAAAAGTTTGTCTTGCTCGGCCCAGGGCTAAAAAGAACTGAACGTGTAATTTATACATGTATAATTTATGCATGAATATTTAACTAAATTTGCAGGCAGAATAATGCAGCAGTCTCTCAATGCCCTCTATAGTTACGAAGTACTAACCCGATATTAAATGCTGCTCCAAAGATACCCGAAACAATGCCATGCGTAGCGAGATCAATTGCAAAACCACGTGCTCTGAAAAAACAAAATAATACTGAACGATGAGTCGGGACGGTAGTTCTGGGGTTAAATGATTGCACATTAAAGGCTGTTCACACAATCTCATTTGTCAAAACCAATTCTCCTCCTGACGTATGTGATTTCACACAATCAAACAACAACCATACTTTTCGCCAGGTATGAGCCAATAGCCTTACTCTTGTCAGCAAATCCAGTAAATCACATACGTCAGGAGGGGAATTGAATCCGACAAATCAGATCGTGCGAACCAGCCTTAATTAAGGCTACATACTTTACAATATTTTCTAATTCTGAAATGGCTGGAACCATCATCGGACCAATTGATAAACCCATTAACCCTAACGACACGCAAACCAACCATAGCTTGCTGGTTTGAAACAAAAATAATGAATGAGTGATGTGAAGCCGTGGCCATAATCAATAAATAGAGTCCGTAAAGAATATTTTCATAGTGAAATACAAGTTGCAAAAAACATACTTTGGCATAAATGAAAAAGGCACAGGACCCAATAGTAAAAAACTTATCCCACATAAAAAACTTCCTAACATCATAACCCTTCTGGCATTCTGAAAAATAGAAGAAAAATAATGTTCAACAGGGTTTGTCACTTACTGGACCTCTAGGAAGAACAGTTTTAGAACTGATAGAGCTATCCAGTATAAATAAAGTTAGTTTAGTTTAGGTTTCATCCTGTAGTAACACTGGATCAATAAGAGATGACCCTTACTGGATCTCTAGGGAGAACAGTTTAGAACTGATAGAGCTATCCAATATAAATTAAGTTAGCTTAGTTTAGGTTTCCTCCTGTAGTAACACTGGATCAATATGGGATGATCCTTACTGGACTTCTAGGAATTAAGAATAGTTTAATAGAACTGATAGAGCTATCCAGTGTAACTAACTAAAGTTAGTTTAGTTTAGGTTTCCTCCTGTAGTAACACTGGATCAATATGTGATGACTCTTACTGGATCTCTAGGGAGAACAGTTTAGAACTGATAGAGCTATCCAGCAGTGTTTTCAATAAAAGGCAGTTACCGGCGGTTTACCGCCGCCTATTAGGCCTTTCATAGCCGCCTATTTATTTGTTTATTTGCAAAATCTATCTTTGTCTTTCACCTGGATACTTTGAGCACAGCCGCCTATTTTTGAAATTCAGCCTGCTATTACAAAAATTATTGAAAACACTGGCTATCCAGTATAATAAAGTTAGTTTAGTTTAGGTTTCCTCCTGTAGTAACGCTGGATCAATAAGAGATTACTCTTACTGTACCTCTAGGGAGAACAGTATAAATAAAGTTAGTTTGGTTTAGCTCAATCTATACCTACCGTCTTGTCAGCAATCCATCCAAACAAGGGAGCGAACAAGGCGTAACAACCACAGAACATGAAGAAAATTAAACCAATTTTTGTACCGCTTGTTATGTTGAACTATGCAAAAGAAAAGTTACAGGCTGCATGTTACTAAAACCTGATGGTGATGTTGGTAATGGTGATAACAGTGATGATAATGTAACATTTGGTCATTATGGTGGTGATGGTACTATGGTAGTAATGTTGCAGATGGTGATGATGATAGTGGTGGTGGTGATGGTAGCAATGGTGGTAATGTTGCAGATGGTGATGATGTCTTTGGTAACAATGGTGATGGTGATAATGACGAACATCATTAACCTCATCTTTCAAGTGTGGAGCAAGTATAGGTTCAATCACTCCTATTGCCATGCCGGCAGTAACAATTGTCATAACTGTAAACAAATCAAGAAATTAAATATTGCAGAAGGAATCAGACTACCTGGAGAAAACCTGTGGTGTTTGGTAGAGTCAAACTGGAAGCACTCTTCTCACATGCAAATGAGATGAAATTATAATCAGACAACTGCATATTTCAAAAATTGACCTCATGGTTGAATGCTAATCATTGTGCTGACAACACGTCACAGTACCAACCTATGATATCAAACGCTGGTATTTTAACAAACTTCCAAAGTGATGCTTCCGTTTTTCGCTGCTCATCCTCTGACGGACTGGCTGTATAGAGAAAATATATAATGATTATACAAATACATTTTAGATAAATATTTTCATCTAAGTAAACTATACATAATAACATGGAGTTTTTTATCAGTAAATTGGTAAAGTGATGAATTAAAGACTTATCCTTCTCAAACTCATTAATAATTCATGAGCAAAACACAAAGGAAATCACCACCGTATCGTTGTCTTGATACCACGATAATAAACACCCATAAATTAACTCAACTTTCGTGTTGAATTTCTCTTTAAATACTGGTTTGTTTGAGAAGCTATATCATACACTCAAAGTTGTTTATTATAGTGATTTAAAAACACCTCAAAGTATGTTAAAAAACTCAGCTATAGCACCTTGTTTTTCAATACACCATTCAGTGCTTCAAATCACTATAATAAACTCCTTCTCGTGTATGATATATTACATCTCAAGCAGTCAAATGTTTTAGTGTTTTTGATCTTTTTCGGTGCCATGATGAGTACCAACATCTGGTAGAGTTGCACACTGTGGCTGATATTGAATACCCAAGTTAAAAGATTAACCCAAGACTATTACCTTGACGTATTTGAGGCAAGATACAGATAGACACAGGAAGAGTGATGAAAAGCAAGCCAGCCAGTACAAAGAAAGGCAATCCAAAACCACCATACTAAAACATAAATACATATTTAACTAAGGCAATATAGCACATATTAAACAAGCCTTCATATTATTTAACCCATTAGCTTGCAATGCGCCCAGATGCATCCTACTTTAGTATTTTACTCTGTCTAACGCCAGATGATTTTACTCGTCAGTGGTAGGGTACTGCCAGTTAATGGGTTAATGAACAAAATTCCACTTGATAAACAAACATTGGGTACACTACAGCATAATAATGGTTAACAATTAGAGACAACAACAGATAATATGTTAACCAACTTACGCCTTCATACCTCATATAAAACACCTCCAATAAGTGGTCCTAATGTTAAACCAAGTCCATTGAATAGTTCTAAAACACCCTACAGAATATAAATTGTTTAGAAAATGCTTAGCACACATACATCATGAGAACAAAGCATGCACAAACCTGAAAAGGTGCACACAAATTTAACGACTGTAGCTTACGTATTATATTACCAATGTGTGAAGGGATCATTAATAGTTTTTAGTGCCTACGGGCAAATTTCATCACCTCTAAATATCTCTGCAAAAATGCATTGTATTTTAGATTTTTAGTCCTAAATATTGTTAAAATGTCAGAATTGGAAAATGTGCATGCAGAAATTCAGTTCTAAGGCGCCTGCGACACACTTTAACAAAGCCTGGTGACAAGATAAGCTCAAACAAGGTTAACTCATTTACGCCCAATATTCCTTCTTCTTAACCCATTAATTAGCTGGAAATGCACCCAGATGTGCCCTACTTTAGTATTGTATTTTATCGACGATTTTACTCGTCAGTGGTAGGGTACTGCCAGCAATATTGAGCATTGCTTACCATAACACTACCAACATTGTCAGGAAAACATTGAGCTAAAAATGCCACAGCTGCTGTCATTGCCATTGCTCCACCAACTCCATCAAATACTCGAATAATAAATGAGAATGTTATGAATACAGTCCCATCTGGCATTTTATCCAAAAATCTAGTGTAGAGAAAAAAATATGGGAAAAACAAAATGATGATGGTTAATCATATTTCTGTCATTTGGAATTAATGCCACGCATGCTAGTTTCGTACCCAAATAGCACCTCAGAAACCCCAATGACAAAAATTCCACTGAACAAAAAGAACCGGACTCCAACAGTTGGTATCTTCAAAAATAAAGCAAAACTGATTAGAATTACAGGCAGAGTAACGTCTCAATTATTTATCTGCGATGTCCGTGTTGTCAAAAATGTTGCATGCTTAAGGTGCTAGCTGTAATGATTTATTAACAACATACCCAGGAACCAACCAATGGCGACGAAAACATTTACTAACGCAAATATACCAAATATAAAACCAACTACGTCACTATTTGCTCCCTTTTCTCTCGCCTATATAATTGAAAGATACAAGATTATTGAAACAATCTTGAAGTTTTAGTTGCATAAAATAATCAGCTTATTGTGTCTTACAATTAAATAACAATCTGTTTTCACTGACTGCATTAATTCCCTCTAGCGAGTAGCTGTTTGTTTCGAGCAGTCATCTAGACACATAAAATCTCATCTTGTTAACAAGATATGT